>CM062295.1:197818556-198149427 GCA_031216915.1 Pictodentalium vernedei
TCGGTTTGGGCTCGCCAGAACGGAAAATTCGGACGAGTTTCATAAATATTACACGAGAAAAACACTCATTCCATATCCTCTATTTATGCATCGTCATGACTCACACCGTATTCCAGTTATCCATTGGTTCACTATAACTTATGTGCAAACAATCTGTATGTTGCCAAAGTTTAAATGTTTATATTTATTCCATTTCATCTTACAGAACGTTAGAATTTCCAGGCACGTCTTGCAGTGTTCCAAGCTATTTCTGGAAATACTAGTCGCGTGAGTTGCTGTCCTTGAACCTTAAACGCTCGCGACATTCAAATGGTTATTACCTCACATGGGGGCGCGGTGGCTCAGTTGGTAGAGGTGCAGACTGCAAGCCGAGAGGTCCTCGGTTCGAATCCCACCTGCGGCAAGCGCGTTGTGTCCTTGGGCAAGACAATTCACCCCATTGCCCACGTGGGGGCACAGTGACGTTGTGTATTAAGGCGTACTGCACGTCGATGGTGCACCTGTCTTCAACCAATGCTAACCCTACTTGTGTGGAGTTGGTATGTTGGGGAACTGACAGTTGCTCGCCGTTGCTCGGTGGTTCTCTCCGGGTACTCCGGCTTCCTCCACCCGTAAAACTGTCACGGTCATGGTTAGCCATTCTGCAGAAATATGTGACCTTAAACACCAATAAATAAATACATAAATAAATAAATAAATTACGTCACGTTAACTCTCTGCGTACTATCGTTCTGTTACAACGACATTTCTCTTTGGATTTTACTTATATTCTAACCTTTAAACCAAAATCTAAATTATAATTAAATACCTTATTAATGTTTTATGGGATAAATTTCAACCTGCAAGTTCCGGGCGCGGAGTTTGCAATATTTTATTCATTTTGTATCAATACAGCTTACAGTTTATTCATTACTAGGAATACGTTTTACGAGGTTAGACTGTGAGTTCCGTCCCTATATTAGGCAGCGACGCCACAATCTAACGTCTGAAAGCATCTTCTGAAATCCTAGAGTTACCCGCGCCACACTTTCAGGTATATATCCCCTTTCCCTGGGGTGGCGCTTGGGTGTGTACCATCATAAAGTTATCTTAGTATACTATATCATCAGTTATTAGTCCCGCATCTGTATTCAAGACAACGTCATGAAATTTATAAGTTTTTAGCGTCCGTTTCGGACTTAGCGCAGCGGCGCAATGCCAACACTAATTAAATTACACATCTATTTCGGACATCCTGGAACGGCGTAATGCTGTCGCTAAATTATCTGTTAACCCTTTACGGTTCACCAATAGTAGATGCCTAATATTTCCAAATACTTTCCACCTTGAATACAGATTCAGTCCAACTTAGGGAAACTTCTCGGCTGCTTATGTCTAAATTATTTCGGGCCAATTCAGTGAGAGTTTCACACAGTTAACCTTCTATTTTCCGATTCGGTTCATGGCAAATTGCCATCGTTCAGAGATATCTATCCATTCCGAAGGGGCGTAATGCCACAAGTGTTTCAATAAATGTTTCTGAATAATGAATTTCTAAAACTTTTGTTGATTGTGTCAACACTTACAACAGTATTTTAGGCTATTTTAAATGATGCAATATCATAATAAATTCTATAGTGTTGATTCAATCAATTACATGTTACCCCTTTATCCACGTTGGCTATTTAAGTGTTGCTTATTCTGAAGTGGTGTAATATCACAGCGAATAAGCAACCTCCCGTGTGAGAGTTATTTTAACCCTTTATGTACCCTGTCTCATTGTCCCTGTTTATTGTGTATCTCTGTCTAATGAGAGTATGTGCTGTGGCCACAGGTGAAGAATGCAGATTAAAGAATTTAACAGATTTGAATCGCATTTATCTATTAAAGAATAACTCTTTATTTTGTGGCATTCTCCCTGGTGTGTGAAAACCTGAACCCATGTCCTGACAGTCTACTACAGGGGTTTCAGCACACAGCATGCTGCTTTTTGGTAATGGTGTCAGTTAATTTATAGCAGTTCTTGTGGATTTCTGTCCCCAGTCCATAGGGAGTCTTAAGTCATGTTTGTCCGAAATTATCCTAATGGGTAAAGTCCATGTTCGCCACAGTTCAAATTATCCATGTACCACTTACACGCGTGACCTGATAATACAGTCTTTAACCCTTTACCTAACGTAACGGCCAAAACCGGCCAGCGCTATTCTCAAAAATCGTCAATTAATTTTCATTATTTTTTTCATTTTTTGTCTCAAAAACATAGGTTATGACCCCTCGTTGGAACGAGCTCGACGAGCTCGTTCCAACGAGGGGTCATAACCTATGTTTTTGAGACAAAAAATGAAAAAAATTAGTTATTCAAGAATTATTTTTGCAAGTGTCGTCTGCTTTTCAGGTTGGGTAAAGGGTTAAAAAATCGAGTACGGTAAAAACTCCTCTCAGCTCTCTCCAAGTGGAACTTTTAATTCTCTCACATGCTGTCCACGTTTTTTGAACTATCATACAACTACACTCAACAACATAACCACCACAACCGAAAGAACTGGCAACGGAAAATACAATGCGTGAATATATTTTATGGGGTTTCAATGGCGAAGACCGAGAGGCTTGAATATTGTGTGACCAAAAAGTAAGCTCATATTGAACGTCAGCGTTCTGTGAAAAGGGCGCATCCCGTGATGTACGGCTAGCAATAGCTATCTAAGAAAAGTTCATCATCAAAATGCAAATGTCACCGACTGCGTGACAAAAGGAAATCAACTTCCCTACAATAGCTGCTAACTGTCGAGCAGACAACATATAATGTACCGACTTTGCTCTATTTAACATTTCTGTCAAACGACAAATCTTTTCTTCGGGGAAGGAAATCGTGCCCAAAGGTAAATCAGTGTCAAAACCCAACCATGTCAAATGCTGCGTTGGGTTCTAAACCGATTTATTAGGGTTAGGTACAATTCCTGAACATATAATATCTGCCTTTACAGTATCACTGTCGCAACGGGCCTGTTCATACAAAAGCGCACAGCGCATGCCATCATCTACATAAACAAGCATTTTTATGCCCTGACGGCACCAATGTTTTACGAGCTCGCGAACCACTTTCGTGAAAATGTGGCCCGCGGTGGAAAGACAAAAAGGTAACACATTAAATTGTAAGTAGCGTCTCCGAAAGAGCTTTTTCGGCGTCTTCAAATTTTTCCTCTGCGGAACCATTGAACTCAAACTGTTTTTGTTGCCCTTTTTCTTGAATTCGTAATCGATTAACTTTAACTTTTTAGTGATTTTGTTTGCCGTAGCCTCTTGTTGTTCCGAAAAATCACGTTTTAGCGACTCAAACTTAGTGTCAAAATAGCCTTTCAATTTATCAAACATATCCACGTTAGACTAGACGAGTCATTGTCGGTCATGATGTAAATACCAAAAACACGAGTCAATTTGATTGTCGAAGTGATAGCTGTGACCGCCGAACCCAGAATGAAGAGATCAGCTCGTACTGATCAAATTACTAACAACCCCACTAAGGCCCTGTTCGAATGATGACCAGGCAGCCATGTGAAGAGTAGAACCCCTTTTCATTCTAATTCGCAAGCTCAAACGAATGAAAATTTATATATAAATAGCTCACATGTCGCAAAACATGAAATTCAGTAGCAAGCAGAACGCATATGTAAAATATCTCCATCCAAAATATTATGTATTATGACGAGGGTTACAGAATGCAAATATGTGTTGCAATAGCTGCTTTGACCCTTTACCCAACGCAGACGATATCAAAATTAATTACTTTACATATCTTTTTTAAATTTTTTCAAATATTTCAACAAAACCATATCATGTGACCCCTCTTTGAAACGAGCTCGTCGAGCTCGTTCCAAAGAGGGGTCACATGATATGGTTTTGTTGAAATTTTTCGAAAAATAATATTTTTTCAGCTGCTGAATTTGCATATTACGCGGGCGGATGCGGGCGATTCGTTGGGTAAAGGGTTAAACTAGAAAGTTTTAGTCACCCTTTAATTATGGGATAAAAGATAAGAGAAAGTGAAAATTCAGAAGAAAAGAAGTTTGTACATGAGTACAGAAGGCGTGGGAAGGGAGGGAGGGAGGGGGTGTTGCGAGGTGGAATTGTAATTGCATAGCTTTCCTTTACGTAGCAAAGAATACAACACGTTCTAGAACACTATACGTTCTAGAAAGGAGTGGTAGAAGTGCCGCTTTACAATTTCGCACTACTGCACAGGGGCAAAATTCAAAACTAATGGCATAATTATGTTGATACTAATGCCATGTGTACATTTAGTATCAGGTATCTGATTACACTAGGCTATTTGATGGACAAGAGAATTTGAAGTTTTGGCCACAGAGTTAGAATTTGATGCATGGGAGTAAATTACCAGAGGAATTATGGGAAACAGTGGCTTCGAAAAATTCATTACTTTTTAAGATATCATTTTTACACGGAGTTGTTACCAGGCATGCAACTGAAAAATGAGATGGAAACATATAATTTTTTTCACATTTTCGAGACGGGATGATATGCTCCAGTGGTAGGTAAGTGGGGGTAGTGGGAACATTCGGCTTTTGACGGTGCCGGGGGGGGGGGGGGGCTGAAAATGACTGGTTTCGACATTTTTTCATTCAGTTTTCCAGGTTGAGGCCTTGCATTTGATAGTAAATTTTTTCACCTACATTCAAATTGTTTATTTCTTCTTAATCAGATAGTGTTGTATGTTTTTAGTGGATTTGGAAAATGTAATACACGCTATAGGTTAGGTAACTAAGTTAAAGAATATTCACATTTGAGGAAAGTGTAAAAGTGTATGGCATGTCATCTTTGGAAATGCCTGGAAAATTGTGGATTGGAACCAAGAAGAGAGAGAGAGAGAGAGACAACCTCAATGTAGGCGGTAACTACGCTGTCAATAGAGGACACATTGTTGTAGTTAAGAGAGTCTTGGAGATACAGTTTCCTGAGCACTGGGGAAAAAAATGTAAATTGATCACACGATAGAATAATGATGTTATGTCAATCTTACACAGACTATCTATTTCCAGACTAACAAGAGTGACAAAAGATACCTCGCAAATAATATTGTTGGTCTGGGGAGCAGGAAATCGGATGAACATATATTGGCATCTTATTTGAATATAGGCAAGTCATTTACAATCTTAACAGGAAAAAAAATATTGATCGACAAATGGTTGGTAACTTTGTATAATAAGATGTTTTCAGATGTTGAGGTTTTTGACTTGTTTTCTAGCCGTCAGTTCTGCTCTCTCGCTAAATTCTCTGAGTGATTCGTAAAACAAATCTCCTTGGTAAGGGGCTTTATAAAACAATCTCTTTGGTAAGGTGATTGTGTAAAATAAAAAAGAAAATGCAACCAAATAAACTTAAACACAAATTTTCCTCTTTGTGTAATAACCCCCTCCCCCCATAAAGGAAATGCATCTCCAAAACCTGGAATAAACAGGATGATGTTTAGTTGTATATATCATTTGAAACAACTGGTATCCTTTCGTTCGGACGCAAAGCAGCAACATTTGTGATAAATTATTGCATATTCTGTTGAATATAATGTGAAACTTTGGCCCAGCCTGTTATTATTACTAATATTATTGTTACTAGTACTAGTGGGTTCTCGGTGGTGATAGTGGCAGCATATCAGTGGTAGTAATAACTGCCTGCAACTATATTGCTACCAAAAACATCAAGTGAAAACTCCCAACTTTAAATGCCAATTTTGTACACTTATTGTACAATTTAGAATTTGGAAACGATCCCCCTAATATCCTTCGCGACATCTACTTACTGTTTGAATGTGAAAGAAACCTATATTTAATTCGCCCAGCTTAACATGCACTAATCTAAAACCTTCTCTTTCAGCATAACATTGTTTTAGTTTATATTTTCAGATTATATATGGTGATTGATGTTAATTCATTGATCGTATTTACTGTAAAGTTCTGTGACTTACACCTTCAGAGAAATCCCAAATTCCAATTTCGCCAAGCTTAACAACTTGGTTCTAAGTAATTTAAAATCACATTTTAGGATGTTTTCGGTAATTCAACAAAAGTATCATATTACCTGTTCACCTTAAATACATTCCATGAAGTGTCACGATGATGTTCTACAGACAGATAGTCGAAATATGAGATTTATTGGTTGCAAAATTGTGTTTTCTCGCCATGCTGTTTTGATACATGTGTACTGTGACGTGACGTGATTGATATTGCGAATCCCCTCAGTTCACAATGTCAAAGGTCGCCAGGTCACAGCCTCTTGTCAAGATTTGAGTTCTGGTAAATTGAGCAATTGCAAGTCCAGAAAATCTATTAATTAACTTGAGTAAGTGTCCAAAGAAATATATAAACCAAAGCTCCAAAAATATACCCAAACACAATTCTAAATTGAAAAGGTGATTTTTGTAAAGTTTGAATTGACTTTAGTTGCTATGATTACATGCATTGCTCTGGGCGCGGCCCCGTTAAAATCCGTTACTGACTGCCAGTCCCAGTTGTAAATCATTGAAGACTGTTGTAAATCGTTAAGATTTTAGTTTAAACAATATTTATTTCCAATAGCAAGCGAAAACAAATCACATTGACATTATATACAAATGTAACAAGGAAATGGATTCAGCAGGAAGCTAGAAGCTTATACAGGTGTTTGCAAAGCATTAAGATTTTGTTTGCTGTAAACCTGTTTGCCCTGCGTAGCCCCATTCGTACATGCATAACTCTGTTAGTGTTAGGAAATTGTTGTTACTTTTAATCATTATGATTTTGGAATCCGTAGCAAAAGACGTACGATAGAAACTCCAGTGTTTATTCCTCAATAAGAATAGCATTGGAACTCCTGTTGGGTTTATGTTTCTTTTGGCTTTGTTAGTTGAACTATACCAAGTTAATTAATGACGTTAATTTACAGTGTCAGTTAATTAAGGTTGTACAAATAAATACTTACACGAATACGTGAATTTTATTTGTTGAAAATTTCATAAAATTTTTTATTGTAAGTTGAAAAACTGAAATACTGAGTGAATATTTAAAATTATTTCAGTGTTCTTTAAAACATATCTAAGGTAGGAACAGGATTAATTTAATTCAGCTGTCTTTTAATTCTGTGTGAATTCGCAGATATTTGACTGATGATATTTTAAATTATATTACTTGGTGAATACCGTAGCAATACTATGTAGTATAATTCAAACTAAATGATATTAACCCTTTAATAAGAATTATGTATAAATACACAAATTCTTGTTAAGTTAAATAGATACATAACTGCAGGCTCAACGTTTAAAATAATATTGCTTGGTAATACCGTAGCACTACTTTGTAGTATAATTTACACTAATGTTATTAACACTTTAACAAGAATAATATGTAAATACACAAATTATTGTAAAGGTAAATACATACATACCTGTAAATACATACATACCTCAACGTTTAAAATAATATTGCTTGGTGTGAATAGCATAGTAATATTTTGTGGTATAATTTATTCAAATGAACATTGACACTTTAACAGGAATGAAGTGTGAATACACTTGTAGTTCTTGTTATTTCAATATTTGTAATAAAATAGGGTAAATTATGAAAACAACAAAACACTCGTTTAGAATTATTTATTAGAAGCATAGGCTGAAAATTTGGAATTCATTTAAATACGCACACAAAACTGACCCTTTGCCACATACTTTCATTTGTAATAGGCAATGGTGTGAATAAGCTTTCAACCTGCAACGTTGATAATTTACCTCCCTTTGTAAGTCAATTCAAACTGAAAGTATGTATTGTTTCAAGCATGATAAAAGAGTGAGTGAGAATTAAATAATTGTTATTTTACTCAGCTTCTGAAATAACTCAATCCCAGGCCACGATTTATTGTTTGTTTAGGGTTACGAAGGTCAAGCTAAGTGTGGTATCGCCGTCACTGTAGACTAGTTGGTGTCCTATCTGTACAATTTTGCTGGAATACTGCCAGCTGATGTCATCATGACGAACCGTGTTAGTTTAACATTGGAAATTCTGGGAAACATACAAACGACGATTGACCACTCGGTTGTCACAATAACTTCCTCATTCCCAATCACCACTGCTCTTTCCTCAGAGAATTCTTTGCCTTTAAATGGACCTTCTCGAAAGTAGAAATGGGGGGGGGGGGGGAGGGGGCACTTTGAGTAACAGGGTCACTATGGGAATTTCTGTAGTATTTTTTTCGCTATATGTGTGTTGGGGAGGGGGGGGGGCACTCTAGGTACGTTTTCTATGGCATTTCCCACGTAATTTTCTCCGCAACGACTGACACTTTGGATGCCAGAGTAAATTCAGAAACTTAACGATACCCTTAATATGAAAACTTTTATAATAAATTCCGCACCCATTGTCTGTTTATTTGTTTATTGGGGTTCAAATCCACTTTCCACAACCAGGGCCACATCGTGTCGGACCGTTTTTGTCAGATACATGGAGCCGTAGTACCTGGAGAGAACCACAAAGCAGGGGCGAGCAACTGTCAGTCTCAACTTCATAACTCAGCGTACACAATGTTAGCAGCGACCGAAGGGCAGCTGTTGAAAGCAAGTGCACATCGATGCACAGTACGCCAAACGTGGCAATCAGAATTAAGTGCCTTGCCCAAGGACACCGCATAAATTGTGTGATCAGGATCGAACCATCGACATGTTAGTTAAACTCTACTGCTCTATCCACTGAACCACTGTGCTTCCATTTCAATCATTACCATATATTCTTTTTCAATGTTGTGTTTATTATGATGCCTGCTCATGGACGTCAGCGTTTTTACGCAAAACTATATACATAATTGGTTCAAAAGGTTGGGTATCACATCTCAATAATATGTTCATAAATATCCCGCAGATTTTATTGTCAAAATCAGTCTAAACACAATAAAAAAACTTTCATTCAAAGAAAAGGTTAATCTTACATCACTGTACGTCTATCCTAGACCCAACACCCCATCAATAACATGACTCATCTTGTTAACCCTTTACCTAACGTAACGGAAAAGACGGCCAGCGCTATTCTCAAAAATCGCCAATTAATTTTCATTATTTTTTTCATTTTTTGTCTCAAAAACATAGGTTATGACCCCTCGTTGGAACGAGCTCGTTCCAACGAGGGGTCATAACCTACGTTTTTGAGACAAAAAATGAAAAAAAAATTTGTTATTCAAGAATTATTTTTGCAAGTGTCGTCTGCTTTTCAGGTTAGGTAAAGGGTTAAATAATTACCCTTGCACACTGAAGTAAAAATATCAAACTTTTGAATTTTTTCCATAATACAACACAGAATTAAACAAATTCAGTCTTGTTTGACAGAGCTCATTTTGAATTTTCCCCGTAATACAACACGAGCTCGTTCCAACGAGGGGTCATAACCTACGTTTTTGAGACAAAAAATGAAAAAAAATTGTTATTCAAGAATTATTTTTGCAAGTGTCGTCTGCTTTTCAGGTTAGGTAAAGGGTTAAATAATTACCCTTGCACACTGAAGAAAAAATATCAAACTTTTGAATTTTTTCGATAATACAACACAGAATTAAACAAATTCACTCATGTTTGACAGAGCTCATTGAACTCTGTCAAACAAGATTCAATAGGTTAGATGTCAAGATGCATTATGGGTAACAATTGCAGCTTCTAATTCTTGGTATTTTGAAAGAGTACAGAGGGGTTAAAAATAATTCACAATATTAGGGCGCTAAGTGAGTTATTAACTACATGAAGAACCAGAACCACATACAGTCTTGGAATGCAGTATCATTTTAAAATACAGTTATCTTCACAAATTGAATGTATTCTTTTTATGTTCAACTGGAAAATTACAAACTCACACAAACGGTTTGACCCCTTTTTGCAGCACACATTCCACAACGGAACTCCTGTAAGGTAACTCAGACGGAAACAGATACAGAACACGGGAACCCAACTCTTCGTCAAAAAGGACGAAACAAAGTCTTTTTTAAAAACAGCTTTTTGGGAAATTAAAAAGAATATTCGTCTAAAATGTCGCCGGTTCAGATCAAATGAGCGATAACTGTTGACCAAACACATGGTAATAGATTTTTGTATATTCTAAGTTTTAACCCTTTACCCAAATGTAACGCTCAAAACCGGCCAGCGCTATTCACAAAAATCACCATCCATTTTTCATTTTTTTTTCTCTTTTTGTCTCAAAAACATAGCTTATGACCCCTCATTGGAACGAGCTCAACGAGCTCGTTCCAATGAGGGGTTATAAGCTATGTCTTTGACGCAAAAATGAAAAAAATAGTTATTCAAAAATTATATTTGTAAGTGTCGTCTGCATTTCGTGTTAGGTAAAGGGTTAATATAATTTACTGTCATTCATAAAGGTAAATATAGAAGGAGAGATTTCCTGCAAATGCTGTTCTCATTATATAATAAGAAAACTCTGTTATCTCTTCAAACCTAAACACTTTTTTGACATTTAACACTTTAGAGAACGAATAGGGGGCATCCGCCTATGTAATTTACAAACTGGACAGTTGAACAGTTCAAAACATTTAAACAACACCATATCATGTGAACCTCATTGGAACGAGCTCGTCACATGATAGGTGTCGTTGATTTTTTTTCACTTGATATGGTTTTGTTAGATGTTTATGAAAAATTTGAAAAACAAATAATTAAAATTATTATTTATTTATTTTATTGGTGTTTACGATCACATATTTCTGCACAATGGCTAATCATGACCACGACAATTTTACGTGTGGAGGAAGCCGGAGTACCCGGAGATAACCACCGGCCAACGACAAGCAGCTGTCAGCACCCCATCATACTAACTCCACACAAACAGGGTTAGCACTTGTTGAAGACAAGTGCACCATCGACGGGCAGTACGCCTTATTACACAACGCCATCGTGCCGCCACGTGGGCAATGACGGAGAAGTGTCGTTCGCAAGGACACACTACGGTTGCCGAAAGCGGGATTCGAACCGAGGACTTCGTGAAGGGTTAGTCGTTACCTGTTAAACAACGGCCAAAACCGACCAGCACTATTCACACGAATCGACATTCACATTTTATTTATTTCTTTCAGGCTTTGCCTCAAAACCGTAATTTATGATGCTATATACCATGCTCGCCTATGTTACTACCTGTGAAAAGCCTGTATGTTAAATTTTAGCTGTTATCCCCACTATCGATGAAAAGCTTCTACCGCGGTTAAAAAACAATTACACCCATAGACGGATGTTCATCCAACTCGACCTTTGGCATGACGCAATTTGCGAACTTCGATACATTCACACTTCGCGGTGTGTCACTCAGACATACGACATTTTGCGGTATTGTCTACTACGTGCAATTATATATTTAACTTTAAAATACCTACAATTAAATATTTAAAATAAAATTTAAGAATTGTTAATAATAATTTGACTGAAAAAGCAAGGTAAATTCAATCAACTTTGATGAAGTGTCTAGCTGTCAATCAAGCATTCACGTACAGCCGGTAGTACTGCCCACCTTCGCTGACGTAAACAAAACAAACCCGTTTGTTTGCGATAGAAAGTGTCGTTTTTTCTCCGTCTTAAGTGGCAAGCCGAGTCGTTAAACCCTTATCATACTCGTGGTTTATAATCTGATGACCGGCCCTAGTACCTATTTATTCTATATTTATTCTGATGAGCTCGTTATTACGGGCTTTATTTATTAAAACAAATTGCCAGCATCGTTTTCGAATCGTGTTTAAGATTTAAAGAGAAATTAGATCTGTTTTCTTGGTAACCATAATGGATGTTTGAGACAAAGGTAATGGGAATCGTAAATATATTTTCAAACATGAGGCCTCTCAGTCTAGACAGATGCGCCCAAGGGTCACTGCTTTTAAGGGAAGCTAAATACTAGACAAGAATCCAAGTGTTTCTGCTTGTGACTTTAACCATCACGATATGACAATGTGTCAAGGTCATGACACAATGTTAGGTTATGGATAACAATTGTGTGAAGTATGAACAAGATCTGTCACAGAGATCCAATTATACTGATCAGACAAAGGTTGAATAACAATATCAAAGTTTTAATGTCTGTGACCTTGACCTTGATGATATAATCTTGGATCAAAAGTCGCGACGGACCTGTGAGTCATGAGCAATAATTGTACCAACCATGAATAAGATCTGTCAATCATACCAAGTTATATGGATAGGACAAGGTCTGTATAACAATATCCAAGTTTTGCTGTCTGCGACCTTGATCTTGATGATATGACCTTGGATCAAAGTCGCGACATACTTTTGAAACATGAGTAATAATTGTACCGACTATGAATAATATCTATCAATCATACCAAGTTATATGGACCGGACAACTGCTTGTATAACAATATAAAAGTTTGCTGCTTGTCACCTTGACCTTGATGATATGACCTTGGGTCAAAGTCGCGAAACACCTTTGAGTCACGAGCAATAATTTTACCAAGTATAAATAAGATCTGTCAATCATACCAAGTTATATAGACCGGGCAAGGGCTGTATAACAATATCAAAGTTTTTACTGTGTATGACCTTGACCTTGATGAAAGGACCTTGGATCAAAGTCGCGACACGCCTTTGAGTCATGAGAAATAATTGTACCACGTATGAACAAGATCTACCAATTAGATCAAATTATATGGACTGGACAAAAATGATAGTAAAATATTTTCTTGACTGTTACATGATCTACGGAGCCAGTGACCTTCACCTAGTGGGTACAGATCTCTCATTATGACTGATGACAGACTGTATAGTGACACTACATATGGTTACAACGTTTTATTAAAAATATTCAGTGGTCATGACGACGGAGGGACAGACGGGTAGGCGGACGGACAGACGGACGGACAACTTAGCATTAGAAAAAAAGCTCCGCTAACATTTTGTCAAAGCTAACAAGAGTGTTGACTTACGTGGTTTCTGGTACATTTGTACAAGGCAGATGGCAGGGTGGCAGCCAGTCTAGCTTTGCTGTTTTCCTAACTATATACAAGATAAAAGTTGTGTATGGGAAGGGATTTTTTGTTAAAATAGATCTAATTTGATCAAGGAATGATGATGCTGTTAGGTGGTAATGTTGATAGAGATCAAACTAAGTCAATTTCCATGTTGCTTATCCAACATCTTAATACCTTGCATGCTGCTGGCAGCTATTCCTGCCAAGGATACAAAATCCGTTGTCAGTGTAATAAGAAACATTTGACCAAATTTCTCCCCTGCAAATTGAATGACATTTTCGACCAATGATTTCTTTAGATAAATTTAGATGAATTTTCATCAAATCTAGTCATGGCTGCTTCACAGCAGCCATGATTAGATTTGATGAAAAATATTTTTAAAATACTCCTTTTTGTGATCAGGTCGTGTTTTGATCGCGAAACATTTACACTAGTGGGCCGAGATTTCCAAAATCAAAGAGGCAAAATCAAGTTCGCATTAAGAAGAACAAACGAAAAAATTCTCTGGATTTCTCGTGTTTCATTTTGACTGGCGAGATTCTACGGCTTTGCGGTGAGGAATGTGGACAAAGAAATTCGATCGGATCGCGAAATTTGTTATTTATTATCCGCTTTTATGATCACAGTATTTACTGTGTCTTGTTATGCTCAGCATCACACCCGTTATTTATTATTTATTGGGGGTTTAACGATAGTTCAACAGCCACGGTTGTACCGTGTTGAACAATTTTATGGGAGGAGGAAGCTGGAGTACCCAGAGAAAACCTCCGAACAACTGCCAACCCGGTACAAGGAGAGTTAACAGCTGTTGGAGGCAAGTTCGCCGTCGACGTGAAATATGCCGTATTATCACACACCTATTAATGTGAAACACGAGATTTCCACTGTTCTACCCGTTCAATAAAAATAAAGTTGTATCGCACATGTGGTGATACAAAACACCTTCGATTTCGTTTCCAACGTAAACAGAGAAGGAACCCGTCTAAATAAATCGCGTCATCATCCGTCAACTGCACCGTAGACGAGATCCCTTGGAAATTACACGTTCCTCATTTAGATTTGTTTACCGGGGATATTTGAACAGATTCGAGTAAAAAATCTACAAAATAAAAATAACATTCTGACTGCTTGTTCCTTGACAAATACTTTCCACAACTGGTCATATGATGATGGACTGTGCTTAACTTATAAGCTATTTAAACGCTTTTTGTTGTCCCCGCCATCGCTACCGTGATAATGATCGGTCTGTATTGGTTTCGACCAATTGCATGCCGTAAAAATTAAAATGCAAATTAGAGTTGGTACACGACTAACTAAAAGTGATGTCTCGTTGGCAACGAAGAAAACGCGGCAATTATCCAGTTGAAGGTTGCTTTTAGTTTAATTGTCGCGTAGTCTGGTTGTGAAATGGGAGAGGTGTGATAAATACAAAACTGCACATACGTTTGAATGGGTAAAGAATAAAAAGCACTCGATTGCTTTGGCCAAGGATATCACGAGAGACTTCGGCTCTCGTGATCTCCTGGGCCAAAGTAATCTCATGAGAAAAGTCTTAACCCATTCAAACGTATGTGCGGTTCTGTATATGAAAACAGTGCCACCGTAAGCCCACGTGGGCAATCGGGATTCAGTATCCTGCCTTATGACATAACGCAGATAGCGCGGGTCAGGATCGAATCGTCGACCTTTCGTTTTAAAGTCCAGTGCTCTAACTAATGTTATTGGCCTATTAAAGATGGAATCTGCTCTTCATTTGTGTATCGTCTTTTGTTTGAGATGGATTTCAAATAGAGGATCTCTGATGAGTGATGATTTCCTATGAAATTTCTGTACCGGGTTCACTATAATCGATCTGAGCCGAGGTTTACCGAGATTTACCGAGGCTCAGATCAATTTTAGTGGACGCAGTTCAGGTTTTTTATGTCAAAACGTGACGAATTTGAAATTCTTTTTATAACGTAATGTGTAATTTAACCTTTTAACTAACGTAACGTCTAAAGCTGGCCAGCGCTGTTCACAAAAATCTTCATCCAATTTTATCTTTTTTAATTTTGCCTCAAAAATATAAGTTTTGGACCTCATTGGAAAAATATCGTCGAGTTCATCCGGTTATAGGTCATAAGATATGTTTTCGAGACAAAAAATGATGAAGATATATAGTTTTTCAGGAAATGTTTTCTGCAAATGTCTCCTTTTTGTATCAAGTAGACAGTTTATGAAACATAAGAGAATATTAATTCAATTTTTTTCCGAATGCAACTTTCAACGTTACCACGCGTCGTCGTTGACTTCTGACGTCATTCAGTATTAGACATGTTGTGAACGATATGTTCCACCATGAACTTTTTGGCAGTGGTTATGTGATAAACTGTGATACAAACAGACACAGGAGACTAAATGCCAAAAAGTCCTTTATCCTATTTTGGCTCAAGACGCTTTTTTCTTCCATATCGTTTTTTCACAACCATTTTCAGTGTTTTGAGATCTGGCCAAATCGCCTTCGAGAACAGGGTTGTACATTTTCAGTAAAAATTTCTACTTGGGGTGGTGGTGTTAACCCTTTACGTAACCTGAAAAGCAGACGACACTTGCAAAATAAATTCTTGAATAACTAATTGTTTTCATTTTTTGTCTCAAAAACATAGGTTATGACCCCTCGTTGGAACGAGTTCGTCAAGCTCGTTCCAACGAGGGGTCATAACCTATGTTTTTGAGACAAAAAATGGAAAAAATAATGAAAATTAATTGGCTGTTTTTGAGAATAGCGCTGGCCGGTTTTGGCCGTTACGTTGGATAAAGGGTTAAGAGAGACTATGCTGAATTTGATAATTTTATCGAAACATATTCAAATATAATGAGGAAGATTTTCACCTATTTTTGACATCGACCTACAAATATGTGAATGCGGATCAAAAGGGGTGTGGGAGAGGTATGAGGCACACACTTTTCTGCCAAATAATTTATTTAATTCATTACCTCACCTCTGAATATGGGTGCAAAGGGCACGCCTTTTGAAATGCCCAAGGGGTATGCCACCCCGAACAAGCTTTTTTCCAGACTCTGGTTTAAAAAAATACGTACCAGTTTGCTGAAATTGTTCTGAGGCCGAACATTCACATCTTCGCCTCTAATCTTTGCACCGAGGGCAGTGAATGTCTTCATCCACCAAACATGAAAATATACATTATACATCACTATTGGTTTTAAACCGAAAATCCTTGTTTTAACTCTCACTTAACCATGGATGTTTTCCGAGATAACACTTTTTGTCTCACCTCCTACCATAGAATTCAAGTTGATGGCAGCTTAACAATTATAATCTGAGCTTCTATAGGTTGTTTTGAACAGAACCAGTCGAGGTTCAAAGCTGTTCTTAGCAACGAACTGAGAAACGTGAGATAAACGAGAAACAACAGAGCACTTTTCACCTGCATGTTTTAAAATGACGGGAGTCATTGTCTGAATGCTAGTTGTTTCGGCCACTTTAGCCAGTAAGAAGTCATGTTCATGTACACAGTAAAAAAGGGACAAGTGGGATTGTACGCCATGGTATTGCTCCGAACATCCCCCTTGTTTACCCGACTACCTTGTTGTACCATCGTAAAGCAATTAGCTTTACACAGCATTTTCAGTATCCAGTTGAACGAACTCATTGAAACTGAAACCAACAGACTACATCAGTGATTTTATTAACTTTACTAAGGTAAAGCGAAATCTCTTAGACATCTAGATGTCTCACTCAACAACCGAACACACACTTGACAAGACCTGTGTGTGTACCCAGACCTGTTGTCCAAGAAAGTCATACGCCTACCACTACCACCTTCAACCCCCAAGGGGGTTGAAGGTGGTAGTGGTAGGCGTATGACTTTCTTGGACAACAGGTCTGCTTGAATCTACAGTCACATCCTGGTGCAAGTGCTTCAAGTGACAGGATAGTAGTAATGGTAGTATATTATAGTGTCAATATCCCTTGAATAATTACCCCTCAAACTGTGATGTCAGTTGTTGAACTTGAAACTGACAGAAAAAAAAATATTGCTGTGACCCATTTTGCGTCAAATGATTGCAACTGTGTTTGGGTATGGTTGCAGCCATTACCTTTTACCACTAAACCACTTTCAAAATGAAATTACGTGATGTTATGTGACTTCGAAGTTAAATTACATTTTTGCTTTACAACAAAAATTTAATGTGAGCATAATACATGTAATCTCAATCATCCCAGATCAAAATATTTAGGAGGGCAATTTTTCGCTCTCCTTTATTCTTTCAGGAGGGCAGTAAGGAGAGCTAAAAAATCGCTCTCCTGAAATTGCCAAGCCTGTAGATCTCTATCCATGAACATCTGTCGCTTTTGTCACCCATTTTTCTTCAAATTTCTGGTGAATTCCACGCAATTTTTCCATGGCAGAGTTAACACCAAAAAAAAAAACTAAGTGAAGAGAATTTGCTGAAAAACATTTCGAACATGTGCTTGTGTACGACGTAATACTATACAATACAACTATCTGGGACTGTATGGATGAATGTTCTATTTCTGATTTCATTAACCTTTACCAAACGTAACGGCCAAAACCGACCAGCGCGATTCCAAAAATTAACCATTCAATTTTCATCACTTTTTCATTTTTTGAGTCAAAAACATAACTTGTGACCCATCATTGGAACAATCGCGTTGAGATCGTTCCAATGAAGGGTTATAAGCAATATTTTTGACGCAAAAAATGAAAACAAAAGTTATTCAATACTTTAGTTTTTAAGTGTAGTCTGCTTTTTATGTTAGGTAAAGGTTTAACATATCATTCAGGATTACAAAAATTGAAACTTAAAGACATTTCGCTTGACTACGATGAGCCAATAGAGAAAAATATCGGAGTGGATATATTGAGAACCTCTCAATCTTATGTTTCCAACTGGCGTCATCAGTTGTGGCGGAGGGGAATTGGAGCCTTCTGGAGTTGGGAAAGGTTTGGATTCCAGACCCATTGGGCCAATCATGTTTCGGTCGGGTGAGAGAAAATTTGCTTTTCTAGTTCGATAGTCAAAGTCCTGAACCTTAAATCCTTTGGAAGGATTGTATCCAATACCAAATTTTTGCCTGTTCCACGTTGATATACGGCGTAAATATTCAATTTGTATTTAGGCCCCCGCAAGCAAGTACTGCAAACACGGAACACTTTTTGTGTGGTAAAAGAGGGGATGGATGGAACATCATGAAAAAAACAATGCTCTGATATCATTTGACCCTTTACCCAACGTAACGGCCAAAACCGGCCAGCGCTATTATCTAAAATCGCCAATTAATTTCATTATTTTTTTCATTTTTTGTCTCAAAAACATAGGTTATGACCACTCATTGGAACGAGCTCGTCGAGCTCGTTCCAATGAGTGGTCATAACCTATGTTTTTGAGACAAAAAATGAAAAAAATTAGTTATTCAAGAATTTTTTTTGCAAGTGTAGTCTGCTTTTCGTGTTAGGTAAAGGGTTAAAACTTACCTGATCTCCAAAGACCCCAAACATTTGAGAAACTATTTTTTATAGTAAGAAAAGAAATATTCTTCTTCAGACGTTTAGGGGCCTCATGGAGCCCAGGATCTCCAAGACGTCCTCCACCCTATCAGTGTGGGTCAGCCCCCTGTTGGCGTCTTCCTACCTTAGTCTCGACTGAAATCCAGCGGATCTCATTTGTATTTCACCCATTACCCATCACAACATCCATATCATGTCAGCGCAAAATACGAAAATCCCGCATTGGTCAGAAGCTGTATTTTAACCCTATACCCAACACGACAGAAAGAGAACAATTATTCACTCATTTGGTTCAAGAAAACAACTTATGACCGAAAAATTATAATATAAAAAATAAAAATAATATAAAAAACATAATTTCGATGACGACTTCAGCGAAATCAGATATGAACGTCACGTTGGTAAATGGTTAATGCAAAAAAAGGATGTTTAGTTATTCACCGGAAAATTTGCAAACAGAGTTTTCTGTTTTTGTTACATGAAGGCTTAACCCTTTACCTAACATGAAAAGCAGACGACACTTGCAAAAAAAATTCTTGAATAACTAATTTTTTTCATTTTTTGTCTCAAAAACATAGGTTATGACCCCTCGTTGGAACGAGCTCGTTCCAACGAGGGGTCATAACCTATGTTTTTGAGACAAAAAATGAAAATATTTTGAAAATTAATTGGCGATATTTGAGAATAGCGCTGGCCGGTTTTGGCCGTTACGTTGGGTAAAGGGTTAAAGAGAAATTCGATAAAAAACTAACACAACGAATTGTTGTTTATTATGTTGACGGCTTGGATTACCGAAACGCAAAAATGTGTGCATACATTGTCGAAAAGGTTAACACTGTTTGTTAAACCTGCTTTGGGAGAAGGTAGTGAGAGCGGTGGCTCAGTGGTAGACTGTTGGACTTCTATACTAGAGGTCTCGAGTTCGACCCCCGTCCGGGACGACCCGCGTTGTGTCCTTAGGTAAGGCACTTTATCCCGGCTGCCTACATGGGGGCACGATGACGCAGTGTATGTACTAAGGCGTACTGCACGTCCATGGTGCACATATAACCCTGCTTGAGCGGAGCTTGAACAGAGTAAGAATGTTGAGTAGCTGTCAGTTGCTCGTCGATGCTCGGTGGTTCTCTCCGGGTACTCCGGCTTCCCCCATCCGTAAAACTGTCACGGTCACGATTAGCCATTGTGCATAAGTATGTGACCTTAAACACCAATAAATAAATAAATAAATTTGGGAGAAGGTAAATGGATTTGCCCCAGTTGTCACTTCTCGCATTTAAAAATCACGTCTGAACTGTTTCGTCGTCTTTTGTGTCAACAATGTTCCACCACACCAGCATGCGACATCAGCTGGTGGCGTGTTGTCTGTAAAAACAGATAAAGGGACGTACCTCAGGGATATTCACACTCGTACTCATATTCTGGTTGCTTCTGATGTGATGTGATATTAATCGATAGCTGATGACGTGTCCGAGATAATACTTTCGCTCATTTAAAGCCGGAAATGTGACAATATCACACAGCACATGCAAACAAACTTCTCGAATAACTAAACAAATATCATTTTGCTCTTAAAAATATTACTTATTATCCATCATTGGAACGAGCTGAACGAGCTCGTTCCAACGAGTGGTCAAAAGCAATGTTGGGTCGGAAAAATTGAAAAAGTAATAAAACTTGAATGGTATGATTGTCAGTTTGTTGGCCCATTATTGCCTTACAACCTTTTGTGTCACAATGCATATCTGAGGCAGGAAAATTTTCCAGTGGTAAATCAGTTTGTGCATTTTACTTTTTTCGGGTTGTTGAAGGCACAGATGCAAAGAGTAATTTCTATGCAGAGACAAACTCTACACGAGAATAGACTTGAAAGCAGCTCAGCTGTCCAACCAATAGATTGAGTTGATGTGAGCTGTTTGAGAGGCAGTAATTTGACACAAGACCATGTTGGTTAGCCGTCCTGATGAAGAAGGTTTTCTCATTCATCAACTCACTCCTCCAGTGAGATGACATTGACACTTTGCATCCAGTTTTGATTTGGTCATGCAGCAGCATATCGCCCAACGTAAACGACAGTTCCTAGAACAGAGGAAATACTGGAGCCTAAACTATTTTTGAGGCCATTTGGCGATATTTTCCAACCTCACCCTTCGAAGAAAGGTAATAGTAACATAGGCTGTGAAAATTATCCAATTAATATGAGTATTCAATTAACAGAAAAATGAACATTTATTCTATTATATGTTGTTTGACTGAGCTCAAGGAGCTCTGTCAAGCAAGATATAATAAATTAAATGCCTGCACTGGCTGTACTGGGGCCAAATAGGTTTGTAAACAAGGCGCATTTGGTGGTGCTTATCTGGGTAATTTCTCAACAGACTGCATTGGTTTTATTCAATTAATCGCAGTTACTCTATAACTAATTTGCCATTAACAGATCAAATTTGAACTGAAGGTTGGTATATGGTTAGTGCTTGACAGTTTCAAGGATGGCCCTCAGTTTGCTCCCGATGCCGATCTACGGGGTTGTGAAACATTATTAATGATATTCCAAGAAATTTCTTGAGTCGTCTACTCATTGACAGTCAAAAACTTTTCTACCATATAAAATGTCTGAAAATCGTCATTTTACAAAATGTGTTTAAGTATGACACTCATCCCTCTGGAGGCAAATGCGTTGCGTTCTTGGGCGAGGCACGTAATCCAGATTGAACACGTTGGGGGGGGGGGGGGGGGGGGGGCGGTGGCACTGTGTATAAGGCGTATTCCACTTCTCTTCAATCACTGCTGACCCTGCTTGTAATTAACCCTTTACCCAACGAATCGCCCGCATCCGCGCGCGTAATATGCAAATTCAGCAGCTGAAAAATATTATTTTTTGAAAAATTTCAACAAAACCATATCATGTGACCCCTCTTTGGAACGAGCTCGACGAGGGGTCACATGATATGGTTTTGTTGAACTTTTTTGAAAAAAATTAACAAATGATATTTAAAATAATAAATTTTGGAATCGTCTGCGTTGGGTAAAGGGTTAAATGGAGTTTGTACGTTGAAGAGTCTCACAGTTGGTTTCCGTTGCTCGTTGGTTCTCTCCGGATACTCAGGATTCACCCACCCGAAAAACTGTCTGACAGGAGATGACCCTGGCTGTCGAAAGTGTCGTTAAACCCAATAAATATACAAATCAATAAGCATACCACTCGAACAATTTTTTTGTGCTGACAAAATACTGCTTTTAATTTGCGCCGTTCATCGCGTGAAAAGTAGTCAGCTCATTTCTTTTTATTTCACGAATTGTACCATTTATTTCAGTTGCGCTCCATAATTCTGTAAAACCTGCGAATTCCCATGGAAGAACATGATCTATCGGAGCATTAAACGCACAGGAAATAATCAGGTTAACTAGTGCTGAGAAAGGCCACCGATGTGAATAGCATCACCCTGATCGATAGTAGTGACGCAGCTACAAGAATGTTTGAAATATAATGCGATATAAATTTAGTGAATGTAAGTGTCGTGACTCGAAGTAAAGAGGACAATCGCCCCTCCCCCGACCCCCCCCCCCCCAAAAAAAAAACCCGACACAACACACTCAAAGGAAAGATTTTGTCAGTTTGGGAGTTTGTTCTGAGTCTGTTACAGACGAGAAGTGATGTAGTAACTGTAAACAATGCGATAAGTATTAAGCTTCTAAATACAAAATACAAAAAAAAAAATTAAATTTTAAGAAGCAAAAATTTCCCATAGTGCAACAAGGAATTTAACCAATCAAGTCTTGTTTGACTGAGCTGGGTCAAACAAGATTGAATTTGTTAAATTTCTAGTTGCATCATGGAAAAAACTTTGAGTTTGAAATTTTGTTATACCGCCATCAGTGTCAGACGTACGTGATGTGGTTTTCAACACTCATTTGGAGGACCCCGGTGAGGGACCCGAAAGTAAAGTCATATCATATGGACCAGCGACGCCATATTGGGTTGTCATAATACGCAGCGTGAGCGGCCACGTTTTGACGTAATTACCATAGTGATTCGTGGTCTAAACGCACACAACTACCGAAATGGATTTTCCTCATTTCCTAACCTTATTCTAAGAACCTCTGTCGGAACCTAACTAATCCCATCCCCGATAGTATAGTTAGACCTTCTCAGTACATACCACTCTAGGCACAATAATATACTCTATAGCCAACCCAAACTACTTAAACTACCGTACCACCTTAATAGCTCTTGTGTACTGTTCATTTTTGCATTGCTCACAGGGTTTTCTGTTTTTTGCTTGAGCTGTGCTCAGTCTTTTGTAAATATGTTGCTGAAACAGGTAACCACCAACAAATACCCACTTTACATTCATCATCTCCCGATCACTACATCTATTTCCCTTGTAACCAAAATCGTCCAGTCCACAGCTCAACAAACACAATCGCAGCGATATATTTTTGTCAACGCACTGGTGTTTCGATATCCAAGAACCAAGTGTTCCATCACCCGACTTTTATGGCCTCTTTGCTACTTTTCTGAAAACGGATCTGTAAAGTGGCGATGACAGTATATAACCACAATTGGGGTCTTCAGTGCCGGGTGTTGGAATGCGCATAGTAGAAAAAACAGAAATTCCTTCAACAACAACAACAACTCTGTGAATTTTGTGACGTTACCGGTTCTGTTTTTGTTCTTATTAGCAGATGTAACATTGACGTACAGTCTTATTATCTTAACTGCCCTACTTATTGTTTCTAGGGATATCGAATCCAACCCAAGCCCAAATGATTCTAATTTCGACAATCAACCCACTCTGTCAATCGTCCATTATAATTTTCGTAGTTTACGATTTAAACTTGCACGAATTGTTGATATTTTAGAGGATTTCGATGTTCTGTGCTTCACCGAAACCCACTAAACGAAGAATTTGACTCAAATCATATTCAAATAGCCGACTTCTCCCTGGCTGTTCGTAACGACAGAGACAACTTTGGTGGTAGCATAGCAGTTTACTTCGCAAATGGGCTGCACTACAAACGTTTAACTAATCTGGAATTCGACAATTCTATCATGTGGTTCGAAATCTCATCGAAGTCATTTTGCTGTCTTCTGGGGGTATCATATCGATCTCCCCAATACTGCGATCCTAACTGTTGGGACCTTCTTGATAACTCAGTTGACGATGCTCTGAATTTAAATTCTTCACTTATCCACTGTGGTGGTTTCATCTCTGACTTGCTAAACAGCCAAGCTAAATTTAATAATATACTGAATCATGTTAATCTTGTTAATGTTATAAATAAACCAATGCGTATTATACCGCATTCTGAAACGTTACTTAACCCCATTCTCGTAACCGATTCTGTTCGAAGCACTGGAACCGAAATATTGATCTTGAAATGTCTGACCATCTCGCCTCGGAGTGTATACCCACGTTGCCTTTGACAGTGTATCACAAGGGGCTCTTTATGGCTCAATCAGGAACTATAACCAGGCCGATTTTAATTTAGCTTAATTTTACTTTAATTTAATTTTCTCCTGGGTCAGGTGAACTGGAACACAGTCCTAGAATCTGATGACATAAACCTTTTGCAAACCAGTTTTGTAAACACCTATCTTGAAATCATTGATAAATACATACCTCAGTCTAAAATACTTATACGCTCAGAAACACGTCGACGTGATAAACTTAGGAAAAGAACCAAGATATCCGGGAGCGATACTGATTGGATAATATTTAAACACTGCCGTAACAAAGTCAATAACATGAGAAAGATTGCCAAAGGCCAATTCAGAGAAAATGGCAAGATTAAATAACTGATTGTTCATCCCACAAGCAAGTCTGGCATATTGTCAAACATGTCCTAGGCAATCATACATCCAAATCAATCCCACCACTTACTCGCTATCCCAACTCCACTGCTGACATGGCCTTTACCGACGCAGAAAAAGCTAATTTACTGAATGAAACCTTTATAAGCAATGGAATTTATTTCCGATGACCGGAATCACACCCTTCCCGAATTCATTCCTAAGTGCACTCGCAATCTCTCAAACATACTCTTTCCAGAAGATGACATTATTTCAACAATCAAGTCTCTAAAAAGTAACAAAGTCCATGGACACGACGGATTTAGTGCCAGAATTCTTAAAGGAACTGTGAATTCGGATGCACTCCCACTGAGCATCCTCTTCCGCAAATCTCTAGATTTACATAAGTTCCCATCTGAATGGAAAAAAGCAGATATTATCTCAATATTGAAGAAAGACAATACAACCGAAGTGACGAACTATAGGCCTATTTCATTTTTACCGACTCTGGCAAACATTTTTGAAAAATTAGTTCTGAAGTATCTATTTCGTCATTTCCAAGAAGACAATTTTCTGTGAGAATTCCAATCAGGCTTTCTTCCGGGCCGCTGTATAACTATCCAGTTATTAGAACTGTACCATTCCATTTATCACTCTCTTGATAAACAGCTTCAGACCTGCGCAATTTTCTACGACATTTCAAAGGTGTTTGAGAGAGTTTGGCCTAAAGGCCTTGTTTTCAAACTTTGACAATATTGCACCACATGAACCCTGATTGAATGGATTTAGGACTACCTGCACGAAAGAAAACAATGTGTTCTCCTCCAAACTACCTTTTCCGACTATAGACTCATTCAAGCTGGAGTGCCCCAATGCTCCGTTCTCTTCCTAATCTATATCAATGGCATTGCTGAGATAATTGATGCCTTTACTGGACTGTGTAACTGACAACAACAAAACTACTGAAAATCTTACCGTTTCCCTCAATCGAAGCCTTGGAGAAATTAATACTTGGTCTCGGCAATAGCTCGTCTCATTCAACCCTGCTATGACAAAAACAATTCCATTCCGCTGTGGCAGTAAAGACGAAACATATTATTCCACCTTGATCCTTGATAGTAATCCAGTCTCATTCACTGAAGATCACAAGCACCTGACATTATTCTCCAATCTAATCTAAACTGGGACTCTCAGATAACTGAAATATGCAAGAAAGTCAACACCCGTCTATCTTTCTTTCGTAAACTGAAATTCATTTTGAATAGAAAAAAACACTGGAACAAATCTATCTTACATTTTTTCAACCACTACTAGACCACGGCGACGTAGTGTTGGACTACGCATCCGAACAGTTGACTCAAAATCTTGACAGACTGCAGCATGACGCTGTGCGTATCATTACAAGTTTAACGCGATCTGTCTCTGTAGATCAACTTCTGGCTAAACTCAGGTAGCCCTCCCCTTTGAGGCGTCGTTAAAAGCTCAAATATTGTGTTCGTTTCAAAATTATCAACAATGAAACTTCAAATACCTCAACGCATTGTTACCCCCCAAAAACGCACGATATCTCAATGTATAATCTTCACAACCCCAACAGATTCACGTATTATCCGGCAAAAACGGAGCGTCTCAAAAAATCACTTTTTCCGTCCACGACAAAAAGCTGGAACAACTTACCAGATGTACTCACCGGAGCCGCAACACTAACGGCGTTCATAAAAAAACAAAACAAAAAAAAACCTATGCCCAATCCAATTGAACTGTATCCCCAAACCACCTCTTTAATACCGTGTGGGTAAAAGAAAGGCCAACATTTTACTCTCAAAATTGGATAATAAGTGCAGTGACCAAAACAATGACAAGTTCCAAAACTATATTTTACACACACCAACGTGTATGTGTGGTAATATCTGTGGAAATGCTAATCATTATCTCCTCGTACGCCCTCGATACTCTGACCCAAGGAATACACTATGCGATTTTCTTCTAGATTTTGATATGTCATCCGAAACCGACCTCATGTACATTAAACCACACTGACAACCAAAAACCCCGAATATATCTTTCTGAAAACCCAAGATTTCATCCTATATTCTCGGACTAGCCTCTCTCCTGCACTTGATAAAACGTTTTATAAACGTCATATATCCCTCATCCTTGAACTTCCTATCAAAGAGCTTTCGTAGAGAAAGGCAACAGATTCAGTGTCAGGCCTTGTGTATTCCACAAGCCCAGACCGTATTACTTGGCTGTCTGTTTCAATAACATACATTTCAATTGTAAATAGTGTAAATCTCTATTCATTTGTGAATTAATCTATATATCTCATAGCCGCATCAGTGAATTGATTTTCTGGTGTATTTATGGAGAGGAGGCTACATAAGTTGTATAACATGTACTCCAATCCTTTTTGCAAATTTATGCAAATACAATGTTTAAACCAAACCCCATTCTGGGTATTCTTGTTCTTGTTTCGTTTCATTTACTGCAGCTAACTAACCAATCAGATTGCTTGATTTCCCATAATCTGCAGCTAACCATACGGAGTTATCTTCCTTGTGTACAACGAAGGCCTCCAAACCCAAACCTTCTCAAACCCAAAAGACGATCGTCGATCAGTAACTGGCACATGTATTGCTCGAACGAATCCTACCGAGCAAAAGAGCTATAGAGCAATTGCTCGACCGAGTGATTCCACATACTGCTCTACCACTCATCTCGGTATTTGAGGATACCTATGGCATGGCAATGTATCATTTTGGGATACCTTTTAGGATACCTTTTGGGGATACACTATCGAACATTTGCTCTATGAGCAATTACTCGAACGACTCAAACCCCACCGAGAAAATGTGCTACAGAGAAATTGTTCGACCGAGTGACATCACATGCTGCTCGACCACTCATCTCGATATTTGAGGATACCTATGACATGGCAATGTATCATTTAGGGATACCCTTTGAGGATATCTTTTGGGGATACTGATCTATTTGAAGACAGTTATGACTCCTAACCCTATTCAGCTCCAAACTTCTAGACCATCCATCACCTTCACAACTCCAAGATCACTATTTGTCCATTGTCACTATCATCTGTCTTATGATCGGTTTGTATTGTATTCACCTTTAGTATGGTGTTCTATCAACCTTGCAGTCTTGTACCATTATGGTGTTGTACTATTACTATTGGCTACCACTATTCTGTCTGGTGTCTCAGCCTTTACTAACTCGTGGCACTACTTCTGCCCTTAGTACATTAATACCACTAAGGGTCCCAATTCATCTTACTATTATTCCACTACTACTTGTCGAACAACATTTTCCTACCTAATCCAAGTTCCTTTAATAGGCGTATCGAGCAGTTACTGAACGGTCATTGCTCGGACGACTCGAATCCCATCGAGCAAATAAGATATCCACAGCTGCTCCATGATCAAGTGCTCGAACTACTCAAATTCCATCGAGTAAATGAGCTATAGAGTAATTTCTCGATCGAGTGACTCCGACTCATCTCGGTATTGGAGGATTGCAATGCATGATTTGAGTATACCTGTTGATGATACCTCTGGGGATACTTGAGGATATCTGGTCAACTCATTTCGCAGAAAGGATACCATCACATCTTCATCATTTTGCTTTAGACCAGCAATGGCTTCACATCACACTTGTGAAGAGTGCCAGAAAATTTTCACAAAGAAATGTTATCTTTATCGACAGAAGAGGACCCACAGACAGTGCCAGAAAATTTTCACAAAGAAATGTAATCTTTATCGACAGAAGAGGACCCACAGACCCGGAATCTACCAATGCACTAGATCTCCAAAATCGTTTAACAGAAAAGACAACCTAAGAAGACACCAGATGCACAACTTACCACAGGAACCACGGCATCCCAACAAAAGAGAAGAACGCAAAAGAATAAACCAATTGGAATCTACTGAACGGTCAAAACCGTACCAGATGAACAACCATGAACCAACCAGAAATCCATGAATACCAATTCCACAAACAGAAATGCCTCGTACGGTAATAACCAGGACTGGGAATAAACGACATTCAATAATTGCAAAATTCAATAACGAATGCACAAGAAGAGGAAAAATACGTATTGATAGAACCAAGCTTATTGAAACGTTTACGAGAATGACAGTATTCGGCGCGCAGAGAACCAAACGAGCTAGCCGCGATGGAACTGGATACTGACATGAGAGAGATCATAGAATCCAGCATCATGAACGAGAACGGGAAGAGTCTTCAATACAACCAGATCTTAAAGGATACAGAGAATTCTACATCAAAGCTTCGCAGCCGATAACACTCGAGATACAGAACCAGTAAGGACAACGGTGAGAGCAAAGTGAACGAAGACAGAAGAAAACGGAACAGAACAAAGATTGAAGAATGTAGATGAGAATGGAGCAGACCAAAGAACGAAATGAAGTGAACGAAGATCCAACACAACGAAGATGGAAATGAAGAGAACAAACATTGACCTATATAACGAACTTTAACAGTGTGCTTAAAAGTCAATAAGATTTTTAAACTTCAACAAAAGTTCTTCTCATTTTCACTGGAAAAAGGGAGTAGGTTGAGCAGATGTTCTCAGATAGGTATCCCAATTGTATGCTCAACAAGTATCCTCAAATGATACATCGCCATGTCATAGGTATCCTCAAATAATAGCGAGATGTGTCGTGAAGCAGTATGTGGAGTCACTCGGTTGAGCAATTGCCCTATAGCTCATTTTCTCGATGAGATTCCAGTCATTGGAATGACTGGAATCTCATAGAGAAAATGAGCTATACAGCAAATGCTCATGGAGCAACTGCTCGATGGGATTCGAGTCGTGCGAGCAATGGCTTTTCAGTAACTGCTCAATAGCATTTTAGGGGAACTTGGAATACGTATGGAAAAGTAGTTCGAGGAAGCAGTAGTGGAGTGATAGTAATATGAACTGGGACCTTTAGTGGTATTAATGTACTAGGGGCAGTAGTAACACCACAAGTTAGTAATGGTTGAGGTACAGGACAGAATAGTGAAAGCCAATAGTAATGGTATAATGTCTTAATGGTACAAGACTGCAAGGCTGTTAGAACACCATACTAAAGTTGAATGCAATACAGACAGAATCTAGGACAGAGGATAGTGACAATGGACAAGTAGTGATATTGGATCTATGAAGATGATGAATGATCTAAAAGTTTGGAGTTGAAAAGGGTTAGGAGCCATAACTATCTTCAAATAGATATCCTCAGATAAGTATCCCCAAAAGGCATCCTCAAAGAGTATCCCCAAATGATACATTGCCAAGTCATAGGTATCCTCAAATACCGAGATGAGTCGTAGAGCAGTATATGGAGTCATTCGGTCGAGTAATTGCTCTATAGCTCATTTGCGATGGGATTCGAGTCGTTTGAGAGATTGCTCATGGCACAACTGTTCGATCGTGTATCCCAAAAGGTATCCTCAAAGGGTATCCCAAAATGATACATTGCCATGTCATAGGGATCCTCAGATACCGAGATCAGTCGTAGAGCAGCATGTGGAATCACTCGGCCAAACAATTGCCTTATAGATCATATGCTCGATGGGATTCTAGTTATTCGAGCAATATATATTTCAGTTACTGCTCGACTGCCTTTCTGTCGCTTTGTGTGGATTTTGATGATTTGCTGAAATTTTGGTAATTAGATTTACTCCTATTCAATCGAACATACCCTTCGAACATACCCCTTTTCTGTTGTAGGCCTTTCAGGCTCAGAGCAACCACGTGCTACCATAGAAACTAACATGCAGCCTGCAATATACAAAATGGACTACGGAAACACGTATAGCCTAACAATACGCGCTGCGCATGCACACTAAGGCCACGTATCACTATAATAATTATGTCACAGCATGTTCACTCACGCGGCGTACTATGACAACCCAACGTAGCGTCGCAGGGTCACTTGACATGACGTCACTTTCGGGGTCCCCCAAATGATGGGTGAAAACCACATCACATACCACAAGTGTGCATAGGGTTAATTAACTAATTTTATTCTCAGTTTGAAATTTCAACATAGTGTGACACATCTGAGCCTCGCCGTCGAACAAAGATAATGAGAAACCGAACTATTTGAGATGTCTACAGTAAAACACACAGTGCTTCAATTTGCGCAAAACCATATTAGGCGACCCCTTATTGGGAGGAGCTCATCGAGCTCGTTCCAACGAGGTGTCACATGATATGTTTTTTTTTTAATTTTTGCAATAGAAAAAATAATATTTAAAATATTAAATTTTGATATTTTGAGCGTTGGGTAAAGTATTTCACTGTGGTATCCCACGCAACATTCGCATTGCACCCACTGAGTAACAAACAGCGTTTCACAGTGATCAAGTCACACTTTTACGAATGCTCTGAATGATGATATATAATTAGATTCTTTGAGACTTCGTCGGTCTATTTATCAATCATTGTTATTTCTAAGGAGGTCTGCACCTTAAAATTCTGAATAGAACATGGCCATGTTTTTAGGTTGCTAACTGAATTTGGGGACGAACATTTCCAAACCTAAAAAACTTTTGTGATAAGACTGCGAAACAATCCACCACAACCGGCCCATTAGTTTTTGTTTGGCACTAAAATATTCAGCATGGATAAAAATTTTGGACCAGGCAGTAACTGTTTTGGGCCAGCGTGAACACTGCCTACAAATTGCTCTGCTGGTAATCATACCAGTACCAACTTGGCATACCCCAATAAATTCTAAGTTTTGAGAAGACCTCATTTTGTGGGGGCATTCATAATAAAGAGTTGCAGATGCAAGTTTGGTTTAAACAGTATTTATACCATGATTACCTATTCTACAAAATATGAAAAGCCTATAACATAAATTTTAGCTTTATGCACCAACAGTGGTGAACATGCTAGCAATGGGATTTCAATAGTTAAAATTTACACCCACAGTGGAACTGTATCCAACTTGACCCTTGGTGACGTCGACCTGAATGCGAACTTGTCTAAATTTATCGCACGTCGCCCAGCGAAGAGTGAAATGAAAGTGGCAATTACTTATTACGTTTTTAAATGAGTTAACGCCATAAATCGCCAAAAAATAACAAACATGCATTGTCCCATATTAATAACTCGAAATAATATGTTACTATGTTATTAAAATGAAAAAGGCCCCGTTTCTTTTTCCATTTCGTTTCGGAGATAAAATTGACAGCAGAAATACCACCCATGTAAACAAAAACAGATTGGCACGTATGTATGTCTGCTGCTCAGTAAAATCGAGAAAAATAATAGCGACTCTTAATAATCTGACGATCATGGTATAAATAAAATATACCCAAAGTAGCTTCGTGTACCAAATGTTCACCACTCGTGGTGAAGTGGTATTAACCCCACGCAAAAGGCTCGCGGTTAACACCACTTCTGTACTCGTGGTGAACATTTGGTACACCAAGCTACTATGATGGGTATATTCTATATTTATCATTCTTCTTATTTTTCAATGCGTATTTTATCCCATGGCAGAATTATCCAAATAGTTGCTCCTTTGTTGAGCTGTGATGTCAAACATCCGTGATAAGTGAAATATAGAATATAAAGCCTCGGGGTTACATGTTGAAAATACTGATTGGTCTACCCCGCACATTTACTGAATAGCCATCCTGTATAATGACGTTATGGCGTATCATATTCCTGACCGAAAAAGCGGCCGTTCGGGTTCAAAGGGTTAATACTGGATACACATGGGAGATGAACAGCACCAGTAAGACATTCGTAGTATCGTAACAACTGGGAAGTGGATTCGAACCAAGATTCGATTCGATTTAAAACTCTTAGCGTCATTCAGTTCTAACGAAAAATCCTGATACGCTAGGCTTTCGTAGCAGCTTATCAATACGATTTTTTCAAAATTTTAAACTTATTTGCATGCTTCGATATTGTATCCATTGCAGATAAAGCGGAGCTATTTAGAGTTTCTCTGGTGAAGGAAGCTTTTGATAGCGGGTGGAAAGTAAATGGCCGCTTGCGGAGAGATGAGTAATGAGAAGAGAAGACTTAAAACAAAAGCAATTCATTTTAGCAGATGAACACACTGCGTCTGGAGCTTTGTATTATATGCCCATTTCCTGTTAAATGAGGAAAATGGACGCACATACGCTACATGTATACTGCAGGTTTGGTGGTTTCAGAATTCTCTCTTGTGACTTCACTTTGTATGCGTTATACACATCTTTTCCAGATACAGCACTCGAGTCAATGGGAATACTTTGCACCACTATATGTTCTCTCTTCTTTTGCAACCACTAAATTCATACTTTAAAACTGTAAACCACGGCCAATCAATAACAGGCTGTAAGTGGATCCATGTGTAAGTAGTTGTATTCTTCCGCCCGTCAATAACAGGCTGTAAGTGGATCCATGTGTAAGTAGTTGTATTCTTCCGCCTGTCTTGAAACCAGATCTCTGATCGTCTGTTTACATTTCGTATTAAAGATACCTTCAATGGCACCTTTTTATGTGTTTCGACTTTCCCTTTAATGGGACATCGCGTCTTTCTCAATAAAAGCTAGTCCACACAAAAAGGACTGAGGGAGGGGGAGGGTAAGTGATACGAAAAGATATACATAGTGTATGTGTACATATTCTTCGTCAAATAATTTAAATAAATACCTCGAGTCTCCGGATTATGAAGCCAGATTGGTGAATGTATTTATGAATCAATTTTTACTTGTTAATTCATTTGAAGTTGCAATCCCAGAAACATTTACCTCTGGCAATGTGTTAGCCTTCCAGACGCAACCTTTGACAATTTTATTTAAAGTACATTGATGAGAATTGCCGAGACTGGTTATTAGCGACTCATACTTTATAATGTGCACCTCTGGACTGAAAAACTGGACAGCTCATCTTAATAATACTGACAAGAATCCAGGTGCCATTTTTCCTGGCTTTGTACAGCTGTCTGTACGCAAAGACCATCACCTTCTTTTCATACACACAGCTAGATGAATGATGCACCAACCTTAACCCTTTCATGATTGTATGTATGATGTATTTTTGAGAGAAAGAAAATCAGAGAGTGGACGAAACGACTTAGTGGGTCTAAATAATAAGTAACAACTTGTAGGTGAGGATCTGGGATAATTTGATCTTATAACTCTATAGGGCTGATGTAAGGTTGATTCTGACGGAACCTCTGAAAATACAGAAATGGATTTGTCCCCTTTGCCGTAGATTATACTGTTTGTGTGGAACGATTCAACTTAAGGCATTAGAGCCGAAGGGGTTAATGAATCAACCACGAAGAACCTTGATGTTAACGAAGTTAATGTTAATGTTAATATCTCTTATATGTCCCCAGGTACTTTGCTATCGTTGAAACTTCACAACATTGTGAAATACTTTCTTAAGGTGACGCTTCGCCACACAACGCTTTTTAATAAGGTAAGTTGAGCCATTTTGGAAATGTTGTGTGTTTCTCAATCCATTTTGGTGTCTTTTATCGGATTTTGTAACGGGGGCGAATAGAATATTCTACCCGTCACGAGATTAAATAATATAACACTTCATCCAGCCGCTGATTTGTCGCGCTTCTACAAGAAGGCGTGTTGTAGTGAAATTTATCTCGACCTGGGAATTTGGTTTTAGGTCTTTTTGAAAGAGGTCTCTAGATCAACCATTACTCCTTCGCGGCGAGTACGAGTTCCTGTGACAAGATACAGAGAAAACAGAACACAAATGAGACCTTGCAAGTTCTGCTAGAGTCTTCTTTCACCACCTGCCTTTTGAATTATGCGTGCAATGGGTAAGATACCTGGGTGAGGCAGCTCTTTATTATACGCTAAACGATAGATTATCCGAAATATAGAAATCGTATCCCCCACTGTGAAGATTTAGAACTTTTCACTTTCACGGTATGAATAAAAATGGCGGCTTTCCAAGCATCACTTCAAGGTGAATACGAGTCAAATTATCACTGGAAATGACCAGTTTGTTCTACAAACGTCTAAAGAAAAGAACACCTTGTGTTTTTGAGTGGATAACGATAATTTTCAGCAATAATTCAACACACATTCACCTTGACTTGATGCAGGAAACCCTCCAGCTGGATCAGATCGCAACACGCTTCCTGATCAAATCACTTCCGCGTATCAATGCGCAGGAGCTGTTTACTCTCATGCATCATTTCAAGGTTGAAACGAGCGGAATTATCGATAGGAATGTTAATTGTTTTAACTTACTTCAAAATGTTAGCCCATCCCCGCCAATTGCTCGTTTTCTGAGTATACAACTTTGGTACGTACAGAACGTTTCGATATGGAGCGCGGTGGCTCATTGATTACGGTCTTGAACTTCAAACCATGAGGTTCACGGTTCGATCTCCGCCTGGGGTAATTGCGTTGTGTCCTTGGACAAGGTACTTAATCACGACTGCCAATGTGGGGGCTCGATAGCGCTGTGTACTAAGGCGTAATGCACGTCGATGATGCAACCGCCTTCAACCACTACTAACACTCTTGTAAGGAGTTAGTACGTTGGGGAGTCTGGCAGTTGCTCGCCGTTGCTCGGTGTTTCTCTTCAGGTTCTCCGGCTTCCACCACCCGTAAAGCGGACCGACACGAGGTGGCCTGACCCTGGCTGTCGAAAGTGTCGTTAGGCTCAAATAAATGGATAAATAGAAGGTATCGATCCCCTTTCCGGTCATGTCATTCATTTTTCTCTATTATCACCATCAGAACACTAAATGTTCATCGCACGGACAGTGTATTGGTTTTGGTGATGTCGTGTGAATTGTGGTAGGAGAACACGCGTCCGCAAGTGATGAAGTTGATATGGGGAACACTCATCCCCAGGGTAAGATATTTGGCCCAGACATGAGGCATGCCTCGTGTCTGGGTAAAAGATATTTGCTCTTGTGAGAGAATGCACTATCACTCCGACTCCACTCCCAGATAACTATAATCTGTTAGCTGATATACCATCCGTAAATTTGAATTGTGTAGCGCAAGCGACAATGGTAATGTTTAATCATATCACTCATGAAAACGTATTGCTGAAGTTGCAAAATAAATCGATTTTAGTTCCCTCGTGTGCTTTAATTTTTTTTTAATGCATCATTGGAGTGTTTATCTCATAAATCACTTTCCATTGTGCACTCACTCGCCCATCAAATTGGTATTTCACTTATTTGCAGAAAATTTGGCCCCGAAATACCGCATTTACTGACTTTAAAAAAGCCTGCGCATTATGTACATGTATATCCCCACGTAACCCATATTAAAGCGTTTTTAACTTTTGCCTTACCATCAAGTAGTTTTATAGATTGAAAACAGAAGCCCATCCCTCCCCATCCCGCAGCACACACATTTTTTAAACCCACGGAACCAAATGTATTCTGAATATTGGAGCCAAACATTAACTCTTTCAAACACTGTGCATACATTCGTGCATGAAGCAAACGTTGACACTATAAACACTAAAGGGCTGTTGGATTGAATTATTACTGAACTTTCTCACAAATGCAAAACTGACCTGTCCATTTCGCTGTAAGTAGTCGTGTCGAAGACAATTCCATCCAGGGCGTTAAAGGGGTTAATAAATGGAGATGAAATCACTGGAATGCGGGAAACATTAATAATAACTTGTTTGTTGTTGGTCTATCAGAACATTTACACTTTGCTGTATTTTGAAGATTCTCCAGTTATTCCCCCTGCACAAAAATACCAAAGCGAATGGGACTGATGCATAAAAGGCGCGGTGTAACTGCACCCACACATAAACTAACAGAGCATATATGTAACCTGCGATACTAGGACTGCAATGATTAATCACGACACGCTTGAATTGTGATACATCACTTAACCCTTTACCTAACATGAAAAGCAGACGACACTTGCAAAAACAATTCTTGAATAATTAATTTTTTTCATTTTTTGTCTCAAAAACATAGGTTATGACCCCTCGTTGGAACGAGCTCGACGAGCTCGTTCCAACGAGGGGTCATAACCTATGTTTTTGAGACAAAAAATGAAAATATTTTGAAAATTAATTGGCGATTTTTGAGAATAGCGCTGGCCGGTTTTGGCCGTTACGTTAGGTAAAGGGTTAATATTCAATGAGTATCATTGTTTACAATGCATGGCAATACGATAAGTATAAATAATGGCAGGCAAAACAACTTCTTGGATTTTGAAACCTGGGACAGTGAAAACCTGTTTTTGTCATACCAACTTTGAGAGTGATGAGCATGCGATTAAACGATTATTCAGTTGGTCAAACTGTGGTAAATGTGGCAGGATTACAGGGGTTAAATTGATGTTCGAAATGATGGAGGAAAATTTATGTTCTTATCAGTGCTCAGCCGACAGCCAGTGACTGTCATCTGAACCCCAGTTCAAACATAAACCTTGCCACCTTATCAATGCCCTATCCGCTTGGGACTCTTAGGATTCCTGAAGGTGCCTGTGGCTTACAACGGCAAAGGGTGATCAACGATAATTCACTGAAAAGATTATTTATTTACATGTACGAAGAAATAAAATAAGAAACAAAGTACTCACAAAATTATCCATAAGAATACATTAATTACGCGGATAAAAGTTCATTCTTTTGGGCCCTCGACGTCTCTCACAGCTAGCTGTGTCCGCTGGATCAACCTCACATCATCATACAAAGTGTCCATTCACTTCTCGTTGCTTCCTCCTCGCAGGGTTAGCTTCACAGACATTCGGGCTTAACACATATAATGTTCTGCTTGTGTGACTCTATCAACGTTCTCACAGTTCAATCACAATTCAATCGGCGTCTACCACAGTTCACTATCACTTTGCGCCTTGTCTGGTTCGCACGGGGTTAAGTTATTCTTCGCCTTCAGATATATACTCAACAAAGCTTACATAAAAATATTCTGCAAGTGTTCTCAACATCACCAATTCTCGCACCGCCTAAAACTATCTTATCTCACGAGCTATTCAAGCGCTTACTCAGGCTCTTAATACGGTTTTTAGACTCCAACGTTACAGCTTTTACTTCTTTGGTTACTATGCCACTACGGTTCGCAACCGTTAACAAACTACTATCGGTTCCTTACAGCCCTCACACGGTTACGACAATACGCGGACTTTCGATCTCGGTGCCTATAACCCTCGACGGCCAAGGCTAAACTCGGACCTTCTCTGAGTGCCCCCAGGCCAACTGCCCCTCAGAATTCTGCTTCACTCTTCATACAGTCGGAACGCAAAGTTTAAATATATTAATTCTGATTTAACAAGTGCTATGTAATTCGATATGGATAGAGATATTAATGCGTATTTTGTTTGAGTTGGACTCGCTTGACATTTCGAGGACACATTTATTATTATGAGCTCGTGTTCTATGATGTCTGGCAACATATCTCGGAGCTCTCCTGGCTTGGTAAGATATGCCTCTTTTGAAACAACTAGACATTTTAATGATTGTCCGGAACGGCCAGAACACGATTAAACTGTTTACATTCAAATTACCCGTGAAGAATCGCTAATTCAAATCCACGATGGACAGGATGATACCTTGGTTTAGTGTAACGTTAAAGAGAAAATCGCTTGCCATGTTCGACACGTGTACGCTAACTTATCTCTGCTCGAAAATGCGAAACAATATTCTAGCTAATTAGAGGTTAAGTTGACCGCATTATTTCTAATTGACCATTTAACCAGATAGCATGACACAAGCATATAAATATTATTTAATAATCCCATAGATTTCTCCAGCAATCTTCGTCATATTACTGTGATTTGTGTTTTTTCCACCAATCCTAGGACTTGTGTATTCTTTAGTCCAAGTTAAATTACATAAAAAAACAATAAAGTTGTAATCTCAATTCTTAGCCTCAAATAACGTGACAGTAAATTTCCACTATTTTTCAAAATATTTATTCGATTAATCCATTATATCTTATTGGGCAGAACTCACAGAGCTGTGTCAAAGAAGATATAACGAATTAAATGGTCAGAACATATTTTCTGAAGGGAAAAACACACTGTGTCATAAAATCAAAAACTGAAATTACTTAATGCCTTTGATTATCATATTAGGAAGTTACATACTGTTTAAGGTGCGCTTTCAAAAATTTGTATTAAATGTGAGCTTGTGGAAATGAATACATGTAGCCCAAAGTAGTTGCCATCCGAGATCTTCTACATCGTGATACAAATCGCTCCGTGGAGAATGAATTTTGATACATATCTATCGCGAGGGAAGAATATCTAAGCAGCTCTTCATTAGCAGCAATGCTGTGCACTTTTCATTTCGTAACCAGTGCTATTTTCTTCGCGCAAACATGGCACGCTTCTGGCGCGTCCTAACAGATCATTTGACCATAGAATTAACGGACAAAGCGTCACCGGATGTCTGAAAGCTTCAAGTCATTCACACACTGGACGCGAAGCGACAATTAGACAAGATACGATGAAGTAATGTTAACTTTGGTAAAACCAAGAAGCGCGCGCACGCGTGGTTTTGAAAAAAGAGCAGACGCTGCCAAACTTCAAAAGCAGGGGGTGTTCAATTTAAATAATTTCTGTCAAAAGTAAAGTAGTTTTACTCGATACTTTCCGTGTAGTTGATTCGGAAAAATCCGTGTAGATTAATTAACTTTCTAATTAATCCGAAAAAAGACATCTGTTTTGTTGCGGTGTTGAAAGTATTTGAAGCATTTCTAGGGGCACGAATCGTTTTTGAATTTGTTTTTTGGAAAGGGAAACTCGCCATTTCTTATTGATTGTCGATTGAAAGGAAACGTTCGATTTCTTTCAAGAACAGGGGTTTCTACTTCCGGTTTCGGATCGGAGGAAAAACTCGATTGGATGGTATGTGATTATGTAGTTTACCACTAATTTTCAATTTCACATACGCTTTACCGAATATACTTGCTTCAAAGCAGCCCTGCGGGCTGCTTTTGCGCGCGCTAATAATTGACGATGTTGTTTTTATTGCCCAGTTTGTGTCGATATGGTGTAATGTGTCTAATTTAAGCCTTGAAATTAAACAACAATGACAGTTAGAAATTGAAAAGAGTTTAATGTCCAAAGAGAAATATACAGTCACTGGGTATAGCTGCGTTCAAATTATAATCAGAAATTAGTCTTCAGGTTGGAAGAAAGTTAAATTAGAAGAAACGGACCGAAAGTGGGGTCGTTGGCTAAGTATTGTTTGGATTTGCAAATAATATTACAGGAATGCCTGTATATTGACACGTTTGCATGCGCCCATTTTCACGCATTGTGCAACTGCGAAACATATTTGTGGGAAAAAAGTGGAGGGGCCCCCTGTGTCCCTGGCTCTGCTGCCTCTGGAATAACTATTGTAAAACCGTGATTAAACGACTGATGTAATAAGTTGTATATTGTATGACAGGGACTCTTTAAATATTAAAGACGACACCCGAAATGTAAACAAAAAAGAACGTGTGGATGTTTGTACAAACTGTTCAGCTCCAAGGAACTTGAGTTTTCATTGCGCATTTGAAACAATGTCGTTTCGAAAATCTCCGAACGTCAGTGATGTCACGAAAGGCTCATTTGAGACTGGCATTATACGGATTTTGAAAAAATGATACTCTCGTTTTCTGGGGAGCCAAAACTGATGGACGAACTACAGCGATTTTCTGGGGGATATTCGTTGTAGTCACATAATCATGAATGAACCTGACCTGGTCGTATGACCAAATTATGGATCAGAAAATGATATCATGGTCGCCGTATATGGCGGGTATCATGTTGATCCCTCTGATTTCTGTTCAACTGGATTTCCGTAACGCTCATTAGTCACATATAGCATCTCATCGACAAGCATCTTGGGGGTAGATGTTGCTAAAAGTAAACAATACCGAAAAACTACACAATTTCTCAAAGGTTTTTCGGTCACCTGACGCCTCGCAGTCGACGATCGCTTTTTGAAGAACATATACACCTGGAACTTAGCACTCCTGAAATGTTTTATGACAGTGACGTTGCTGTTACTGATTATTATGTTTTAATGATTGCCATGTCTTGCAGTTCAGTTCATCTAGTGAAGCATGATGTGATAGAGTACCACAAACACATCCTCTCGTAACACGTGAAGCATGCTTCCCACGACTATCACAAAAAAACACTATCATCCACATGCAATATCTGGGTATAAAACAAGAAACTTTGACACTTCTTTTATCAATGAATGTTGACATGGCAAGGAGGGGACTGTCTGAGACATGAAGATGGCAAATCGTTGGTACGCATGCAACAGGCATGCCATTCAAAATTATTGGAAGGCAACTTGGCTATAGTCATTCCGTCATCAGCAGACTTGTCCGAAAACACCAACAAACCAACGATGTTAAGGACCGACCAATGCCTGGACAACCTCAAAATACCTCTCCAAGGTAAGGTCGGAATCTGACACGCCTCGTTAGGCTTGGACCCTTTGCTTCAAGTGGAATTTTGAAACGCCTTTGGCTCCTCAACAGGCGTTTGTGCAAAAGAACCGCCTCCAAGTACTGGGTATGAGGCCCAGAAGGGTCATCAAGCGTCCAGCCCTGTCCGATCAGCATCAAGACGACGTTTGGAGTGGTGTATGGCACGACAGCATTGGCATCACGTTTGGAGACATAGAAATACTGCTTACGTGTCCAGGAACATCAGATATAAGGCTCCTCATGGTGGAGGATCAGTAAGTATCTGGCGATGCATCTCTGATGATTGCAAACTTGATATGGTAACTGTATGTGGGAATCTCAATGGTCGTCAGTACATTCGGGACATTCTTATTCCGGTTGCCGTGCCTAATTTTGACAACCACCCGTTGGCTACTCGCCCTGTATTCATGAAGACAATGCAAGACCACATCGTGCCCATGCTGGGAGAGCATTTCTTCAAAACAACGCTATTGCAACTATTAGACCACATCTGGGACTTTCTGGGGCGTAGTGTGCAAGGAACGGATCCGCCGGTACAGAATTTGGCCGATTTAGAAGCTGCGTTGCTTGGGAAGTGGCAGCAGTTGTCTCTGGACCGTATCAGAAGGCTAACTGGTAGCATTAGGAGGGTGGTTCAGGCTGTCATTCGGGCACGTACTGAATACTGACGTCAGACACTGCTATTGTGTTCAGGAGATCACAAGTTATTTTTCTTGTCAGAAATGACCAGCATTATTTCATCATGGACCGTTCCGGCATCATACTTGTCGAGAGAACATTTTTTTCTATCAAAAACATTAGTGATACATATGTGTATTACTGCATATTTTCATCATTGTGTTGTCTTCCATTTGTCAACAGACCGTTCTTTCCGCTAACAATCACTTTTGACAATCTGAAAGATAACATGAAAGTAATGGTTTCTATTAAAACCACTGCGAAAAAACAGGGGGTGCTTAATTAAGTTCGAGGTGGATATTTTGACGTTTGTTAAAAATGAATATGTTGATGATGAACACATTTTTCACGCCAATACACATTGAATATTTATAACATATTTTAATTATTATTGACAAAATATAAGTGTCGATATTGGAAAGTTGATAAGTGTAACTAATTTACATTCTAGGTAAACAGCATAATATTTGATGAAATGAAAGTTGTTACGCTGTCAACAGCTTTCGCGTCATCGAACGAGATTATTACCACTTTATAGGACGTTCCCTTGTACATTAACAAAGTTTGACAAGGCATTTCAAAAACGCAAGGCACAACTTAAAAAGTCACGTGCTGTGTCGGGCTGTTAATGGGTTAAACATCTCATTAACAGCCCGACACGTCAAGTGATTTTTGTTCCTCGCTGTCGTAAACTCGAAAATGGAAACAGTTTCCAGAAATGGTTTCAACTAGTAAACAATGTGATTTTTATTTATATTATTAAATATGTAAAATGTCCAGCAATGTTAGTCCCATACGAACAAGCAGTTGTATATGGTAAGTAAGTCTTCAGACATTTTAAGCCTTTATTCCTGACTTAAAGCGGTAAATATCGGTGCTGTTTTTAAGTTTTCTACCTTCGTTGCAATTCAAAGAGTACCGGTTCCGATTACATGATAATCACTTGACACCAGTTTGTTTGAGAGCAGACGATGATATCATCTGCCAAAATTGAAAACGTTAAAAATGTCTCAATCAAGTGAATTGAATGAAAACCAATTGGCTGTTTGTAGGTGCCATAAAGGTGCAGGGTCAAAACTTTCTCAGACTCCCAGCGGTAATAATAGTAATAACATGACTTGGTCGGGCCTTGTGGTTTATTAACGGCCCAACAGGTGTGAATAACAGCCCTTCAGCTTATTAACTATCGGGCTGTTATTCACACCTGTTGGGCCGTTAGTAAACCATAATGCCCTCCAAAGTCATGTTATTGTTATATTGACGGTGAGGATAGGCCTGGAAATTAGATGGGCACGAGTGCAATTGCTCCGATCAGCACCCGTGTTTTCTATTTTACGGGAGCTAAAAATGGACTCGTTGAAAAATATTATGGAGCACTAAGATACTATGAGGGCATATAAATGTTTGTTGTTTTGAGAAAGCAGCATTCTGTGGCTAATGGCAAGTTACTGTCATAATTCAGCACTTCCTTATACATTTAACCCTTTGAACACTAGTGATATCTGCTATGCCATGTCAATGGCAGCAATTAGAAAAGTCTATATTGATTATTTGGGGTACACCCATAAATAGTTTCAACGTGCAGCCTCAGGGCTGCACGTTGAAAATACTGATTGGTCTACCCCACACATTTACTGAACAGCCATCCTATTTAATGACGTTATGAGGTATCATGTACCTGGCTGGAAAAAGGGCCACTCGTTTTCAAAGGGTTAAGGTTTGTGGTGTTTGGTGACGGTATTCCCTCGAAAATTCATATACTAACATTATTTATAGTTATTTATTTAGAGTTATTGTGTAAATTAACCCGACGTCATCTTGAGTGGGCAGGTTGAGTTGCGATGTTTTTCACTTACCTTCCATCAATCCAGTTGTATAGAAATCATTGGTTGATCCTAATGCTAACCCACGGAGCGGACATGTTGTATTGTCACTGTCGTGGCGATGCGAGGTGTTAGTGTACAGTTTCAACTTCAACATGTATTGACAAGATAACACTTCTGAGAGAGGCCATGTCGGGTAGTTGGGTTCAACAAAATTTAAATTTCTAGGGTGACATCTGGTCGCTGTGGCTCATACAGGCCTCATAATGTTTAAACGTTTTGATGTGTGTTTGACTGACTGAACTGAGTCTTTTCCTTCTCAGTCAAATTTCGATAACTTGTGCACGGATATTATTTCCTCTTCTCACTTCTGTCCTTTGTCCTCTTCTGTCCACTCCTAGCTCAAATTCTCTGCCTCATCCAGACCATATTCTAACGTCGTGTCCTGCGAAATAATTTGCACAATTTGGTTAGGCTCGCTCCTTCCCCTTCCACCCCTCCCGTCATACAATTGTGGAGCGATACCCTTTGTTTTGGAAAAAGCTGTTTCCTGTCTGTTTGTGAAATAACTGTCGCTGTAGTCACAAACCCGGTTAGAAAATATTTTGAGCAAATGTGGCCGTGACCGTGAAAGTTCAAACTATATCGACTAGCAGGCTTACAATGTTTCGTTTCTGGCCGATCGATATCAGATTAAGTTTTATGTTTACTTGCTTTTTGAATGCAAACACCAAATGAGACAAGAGCAAACCCAAGAATGATAAATCTGAGTTAGTACTGAATTATCTCAAAATAATGCTTCAATGAATGCATGAACTTCGGAAATTGTGTTAATTATTCAGTTGATAGAGTCTCTGGAAAGTATTACAATAATTATTATCTGTCTAAGAATATTAAGATTTTATTTTTTGCCATTTGTGGGGTGAGAAACAAATGTTTACTGTTGTATCTGTTGGTAGAGTGGTTGTTTTTTTCAGGAAGTTGGGGACTAGACCATACAATTTCTGGAAAAAAAGATTCAAAGTATCACTTTAGGAATGGAGGGAGCACAATGAAACTATGCATGTAAAGGATTGGGAGGGGGAGGTGGGGCACAAATACACAGTCGCAGTATACCTGTCAAGTTTCGAACTCATTGAAGGAAATGTGAAAAATGGATCGAAATTGCCAATTGCTGGATTCTCAAGTCTTGACAAGTGCGGCGAAATATATTTAACAGGGTGTTGAGTGTGCGATGTCTGGGAGGAGAGGGGACATTGATAATTATACTACAGTTTTAAACAATGACATTCTTTCATGTCATGTCATGTTTTCTTATTATTAATCGTGTACCGGCAACCGTACGAGTACCCGACCGGCTTTCATGTTTGTGCATATGCCACGACTTGGTCATGGTTCAGTCTGAGTGCATGGTGGCTCACTTGTTAGAACATTGGATTTGAAACCGAAAGGTGTAAGATTCGTTCCAAGTCAGCGGTAACTGCGTTGCGACACTTAACCCCAGTTTTCCACGTGGGGAGATGCGGGGGCGGGGGCTCGGGGGCTGTTTACTAAGGCGTACTGGACATCTATGGTGCACTTGTCGTCAAATACTGCTAACGATTGTTACGTGATTAGTCGTATGCCTCGTATGCTTCATCCCTCATCAGAAGGCTTTCGGAAGTGGCGTACTAGTCACGTGGCCCATTTACATCATGTTGGGTTGCCATGGAAGCGCCCGTCGTAAGCGGCCATGTTATGACGCCATTACCATAGCGATACATAGTGTGTATGCACAGCGCGTGTTAGGACGACGCGTGTTTCCGTTGCCATGTGTATACTGAGGGCCGCGATCCTGGTTTCTATGCTGACACGTGGTTGCTATGTGACCCAAATCTGTCAACACAATAACCCCCGATCTGTTTTTTCAAGAGTTATTTTTAGATTAAAATTATTGGCACTTCAGTATTCATGAGTTTGGTCTAACTGACTGCGGAGCATGAGAAACGCGTCTACAACTTTGTTTCCACTATGTTCCTATTGTGTTTCAGATGGGACAAAAACGTAATCTCCGAAATATGTATGGTATATGGAGATTTAATACCTGGATGTATCATTTAAACATCTCGCCTGCGGCTCAGTGTTTAAAAACCGACACCCAGGCATTATATCTCCATATACCATACATGTTGGCGGAGATAATTTATAATGAATTTTAGCCAGCTTTTTGATTTTGGAACATCTGGATCAGAGTCAAAATCCGAGTCCGTAGAGAAATCACGACCACGTTCTTTTTCTGTAGTATCCATATCTAGTTTTCATTTTATTTCATCATTCCATTCTATCACCCTTAATTCGAGCCCAACGTACGGCGTTATTTTGCGGATATCCAGCAAACATCACCAAGAGTATACAGAATGCATACGCGACCAGGGTAATGCATACGCAATCAGCACTGACCGGTTGACCCGCCGAGTGTTACTGGTGCCATACCTTCTGAATTTGGTCATTCAATCAGTTATTTTGTGATACTAGTGAAATGAAAAATGCCACTGACATAGCTAATCCAGACAGTGTAATAAAGAGAAACGTGGCAAAATGTTTGTTTTTTGAAAGTCGTGAGAAAACAGTAAACAATGGCAATGATAAAATGTTGTAAAAAGAAAATAACTGGTTGAATGATCTCCCAATGTCACCTGGTGTGACACCCTTTTGGGGACTCCCGATTGGTTAGACAGAGCCCATCCGACCATCCGTTTACGTCCGAAGTTAAGGTCAAAGAAGTGTTTTGGACAAGTATCTTCAAAATGGAGACTGCCCTAGCCGGACACTGATTGTCCTCAACTTCCAGGATTCCTTCCTTCCTGTTGAATAGAACACACCCTTCGAACACACCATCGCAGTATTTAGGGCCATATTGGACGACGTGCCACTCTTATAATGGGGATTTTTCAGGAATCCGAACAAAATAAAGACGCTTTTGGTGTTTTGGGGTATGTCTCAGTTGGTTTGTGTTAATTAGAGTTTCTCCGGCACAGAGCAACGCAACATTTGGTGACCTTCGGCCCTATAGCACCGTGTGCTACTCCTTTAAAGAGGGATCTGTAAGAATCCGAACAGAATGAAGTCATTTTTCGTGATTGTCGGGTTGTTTGAGGTAATTAGATATACTCCAATTCAATGGAAAATAACCCCCGAACACACCCCGTATTATGAGCGGGAGTCGGGTCACATAGCAACCACGTTCCTCCATAGAAACTAAGATCGCGGCCTCCAGTAATCAAATGAACGAAGTAAACACATGTCACCTTAACAATACGTGCTGTACATGTGCACTGCAATCACGCATCACCATGGGAATGACTTCACAAGATGGCTGTCCAAGCGGGCTACTATGGCAACCCAACATATAACTGGGTCACGTGACTATGACGTCATATCCGAGGTCTTGCCCGATGTCCTGCTGATGAGGTACGAAACATACAAGACATACTACTGTTCGTCTCTGAGTGTATTCTGGATTCACCCACCTATAAAACTTCAGACTCAATGTGACTCTGGTTGTTCAAAGTTTCGTTAAAACCCCGATATACAAACAATCATGGTTCAGTCTATTTATATTTTTCTACGGTTTGGAAGTTAGTTAAAGAAGGAGAAATAGACTGAACAAGCTGATGGTGGAATTCACTGGCCAAATGCCACTAAGTTGTCAACTTTGTAGATGAGACAGACAACATTATAATATAAATATAATAATGACCACTTTTGTCTTTAGTTCCGTTGATATGGTGGCGGATCATTCAGGGTTAGGTGTTTCAGAGCCGCATACCCATGTTCGAACCACTGGTTTCAGAACACTTCAGAATGCTCAGATTAATTTCGGTCACAACACACACCCCCAGAGCGTTAATTGCTTCATATAAATGGTATCAAGACTGTATTTATATTGACACATTTGTACATTCTCAAATTGTAAAACTCATCGTGTAATGAAACGTGTCTGAGGAAAAATGGAGTTGAGTGATATGATCTTGTGTCCTCATTCCTGATCCCCGAAAGAGTCCACTGTCTCTGGCACGAGTGGTTAGCGGTAACGCTTTGCATTGCTGATTTCACAGCTTTGAAAACCGCAATTTGAAACTGTGTATCGTCATCGAATAGGGAACAGTTCCGAAAATGAATGCCCAAAGCAGGCAATATTACGGATTCTAATTAGCAATTAACAGTTGTCTTGAATGTCTTCATCTGTTTCAATTTCACGCATATCTATTAAGACCATATACTTTATATACGGCGATCGATCCCGTGTATGTAAAGCAGAGATTGCTGGGAAGATTGGGACCACAACGCAAAAAAAAGAAAATTGCGGTCATTAATTTCTCATCGAGAATAATTCCAATGCTCGGCATACTTTCTGTCCAAAGGATCTTGAACTTTATGTCAGTACCATCATTAGAAAATAAACTTAACTCATCCAAAGCGAGAAAATGAGGGTCAATTTTTTGAATAGCAGTTTTTTCTCGTTAACTGTCGGCTGTCTGGCCAGGAAAAATGGTCAGTTTTAGCTCTAAAATAATTAATGGTCAAATTTCTTAGGGGACGAATTTGTCTGTTATCTGGTTAGTTAATTATCATGGGTAATTACACTTCCTTAGTAATCCACCATTCATTGAGCTGAGCCAAGATTACTGGCGCGGTTTTTCATTGTGTTTTTTTTAATGGTGGATCTGGTTGGTTTCTGTGGTCCGATTACTAAATCGATTGGTTTGATTTATTGAATCGTGGTGAATTTTGGTTGAACTGACAGTAGTAATGTATTATAATGACAGATGTAAAAAGAAAATCATCCCGTCATAAAGTTGAAATAGAATATAGATTGTTGCATTCGGGAAGGTCAAGATCGAGTGCTAAGTTACCAATGGCTAACGTAAGAGTAAATACTTCTGAAGGCGATTCCGTTGATGATAGACATATTACAACTTACGAGGTAGACTGCTCCGATCATATCGAACCTCATAACATTCAAATTGAACACAACAAGGAAATGACTTCGGACGATGAAATCGAAGAAATGGAAGCCCAGTTAGAACTTTTAGAAAAAGAAAAACAAAAAGCGTCAAAAGATAAGAAAAAACTACTGCTTCAAAAACAAATTAGACAGTCCAAACGCGAACTGGAAGAAATAAATCGTTCTGGAGGTGCAACAGGTAAAGGAACAAAAACAAAAAGTAAGACTGAGAAACAAGAAATCAAAATATCAAAAAGTGACAGACAGAAATACAATTTACCGAAATCAGATACCTTTTTAAATTTTTCACTTGTTGATCTTCGAAAGCAAAAACATTTGACATACAAAGTTAACAAAAAGATGAAACATCTAAATTTGAATATGTTCAGATCCAGGCAATCTGAAGAGAGTGGTTTAACCCTTTACCTAACATGAAAAGCAGACGACACTTGCAAAAAAAATTATTGAATAACTAATTTTTTTCATTTTTTGTCTCAAAAACATAGGTTATGACCCCTCGTTGGAACGAGCTCGTTCCAACGAGGGGTCATAACCTATGTTTTTGAGACAAAAAATGAAAATATTTTGGAAATTAATTGGCCATTTTTGAGATTAGCGCTGGCTGGTTTTGGCCGTTACGTTGGGTAAAGGGTTAAGTGACACTGACAGTGAAAATACTAGTTTTGAATCAGGCTGTGTCTCAGATTCAGAATCTGAATCTGATTTAAAAAAAGAAAACAAGAAGAAGAAAAATAAAAAACTCTCTGGTATTAAAGCCAGATCCAAAAATAAAATTGTAAAGCCTCAACTATGCCCCCAATCCATGTTACAAATGAAATATGTTAATAAGGATATCAAGTTCAAAGAACTGTCTTTTAATCAGTTTGTTGCTGGAGAATTAGAAATAATTCTCACACCTACTTTGAATAGTTTAGAACGCATTGGACGCCTTAAGTTGCTTAAAAAGATATCTTATTACTATGCGTTGTGTGATTGGAAGGCCTTATTAGAATTTTATGCTGCATTTACTAGAAAAGTTGAATGTCAACAAGCATCATGGTCAGATGATACAACATTTCTAGAAACACCATTGGTAGTGGTCATGACAGGGTTAAATCTTTTAGACAGAAAGATTTAATCCTCCCAGCAATATTCCAATCCTAAGGTTTGGTTTTGTCCAGACTACCAAAGAATGAAATGTTCTCACAAGAATGCTCATATTAAAGTTATCATTGGCCAAGCTAGGAATGTTCAACACATCTGCGCATCATGCTTTATTAAAGACAAAAATCATTTAATTCACCCAGAATGGTCTTCCGTATGTCCTAACTTTAGTAGTCAACAATGACTAGATAAACATAATATTGTGAGTCCCAGGTCTAATATTTTTATAAATTCAACAAATGCTTCGTTTAATAATGAAAATAACAACTCGATGAACAATTTGCAGGAAAATTCTGTTCTTCCCAAAACATTTGGTTCTAAAATTGAACAAGAAAGAGAGTTTGGGTCAAGTTATGTAAAAAGTGAACATTTATTTGATGAGTGTAATATTCAGGGAAGTCCACCGGTTTATTCACATCAACAACACTGTGTTGATTTTCCTGAATGTTTTACTAAAAAAATGATGGTTTCGAAGAGGTTCGACGAATTGACGAAATCAATTGCGATAACGCAAAAAGTTCGGAATGTATAATTTCTTTAGAAATCAATGATTTTGAGAAAGAAAAGGAAATTGAGCTTGCTAAAACTGATGATGACTCGCATATTTTAAATTCTATAGTTCCATCTAAAGATTGTTTTGAAAATAATTGTAATTTATATACAGCCGGTAGGGTTGTTGATGACAAATTATCAAATACAAATTTGTCAGAGGAAATAATATTCGCCAATAGAACGATACAAAATTCTGGGGTCCCAATTTTCCTGGGTTGTAAAATCCCAGTTTACTCCAAATTAAATGTAGGCTACTTCAAATGATGTTACAAAATTATTATGATATTGAAATATGTCAACTTCTTGAATTTGGGTTTCCAATTGGATATTGTGGTGGGCACAAACAAAATGACAGAGTCACAAATTCATTCAGGAGCTACTAATTTTTCTTTGGAATTGGATGAATATTTAGTTAAGGAATTAAATAATAGTGGTATCCTAGGAGCTTTTTCTAAATCACCATTCAATTCAATGTTCTTATCCCCTATCAATTCCGTTCCAAAAAGAAATTCAAATGAAAGAGGCGTCATTTTGGATTTGAGCTTCCCACCACATAATTCAGTAAATAATTTCATACCCAAAGACAGTTACCTGGGGAGGGATATGTCTGTGTCATATCCTTCAGTGGATGATTTGGTAGATTTAGTTGAAACTCACGGTCAAGGTTGTTTACTATTTAAACGAGATCTAAAACGTACCTATCGCCAAATCCAAATTGCTCCTGGCGATATTGATATTGGGATATAAATGGCATGGACACGTCTTTTTTGATTGGGTTCTGTCAATGGGACTAAGAGGTGCGGCATATATTTGTCAAAGAGTAACAAATAGCATAACTTTGATGATGACAAGATATGGTTTCAGGATAATCAATTATTTAGATGATTTTGCTGGGGCTGGATCAGATCAGGTAGCACAGGAAGCCTATTCTACTTTGGGGTATGTTCTCAAATCTGCTGGACTCGCTGAGTCCATTGAAAAGGCTTGCCCGCCTTCTACTGTAATGGTTTTCTTGGGAATTCTGTTTAACACAAACAATCTCACTCTATCAATCACACAAGAAAGACTGATTGAGATTTCTTTACTGGTTCAGTCTTGGTTAAGAAAGGAAAAAGCAAACAGGAAAGAGCTGGAGTTACTTTTAGGTAAATTACACTTTGTTTCCACATGTGTAAAACCGGGACGTTTGTTTGTTTCTAGCCTGTTGAAGTGGCTTCGGTCTTTACCCTCCAATAAAAACTAATTTATTGTTCCAAATTATATTCACAAAGACTTGGAATGGTGGGCTAAATTTTTAGAAACTTACAATGGCATATCAATGATGGATTTGGAGGAATGGTCAGAGCCAGATTCTGAATTTTCGTGTGATGCTTGTCTTTCAGGGTGCGGAGCAATCTGCCATAGAGAATACTTCCATTCGGAATTTCCCAGTTTTGTTAAATCCAAAAATTATCATATAAATTGTTTGGAACTGCAGTATGCCTTAAAATTTGGGGGTTAAAATTTTCAGGTAAAAAATACTTGTGCATTGTGACAATCAGGTATCCGTTTAAGTTCTGAACTCAGGTGTGCCTAAGAATTTATTTTTACAAAGCTGTCTGAGAGAAATTCATTTTTCGCTGCCGAATACAAATTTCAGATTAGAGGGACTTATTTGGCAGGATTTTCTAATAGAACTGCAGATCTTCTATCTAGATGGTCTCCAGAAAATTCAAAGTTGTTTTTTGAAGAAGTCAAAATCTAAATTGCAAAGAAATCACAGTGAAAAATAATATGTTTCAATTTACTTACGATTGGTAAATTTTTTTTTATTTTTCTTTCAGACTCCCACCTCCAAATATTATGGAAGGAAGTAACGAACTCTACTTTGGCAGCTTTTGCTCCTGGAACTTTGAAAAACCTTGGAATTCAGTTTGAAGCCTTTTTTTCTTTTTTGTGAAATCTATAAACTGAAGACTGTACCAGTTTCAGAGAGTACTTTGATATTATTTGCTAAGTTCCTAAGCAGATCATTTAAGTCACCTTCAGCTATTCGTAATTACATCAGTGGGATAAAAATCTTACACTTATTCCTAAATGAGGAATTCCCATCTGACTCATATCAACTGCATTTAGTCTTAAGGGGTATTAGTAGAATAAATCCTCATCTTCCAAATCAAGCTTCTCCCATAACACCACAGACCATCAAAGATGGTTCAGTATTTAGATTTGAACCATCCTGAACATGCGACTTATTGGTGTCTTTTCCTTATTGCCTTTTTCACTCTTTCACGAAAATCAAATTTAGTTCCTGATTTAGTTAAATCATTTAATTCACAAAAAACATCTAACTAGAGGCAGCATTGTTATTCATCAAAATTATTTATTGGTTAAATTCACATGGAATAAAACTACTCAGTTTGGTGAGAGGGAATTAGTTACTCCAGTCCTAGCTATTCCATCATCTAAATTATGCCCAGTTCAAGCTTACAAAAATATGTGTCGCCTTGTTCCAAGTCCTTCTGATTCACCAGCATTCATTTTGTCTCAGGGTAGATCATATATGCCTGTCACTTATAGCAAATTTCAGTCATTCTTAAAGCAACTTATATTAAAAGTTGGGGAGAATCCTGACAAGTTTTCTTCCCATACTTTTAGACTTTTAGACGAGGTGAGGCGACATTTGCATTTCAATGTGGCGTACCAGCAGATCTCATTCAATTACAAGGTGATTGGAAGAGTGATGCATACAGGATTTACCTTGAGTTTACATTGCCAGATAAAGTCAAAATTGGAAAAGTTCTGAGGGATCATATTTTAAAACCCCTTCTATAATATATTTTCAGGAAAAGGTGCTGCTAAAGCTGTTCTACTTGTGTCAGATTCTATAGCCAAATATGTTAGTGATATACTCTGGACTGTTGTGCATGCCTATCTCGGAGCAACAATTGGAAAACTAACCAGGATTTTAGAAAGAGAAGCATTAAACAATTATGATTTCTTGATTATTCACATGGGAACAAATGACATTAATACCTTAACAGTAGAGGAAATTAAAGCATCTTTTAACAATTTGATAACTGTAATTAGAAATATTTCATCCTGCAAAATTATTTTTTCTGCTATTTTACCTAGGCCTTGTCATTTTAGTAAGACCGGAGATAAAGTGATCCTTGTGAATAAAGCTTTACAGAAACTTTGCTCCCAATGTCATGCACAATTTGTTAGGACATATGAGCCTTTTGTGTGTAAAGGGTCACATTTGCCAATGCGGCATCTTTCTTTTTGCAGTAAGGGACGGGGGACTTCATTTAAATGCTGAAGGCACAAGAATACTCAGAAATATTTTTATTCAAGTTATCAAGCATTTGAAGATCTCATAAATTGTATTTACTAACATGCTATTGTATTGTTCTATTGTAGGAGATTGCTTTCCACATTTGGATGCTTCTCTTTGTGCCAAACATTTCAAGACGTTAATCTGATACTCTTGATGTTTGATTCCTCGCGTTTTAGTGACAGTTACACTGGTATGTGAGTATTTTACTCTTCTTGCTTGGAGGCCTTCGGCTTCGCAGACTCTGTCTCATACGTGAGTAACAATTTAATTAAAATTGTATGTGTGGATATGTATATTTACATATTTACATATATGTTACATTATCTGACAGGCATGATTACATGCCTAGTATTACGTATTTCGTATTAAATTTAGTGTTTGTATTGCAGATGGCCGGATGACCTGTATAATTATATAAATTTTGGATTCACGTGCGAGTTATTTATAAACTTTTACCGCAACATAGTGGTAGTCGTTTGGCCATCTGCACTACATGCATACTTGTCATTTATTCATTATTATTATTGCATTTATTGTTTTGCCAAATGATTTTCATATATACTTATTTACAATAAATGCTAATTGTCAAATTAAGTCGAATTGATATTTTCTTCCCCGAATTTGACCATTGGTCAATTTTAGCTCTAAAATAATTAATGGTCAAATTTCTTAGTGGACAAATTTGCCAATTATATGGTTAGTTAGTTGTCATGGGTAATTGCACTTCCTTAGTATTTAACCAGTCGTAAAATTCATTGAGCCAATATTACTGGCGCGATTTTTCGTTGTGGTTATTTTAATGGTGGATCTGGTTGGTCTCTGTGGTCCGTTTACTAAATCGATTGGTTTAATATGCCCACCTCCCGCCCTATGCATCAGTTATCAGAAATGTTTGATATCACAACAGTAGGCGGACTCTGTCCATATGTGAGTAACAATTTAATTAAAATTGTATGTGTGGATATGCATATTTACATAGTTACATTACCTGACAGGCATGATTACATGCCTAGTATTACATATTTCGTATTAAATTTAGTGTTTGTACTGCAGATGGCCGGATGACCTATATATTATATAAATTTTGGATTCACGTGCGAGTTATTTATAAAATTTGACCGCAACATAGTGGTAGTTGTTTGGCCATCTGCACTACATGCATACTTGTTATTTATTTATTATTATTATTGCATTTATTGTTCTGCCACATGATTTTCATATATACTTATTTACAATAAATGCCAATTGTTAAATTACGTCGAATTGATATTTTCTTCCCCAAATCTGACCATTAGACTTGAATAGTAACAACTGCTCAAGTTAGAAGACTCTTGCTGCTCACTATTATTGAAAAGGTCAGTGACGGGGCACTTGTCCATACAACATCGGCGGACTCGACCTCAGGCACATTCTTACCTGCACGTTCCAACATATTCTGCCGATGCCAATTAGTTCTGTTTGCGCTGCTTTAACGACAGAGAAATTGGCCGTTTGGTCGTCGACTCTTAATTTATTTATCTGGCAAAATAATTATCATGTGAAAAACGGTTCCTTTAAACTTTCGTCCAACAAAACGGCCGACGTTACTTACAAAAACCGCCATTCAAATTTCATTATGTCTTTCCAATTTTTACTTCATAGACCATGTTTTTTTGGGCGAAAATGTAAATTTTTAGCTATTCGAAATATGTTTGTGTTATCTCCTGGTCGCATTAGATAAAGATTAAGCTGTTCCTGCTTAGGCCTGAAAATAAGCAGTCTGGCATTTGCAGAATAGGGTCGCCATAGCGTGAAATTGATGCTGCTATCCCATACAGTGGGCCAATTTATCCTCTGGGTACCTATTTCTGTTTAGTTGTGAAACCCTGATTCAGATTGAGGTTCACAGAGGGTAAATTTAGTGCTGCTACCCTGCTGTGCCTCTGGGGACCTCATTTTGCAGTTGATAGTCTGCTTATTTTCTGGCTTGTTCCTGCTGAGACGTAGCTGCTCAGAATCAATACTGAGGTGAACAAAAACAATTGACAGATACATATTCATCCTTTCCACTTGTCAAAATCATATCATCCAATTCGTCCACATTTGAATCCTAGTCAGCCATACAGTCGGAATTATTTTCAGCTGCAACTGTATCCGAATTGCTGCCTGTGACTTTATTGTCACGATTAAAACAAAATCACAATTCTTTATATACCTGACCTGTCAGAATACTTTGCTTCTCTAACTGTACCGGTACTTTAGACTACCTTGAAAGTAAACACTGTGCGTCCGAAAAATATCAGTGACTTTACCATTATTCGTTGTTAGCTGTGTAGTGCTAGATTCGCAACTTTGGGCGGTATTTCTTGTATTACTCAAAATATCAATAACATTATTTCATTACGCTTAGAATGGACATAAATGCAAGAATAGACACTCATCAGTGAAATCATTTAGAACGCACCTTTCCCAGGTTGTTGCGCAGAATCGCCAGTTAACTACCCACTTGCAGTTTGAAATTTAATTGAGTAATGCAATGATACCAAATCATCTGCAAATTTCCCCTTACTTACCTAGTGCCATACACAAGAAGTGTTCCACTATCGAATCGTCTCTCAATTCGAGTTACCAATTTAAGTTTATATTCATCCCTGAGCTTCCTACGAATCGACGTACAGGTGATATAAACTGGCAAGTGGAAAATATACAATTCGACTGAGTGATTGCGCACATTTAAACATTCGCAATCGTCCCTTGCTGCTTGGAGCAAGGCACCATGTGCAATGCTTCAGGAGTTCAAAAGACACATTGTTCCAGTCAAGGGCGCGAGTTGTTCTTACATATTGGCAACCCAATCTTTACCAACTCTGAATTCAAACCGTTAAGTGTTATTTCGTACACATTGCCTCCTATTGGAACGCATGAAAGAATATCGTGAAAAGCACATGTCTTCAACAGCTTTGCTTACCCATGAAGCTTCAATTTTGAGTTGTCTAGCACATTAACGCGGACTGTCAGCGCATTTCTAAAAACAAAAATCACCATGAAATCATGAAATGAATTGTCAACTTTAAATGGAGTTTTCATGTTGGATTTCGTTTTGAACCCTTGATTTGCGTTTTTCAATAATTCCTCCATCTTGAATCAACAACAGCAATCTATCAATGTTACTGGACAAAGCCACCAAATACTGCCACAAGACTGTTCAATAAGAAATATAAATGAAAGATGAAAGAACCAAGCAAACTCAGAATTCTAGCACGTTTGTTGCATGCTTCAGACTTTCCAATTCAACTGGTGAAAAGTTTCAATATTTTCCCTAAGTCCCGTTATACCATAACAAGACTGCCATTCTAGTTTGGGTTATGTACCCTGTGTTTTTCCATACACATTTCAGTGGGTGGGGAAGTTACATAAATGCCCAGAGGTAAATTGTGTTGGCATCATAGCTAACTAAACCATAAAATGTTAGCAGCACGTTATAGTGTGCATTTCTAAACTTTGTCGGGGCGTTTTTGAAAACTATTTTTACGAAATAATTCATTTTTTTATCTTTGAATGCAGAGGGTGTGCTTCATCGTAACGGTACTGTGGGTGTCATGAGAATCCAAGTATAATTGTGTTATTGCCCTAACGGTTAACAATTATTGCTAATCAGAAACAACTTTTTTGCAGAGAGACTTATAAAATGGGAGGTAACTCCATCTGGAATAAATAGAAACTGGTAGATATCAAACATGTGCAAGATTTATAACAATCAATCTCACAATGGTTTCAAGCATTTTATACCAATTTAACAGTTATGTTATAAATAATGGTCACTGTACAGACAAACAAAGGCACGCCGAATATTCTCACTTTTACACAAACTCTTAAAAACTTCACAAACGTTGAACATTATATCATCTTACAAATCTCCTCTTAATAAAGCAAATGAAATGAAAACCAGATGGAATCACTTACATTTTAAATGTAATACCCGAGCTGCGTCGAATATTAGAAGTAATTCAGACTAACATGACAGTTCTTTTTTGTCCACATGTATTCTTAGATGCACCAAACCAGTCATAATTCTCGGCTCTATTGATACCTGATACCGTTTCAAGGACACCATTACCTTGCGAGACTCAAAAGTTATGTTTATTGTAAATACACTATATTATAATTTATTTTCTACTTTCTTTGAGCTCATTGCTTTTGTTGCATATTTTTGTAAATGATGTTTTGTTATCTGAATAAGAATCCACATACGAGCGTTAGGGGTTACGAGCCTTGCTGAAAGTGTAACGGGTCGATATTTATTCCGGTTAAAATACACATAAAATTCGTTTAGCAGTCGCCTTGAATTATTGCATCGATGTTTCTCATTGGAAATACGTGATGCCGTACTGAAACATTTCATGCATTGCAAGTGTTACTGCGTGTCAAACAATAAAGCTTTTTCACTGCTTTGGTGACTCGTGCAGTCCATGTTACTTTGCACGGACTGTTCATGTCGAATATGGCATATAGGAGGTAGTTTCTTCGTCTTCCAGTGAGAAACAGGGAATATAAGTTAGTAAACTGACTTGAATAGACCGGCAGGTCTGACCTCCCATTTTCACTCTTTCGACGTTTTTTGTATGAAATAAACCCTATAAGTTGACATGGCACAATATTATTACAGCATATTTTAGTACTGAGAGAGCCGTGAAGTAAACCAAAGCCGATTTTTCTATCTGATTGTATTTTCTTAAATAGATATAAATACTGGGTTAAATAGGCGTTTTTGTGTTTGGAGCCTAACAGATCGAGAACCTGGAGAGCAGCAGTCTGAGGTAACGTCTACCTCGACGGTTACAGTTTTGTGCCATGGCCACCGATCTGTAATTACCCTAAGGGGATGGCTCTTTCTGACTGAACACACCGATTTTTGTCGATTCTGGAACGTACGATTGCCGAAAATGAACGTGAAATTAAGCGTTTATTGGCATCAACAAAAAGTACAATTGAAATTTTATCTGATGTTGGTGTTTATCCACCGAAACGTCCTGTTGAGGTGTCGACTACTCAGTTACCACAAGTAGTTAAAATATCTCAAGCACAACACTTTGGTGGAGCACGTCCAAAGATTATTAAAAATAAGCATCATCAAACTAAACGTGTGTCATTCGCTGATGGCAATTCACAGAATCAGACTGTTGGAGATTCACGCTTTTCTCAGTACTAAAATGGTTGTGATCATTCAACCCCTAAAATACGAAACGCGCCTGAGGGAGAGTATGGAAGGGTGAACAGTGGCGGTCGAAACCTTTTCCCGAATGCCCAGCCCGTGGGTAGAACTGTTATGATAATACCGGAAACTCCAGCTAGTGATGCTACGGGCGATTATACTAATTTTAACCCGGTTATTGGTAACAGTTTCGATGACATCCAGTATCGAAAAGTTCCCGGTGGGACTCATGTAAATCGGGGCTATATGATGAACCACCCGGGGTTGGAGGATAATCTTTTGAATATAAGTGAGGTAGATAGTTATTACCACCACATAGAGAGTGGACCAATGAGAATGGCTTCGGGTTGTGGAGAGGCTAGTGCAGTTTCGAAATGTGATCATCTCAGGAGAGCACAACCAGGTAATGGCGGTAACTATGCTGATACTCAGCCTTATGACAAAATTAGAAATGGCAGTCAGTCTAATTTATCTGCTAAACCAGATGGTAATAACAATGACCCACGTCAAATGAGGTTTGGTCAGGGAACGAGAATTGATAAAACGCAGTTTGGGGAATTCAGTAACGAGAGTCCACATGTTTACTCGGTAAATTCGGCATTAGAAAATTTCTCGAAACCTGAAATGAAGGAAAGACACCAAAGCATGTTTACGTTCGTTGATCCGTCCATTGGCGAAAAAACCCTCAATACTGTAGTTTAGAAGGAAATGAAAAACGAAGCTTTTGGTTGAGTCAGAGTGAAATAGAGAACATAGACGTATGTGGCCCTACAGGTGATGAACAGCTGGAAATAATGGCTGGAAATGTAAGCATGATAAAAGATTCGCCTTTAGTAAAGTTAAATGATACACATACGCCCCTCATTCCAACGAGTTAGAAAACACACGGGAATAAAAATCCATCTGTAAGGTCGAGTCCAGTTAATGTTTCAACCTGTGGATCAGTTAGACTTGGAGATGTTCATAAGAACCCTCTTGAATATCAGATCGGAAATTCTCTTCCGACCTCTTCATGTCAACCTGATGCGAATGGGAGTGGACGATTGTCTAGTCTCCAGACAACCTGTGCACCCCCAGCAGGTCCACCAGGACCTTGGGCCGAAAATTCTCGAAGAGTTCGAGTAAATGATTTTAATCAAGAACTCTTCTCACCTTTAGACCACAAAGCTGAGATTTTTAGCTTACAGCAAAACCAACAGCTGGTAACAAGTGGTGACAGAAATATTCAATGTTTCAACCATAACTCCTTTCCAAATCAGAGGCGTGAAAGGAATGAACATTTTAAAGAACCAGATTATTATGATGGGCGTGAGGCTGATATTCATGATTATCCTGTCCATTTTGAGCAAGTTGCGTAGTGGAATAGGTGGTCGGAATATCAAATGGCGAAACAGTTAGCGAAGTCATTAAGGGGACCCACACAAACTATACTTAGTGATTTAACCACATGTCAGTTAAACAGCTATACGGAACTGTGTAGCGCCTTAAAACGGCGATTTAATCCACCCGGAAGAGAAGCTGCTCACAGATGTACATTCAGAAATAGGCGGCTTAAGAAGGAAGAATCAATAGTAAATTATGGGTATGATTTAAGGAAAATCTGTTGTCTGGCTTATCCAGAAATACCGCACGTGGCGAGGGAGGCGTACCTTATTGATCAATTCATGTAAGGTTTAAGATCATTTGAGGTGAAAAGACATATACAGTTCAAACACCCTGTGACTTTGGAGGAGGCAATTTCTTTTGGTGTAGAATTTGAAGCATTTGCCCTGTGCATGAAATCAGGAAACCTGTAGATGAACACGTTTATAACGTGTCGGCAGGGACAGATGGTGATGTCGGTGATGCAACTGGTTCATTGAATAAACATATACAGGAAAACGCTTTATCTAATGTTATCAAAAACATCTTGGACAAAATGGTTGAAATTCTGTGTCAGGAGTTACGACTTTTGTTACAATGTTCCCCCAAAAAGAAATTTATTAAGGGGTCCCCATTTAAATGTTTTCTTTGTAAAAAAAAATGGGTCATAAAAAGTCAGAATGTCCCAATCGTAGGGATTTCGAAGAAATGGAAGTTGTTAAACAGGAAAACTAGGGGAGGCTGTGTTGGAGTCCAAAAAAACAGCCTTGTCTGATGGATTTGTTCAACGTAACGAGTGGCCAATTTTTCATTTATACGCAATCAATAAAGGTTGTTTATATGTTGAGGCTTCCATTAAGGATCATGCAACCGAATTGTTAGTAGATACGGGATCTGTTCTGAGTATAGTGTCTCGGAAATTGTATGACAAGATGGGTGTGAGAAACCAAAGGTTCAACAGATCATGAAACGGCTAATATCAGCCGAGGGTAGTGATTTAGATATTTTGGGTCAGGCCAATTTTATTATTACAATCAATGGGCGCCAATACCGTCACACAGCTATTGTGGCCGAACTGGATGGACTTATAGGAATGGACTTCTTAGAAAAGTATAATGGAATTTTGTATGCTAGATCTTGAGTCCTGTAACTGGATAGACATAAGGTCCAGGGGAGTAACGGAAGTGGTGGTGTCGACTGCATGCGTGTTCGTGTGAGTGAAGATGTCCTGATACCCCCAGAGAGTGAGATGTTGATACAAGGTTGCGTCAAAAATCAATATACTAGAGGGTTTGGTGGAGCCTCTCGACAAGAAAACAAATGTAATTTTCTTGTTCCAGCTTGTCTTGTGCGTGAATTTCTCAGTAATGAATACAAACAAAAATCCTGTTAAACTTCATAAGGGTAGATTTGTTGGTAGTATTCAGTCAATTCGTAATGTTGAAGCCGGATGTGACGAATCTGGCGAGTGGAGATGAAAAACAAAAGATAAACAACTTATTGGTGGAATACCAAGATGTGTTGGCCAGGCCAGATGGTTGTTTGGGCTGAACGAAAATTATAACACATAAAATTGAAACAGGAAATGCTAGACCAATTAAACTGCCACCACGAAGGTTGTCTTTGTTGGCTCGAAAAGAACTGGTAGGAAAAGAGTTAGATAAAATGTTAAAGGATGGGATTATAGAACCCAGTAATAGTCCTTTGGGAGCCACTGTCAGCTTGGTATCTAAAAAGGACGGCTCTGTTCGATTTTGTATAGATTAGAGACTTTTGAATGATGTTACCATCAAAGACTTATATCCTCTTCCAAGGATAGATGATTCAATCGAGACTCTGAGTGGAGCGAAGTATTTTTCGACTTTGGATTTGATTAGCGGTTATTGGCAGGTCGATATGTATGAAAAAGATAAGCATAAAACCGCGTTTGTGACACATAGAGATTTCTATCAATTTAATGTGATGGCATTCGGTTTTTCGACTTTGGATTTGATTAGTGGTTATTGGCAGGTCGATATGTATGAAAAAGATAAGCTTAAAACCGCGTTTGTGACACATAGAGATTTCTATCAATTTAATGTGATGGCGTTCGGTTTGACGAATGCTGGAGCAACGTTTGGACGTTTGATTGAATTTGTATTAGGTGGGCTACAGTGGTCAAGGTGCTTGTGTTACCTTGATGATACCATTGTGTTCGGGAAAACGTTCCTGGAAGCATTTGAAAATCTAAGAACAGTTTTTAGTTGTTTTCGTCAGGCGAATCTTCAACTCAAGCCCTCGAAATGTTCGCTTTTTCAAACAAGTGTAGTTTACCTTGGTCACGTGGTTTCCGACAAAGTACAGTACAGTGTGATTCAGATAAAATTAAATCAGTCACATGTTGGCCACGCCCTTCATCTAAGACAGAAGTTCGAACCTTCTTGGGTTTAGCTGGATATTATAGAAAATTTATAAATAATTTCTCATCAATCGTCTCTCCTTTATATGCTTTGACTCAAAAGAATTCTAATTTTGTGTGGTCAAACATGTGTGAGGAAGCCTTCCTCCAGTTGAAATATTTACTTATAACTGCCCCAGTTTTGGCAAACTCCACAGCAAATGACACGTTTGTGCTAGATACGGATGCGAGTATAAAAGTATTGGGGAGGGAAAAGTTAGAATTGTTAGCAGTGGTAACATTTTTGAGACACTTTCGACCGTATTTGTGGGGAAGAGAAGTCTTAGTACGCACTGACCACGCTTCCTTAATTTTGCTGATAAATTTTAAACAGCCTGAAGGTATACTGGCACGATGGCTGAGCATGGTTGACACGTACCAACTGAAAATTCAACACCGAAAGGGTCGAGTACATAAAAATGCGGATGGCCTGTCCAGAAAACCTGTGCGACCATGTTCTCGAGAAGATTGTCCAGATTGTGCATACGAATTCGGTGAGAATGATCCCTAACGCGAAAATATGGTTGAAGAAGGAAATGAGTATTCGGTTTTTCCAATTTTGGACGGAAGGCAGTTGGGAAATGGTAGCGGAAATGACGACATTACCAATTGGGCAAAATCATTTAGCACAAAGCAGCTCGGTGCTAAAAAAATTAGACCCTGATGTTAAATATTTGTGTTGCTTTTGGGAATCACTGGTTATACATAACAATCTGTTGTATCGTGAGTGCGTTGGTAAAAACAGTCAAAGTAAATTTCAATTTGTTGCCCCTCGCGAGATTCGTGAAATGCTTTTGGAGTTATTGCACAACCATAAAACAGCTTGTCATGCCGGGAGGGACAAACCTCTTGCTTCAGTTAAACAGCGTTTTATTGGCCTGGGATGACAAAGCAAATTAAACGCGGGCGTGGAACTTGTGAGTTGTGTGTAAGAAGGAAACCTGGACCTGGTCTGGGGAAGGCACCCCTTAAAACAGACCCCAGTATGCTGCCCTTGATCGCATAGCAAAAGATATAATGGGGGTATTCCAACTTCAAAAAAATGGAAATGAGTATATTATGATAGTAACAGACTATTTCACAAAGTGGACGGAAGCTTATCCCGTTGAAAATCACACAGCACAAACAGTGGCTGACAAATTAGTAAATGAGTTTGTCAGTAGATTCGGTGTCCCGAAGCAGATTCATACTGACCAAAGGGCTGAATATGAATCAAAATTGTTTTCTGCATTGTGTGACCTCCTTGATATTGATAAGACTCGTACTACTCCGTATAGGCCGCAATGAGATGGCCAGGCAGAACGATTTAATCGTACTTTGCAACAAATGTTATCAGTATTAGTTAATGAAAACTTTGATGACTGGGATGATCAGTTGCCTTTTGTGATGATGGCATACCGGGCGACGGAGCAAGCCAGTACTCATTGTAGCCCAAATTTACTTATGATGGGGAGAGAGGTCTCATGTCCTCTGGACATAATGGTCGGTTTAGTATCGGGTGAAAAATTCGTGTGTCCAATAAAATATGTCGAATGGTTACAACATGTTATGACGAAGTCTTTTGAATTTACAAGAAAAAATTTAGATGCGGCAGCACGACGTCAGAAGTATTTCTATGACCACGGATTAAAAGTAAGAGAATTTGACGAAGGGTCGTGGGTATGGCATGGCGGCGGTATCCACCTAAAGCGAATCAGAAATTGGGTTTGGATTGGGCTGGATCTTGCTTGGTGGTGAGGAAGATCACGTCGTTAACATACGAAATCCAAAAGAACACCATGTCCCCTAAACTTGTAGTTCATGTTGATCACCTTACGCCTTATAATGGCCGACATGGGCTAAGGAACTGGCTAGCTGTGGAGGCCATAGAGGGAGCTTCTGACCTGCCTCAGGAGTTAGAAGAAGAGGCCACTGGGTTGATAGAAGAAGAAACCATTCCCAAAAGCCCCAGATATACCAGAAGGGGAGGCTCATAAAACCGCGTGACGTTTATTCACCTTAAGCAACCCTGAAGTATCTTGTTTCATTATTATGGTTCGTTGCAATGTCTCGAAGATTGGTGGATGCATTGACTTGGAATATATACTATATTGGAAGTGATGTTTTCTAAAAAAAAAAAACATTTGAAGTTCCAATTTAATGCGTTACTCAGTCCAAGGATGCAACAACTTTGATATGTGTTTTCTTCCTTGTTTACTGGATAATTTTCATCTTGTATACATGTAGATAATGGAACCAGAAATTCAGCTTCAGGTAACAGCCGATGAGCTGACTACAATTGATCAAGACCTGGTGTGGAGAGCAGGGATGAGATGTCCCGTTGATAGTTGTGGGACTGGTATTTACCGGAACTACAACCAGCTTAGAAGCCATTGGGCACGAGTCCACGAGGAGATTATTGAGCTTCAGAAATGTAGACGGTGTGGAAGGAAGTTTCAGAGAAGAAACATGTTGACAAGGCATGTGAGGCAAAGTCACAGAATAAACTCTGATCCAACGCCTCATATGAGTGTTTGTCGCGTACGGAATGAACATTTCGTTCACCCAGGAGTATCCTGCCTTCCACCAGACCAGTAACCAGGGGACGACCGATATCGAGAGAAGAAGAGATGTGTAGGAGGCGTCAACTTGTCGGCACAGCTGGATGGTTTTCGGAAGAACAGGGTTCAGACATTAATTCTAGGGATGAGGAAATTCGATTCGATTTCAGTGACTCTACTATGTGTGTAACATCAAGAGTAGCCAGAAGGTGGTTGCCAATGAGTGCGGATAAACTTTCAGCAGTAGTCCCAACAAAGATGAACTTTGACAGATTTAAAGAAGACACATCCCAAAAAAATGAAACTTTTGGATTGTGCTATGGTTTGCTTCATGGCTCAAAAACGTTAGTTTTAAAATGTTTGAAAACATTTTTGTGAACTCGTGTATTTTCTCAAACATATCCCGTTTCTTGAGTTCGGATAGTCAAATATCGGGTATTTGAACTTAAGAAGGGGGGAATGTAACGGGTCGATATTGATTCCGGTTAAAATACACATAAAATTCGTTTAGCACTCGCCTTAAATTATTGCATCGATGTTTCTCATTGGAAACACGTGATACCGTACTGAAATATTTCCTACATTACAAGTGTTACTGCGTGTCAAACAATAAAACTATTTCACTGCTTTGGTAACTCGGTCAGTCCATGTTACTTTGCACGGACTGTTCATGTCGAATAGGGTATATAGGGGGTAGTTTCTTGGTCTTCCGGGGAGAAACAGGGAATACAAGCTGGTAAACTAACTTGAATAGACCGGCAGGTCTGACCTCCCATTCTCACTCTTTCGACGTTTTTGTATGAAATAAACCCTAAAAGTTGTCATGGCACAATATTATTACAGCATATTTTAATACTGAGAGAGCCGTGAAGTAAACCAAAGCCGATTTTTCTATCTGATTGTATTTTCTTAAAAAATATAAATACTGGGTTAAATTGGTGTTTTTGTGTTTGGAGCCTAACAGATCGAGAACCTGGAGAGCAACTGTCTGAGGTTACGTCCACCTCGACGGTTACAAAAGGATACCAAGTCAATGCATTTTGCTTCAATGACTTATACCACCTACCCTTACAAGTGATCTACCATACCACCATCTGATATCCGAAATTCGTACGAATCTGGTAATAATTAACCCTCTGTACACTGATGTTAAAATTCCGAAATTCCAAGTAGCAGTCCCTTCCCACAATCCAACTAGGAATTTATCCAATACACATTAGGGGCGCTGTCAAACGAGTGAATTGGTTAATATTACTAATTGTATTGTATGACACATTTGCAGCCTGGAATTTTAATAATTCAAAAGAGTGAATTGGTAGGTATTCTTAATTGTATTGTAGGACTCATATTCAGCCTGAAATCTTAATAGTGTTCAACCGATTACCAAAAATTGCCGCTGACCGATTACCAGTTATTTGAGCTCACACTATGCCGATTCCGATTGTAATACTCTGCGCTTCTGGACATATCGAGGCTGAAAGAACAACATTAAATTGAACATATTTCACAGTGTTAAACGTCGTTGACTCAGGTCGCAGTAAAATGACCAGACGCGCACACCTGGGCGGTACATGTGGCTCTCAGAGCCACGTGTACAGTCCAAGTCCGCGCGACTAGTCATTTTACTGCGACCTGAGTCAGTAGGGTGCGGTCTTTACTTTTTCGGTAGGAGCTGGCGATTGCCGCAAGCACGCTCATTTGTAAGCTTTTCTCTACTTTATTGAATGGTATCATTGACATAATTTTACATTAACATTTGAACAATTGCAGAAGATAATAATATGAATCATAACAGAAAAATGCTTGGCAACAATCGGTTGAGCCGATATTTTCGGAATCGTTGCTGTTGTCATCCGATTGGCCCCAATCAGCTGATTGGGGTGGCCGATTCCGATAACAGGTTGAACACTAAATCTTAAAAATTCGACATCAGTGTCTCTTTCTCTCTCTGTGTCTCTCTTCCATCTCTCTGTCTCTGTCATTCTCACTAGGAGCGATTCACTTCCAGGGTTGTTTTTTAATAAAATATTGCAAAATCTGCTTCAAACAAGAAACAATAAAGGAAATTAAAACATTTTACCTATGGAATCGGCTACATAATATCCGTTCGCGTAAAATACAAACTCGGCAGCTAAATAAATTTCAGGAGCAACTTTTAGAATTTTGCACAAAAGGGTGCAAAACTATATCGAAAATTGCTGAAATCAAGTACTGAATTTGAAGTAAAATTATTTTACCAACTCTTAAATTTCATAAAATATTGATTTAAATGATGGGAGTCGTTTGTCAACCACCGTTCAAGTCAGCTTTTTTCATAATAATAATAATAATAATAAATCTTCGGCCTTTCGCTGATTTGTCGCGGTCTTCTAATGAAGCCTACATTAACCCAGTGCCTCGCCGGGGTATTCCTCTCCCACTCTCCCTCCTAATCTCCCAACATTCAGTCAAAAACTGTTTCATAATTCTCCCACTGGCGCGTTATCGGTCTCCCCGACTATAAAACTGACCCTTTTCCTCATGTCATTCCTCGTCCAATTATCCTTCAAGTTTCCATCACATTTTCAATTAGTTTCCCCAAGGAGTCTTGTTCTACTAGTCAAATATTTGCACATTCTTTTGTCTTTCCTGATTCACCCCCTCAGTTCCAGTACTTTGCTCTCACTTTGAACAACAATGACCTCCCAAACGATCCCTCCAGGTACTCCTCAAAAACTGGCGTATTCTTTTTTATATAACCCGTCTAAAGAACTCTTGGTCCTAATTCCAGCTCTCCGGTATCTATTACAATCCTCGCACTCCCTTTCCCTTGTAACGCTACTCCCCTGCTGCAATAACCTTCCAGATCTTCTGTCTTTTTAGATTAGTTCTCCATTAGCTTCCTCGCCCATCTTATCCACCCTGTCTGATTGTTATCGTTACGTACATGGTTAAACGTCGTTTTGCACAAGCTGCTGTTTAGGAGATTTGCCTGGTAATTAAGGTAACATAAATCTCCCACATATATTCTATCTTTAACGCGCATCCACTCGAATTCCCCTCTAACCAAGTCCAGTGCCGCTGCGTTGCACGATCCGGTTATCCACCGACCCGCATCAATTCGTAGAACCTCAAAGTTCCTCACTACCATTTGGTTTGAGGGATCACATCTATTCCATATGTTATAATTGGTAATCCCACCCTCTCCCAAATAGTTCTTCCAACGAACACCTTCTTAACCCTTTACCTAACATGAAAAGCAGACGACACTTGCAAAAATAATTCTTGAATAACTAATTTTTTTCATTTTTTGTCTCAAAAACATAGGTTATGACCCCTCGTTGGAACGAGCTCGACGAGCTCGTTCCAACGAGGGGTCATAACCTATGTTTTTGAGACAAAAAATGAAAAAAATAATGAAAATTAATTGGCGATTTTTGAGAATAGCGCTGGCCGGTTTTGGCCGTTACGTTGGGTAAAGGGTTAAAGCTATTTTTTCCCAGAATTTTTAACCGATTGAGTATTCTTTTCCCCTTTATCTTAAGTTTATCTGTACGCTTTCAGTATATGCCTCTACCTGTAACAGAGATCCACCCCAAGTATTCATATTCTCCCGTTTCACCCACTGTTATGTCCTTGCTTTCTTCTCCACCAATAAAGAATTTACCCACCCTCCACCTTCGGGACTCATCTACCTTACAGCCCACGGGTGTTACCTTGCTTTTGTTTTCGTCAAGTTCATGACGTCATTCATTCCCGTACATTCCTACCATGGTTAACAATTTTTGCAGTCCATAATCATGTCATCGGCAAAGAATGGTCCTGGGAGTTTTGTCTCTCCGAGTATTACCCAGGGCCGTAGCTAGGAGTTCCTATTCGGTGGGGGGTGGGGCATATTTCTTTTAGGGTTGTCAGGTCGATATATGCCACAGGCATATCCGAAGGCCCTAGGCCTGACGTAGGGTGTGGGTATTCGGAGGCTGTCCGAACCCTCACTTTTGGGACGGCCAACCCCACCACGACATCGGGCCTCTGGTATCCCCCTCCCATTGATGGGGGTTCGTATGGGGGTTCGTCTGAGAAAATTCAATACCCTCAGAGTGAATCTGGTGCCCTCTGTGGCTTTCATTTTCTTATTTTGAGAGGGTGGCACTGTATTGTTTTGGAGGACCTTGACCCCTAGCCCCCCCCCCCCCCCCCCACCCCTGGCTACGCCAGTGCTTTTACCCCCTCTGCGGTTGCAATCAACTGTTCTTCTAAATCTTCTCTGTACACTGCAAACAGAATCGGTGATAAGATGCACCCTTGATTGCGGCCCATCTCCACTGGGACCTCTTCGTTGGGATGTTTTCCAGGTTGAATATACTCTGCACTCTGTACAGTGCATTCACGATTCCAACAAAACTTCCCCCAAATCCAAGGCCCTCAAGTTTCTGGCACATTCCTTCCTCACATCCTCACATACTCTGCCATATGCACACATCCAGAAAGGCTACGAACATGTTTTTTTCTTATTGACTGTCGTTGATTTTATCAATTGTGACAATGCAAACAAGTGGACGGTAACTCGTCTCCCTTTCCCATTCTGGATTTACTCCAGAAATCCTCTTTCTTTGACAATTTCCACAAGCCTTTCATACAGATCCTTGCAGAATATCTTCCCAATATTGCTGTTAACAGCGAAACCTCTGTAATTATCTAAAACTTCCCTATTTCCTTTTTTTGTGTTTGAATGTTACCCCACCTTCCTTCCACTCTGTCGGGACCTCTTACTTTGTGAATCGTTGGGAATTCATGAGGTATAACTGTCGAACTTCTCAAAACATATTGCATATCGAACCTGGGCTTGACATTTATATCAGATGCATTCCAACGAAATTCGTCAAAAACCCAATAATTTATCGCGTTATGGTACTACTGTAGGGAGGGAGGGAGGGAGGGAGAGAGGGAGGACGGACGGATGGGGTACGGACGGTCAGACGGACGGACGGACGCCAGTTGTACATGTGTTGGGGATAGAAACTAATCGATGAGGAAGATTTTTTAGTGTACTGGATTCTCAAGTCGCGTATTAACACGTACTTTTCAAAAGGCATTTTGCAATTTAGTAACAGCCAAAGATCACCATGTGTAGATTTAATGCTATAAAATTATCCCCGCATTTTTGAAAAAAAGCAGGGATATTGTGGTGATCTCCGTCCGTCCCGTCTGAACTTCATATCACCAAGAGTATGTTATTCGAAACATTTAAACTATGTTGAGGTGTTCAGGTATCGTCTGCAGATGTGCAAAAAGGTTTCGGAATTTTGATTTGGCCCTAGTGGAACCACTTTTATTGTATTGTAATTGTTAGAAAATCGGTTTCCATTGAAAGGCCGCTTGGGTGTTTAATTCGAAATCTTTAAACTATGCTAAGGTGTTCCGGTCGCATCTGTAGATGTCCATAAAGGTTCCGGAATTTTGATTGGCCCCAAGTGGTTCCAGTGGAACCACTTTTATTGTTAGAAATTCAGTTTCCAGTAGAAGGCCAAGGGGTATTAATTCGAAACGTTGAAAATGTGTTCATATGTTCTGGTAGGGTGTCATAACGCCACTTTCGTCGTTAGAGAATCGGTTTCCGGCGAAAGGCTCCTATGGATTTTACCTCGAAACGTTGAATGTGTGTTAATACATTCCAGTATAATGTCTAGATGTGCATAAAGGTTTTGGATTTTTAATTTGGCACCCATGTGGCACCCACAGCGCCACATTTGTCGTTAGAGAATCAGTTTCCGCTGAAAGCTACTAGGGGTTTTAATTCGAAATGTTGAAATGTTGTTCATACATTGCAGTAGGATATCAAGGTTTTGGATTTTTAATTCGGCCCTTGTGGCACGGATAGAGCCACTTTTGTCATTAAAGAATCGGTTTCCTGCGAAAGGCTCCTAGGGGTTTTTATTCGAAACGTTGAAAGAAAGTGTGTTCAAACATTCCAGTAGGGTGTCTAGATAGGCATAAAGATTTCAGGTTTTTGATTCGGCACCAAGTTTGTCGTTAGAGAATCAGTTTCCGGCAAAAGGCTCCTAGGGATTTCAAATTAACGTGACCATAATTCCCTACAATCTGATAATAATACATGATATGTTTCTAATTAATTAAGATAAATTGATATACTAATTCCATTGTTTAGTAATGGTATTTGCTTGTTACTCTTACTTTCATATTTAAAATACAACGCATTTTTCAGATATTACACTTAAATTATTATTAACCATAAAGTTAGTTTGAACCTTTGCTTATATCCATTGGTGTACTTTGAACAATATTAAAATCAAGGATACGAAATGGGATAAACAGTTGAGGGCTTTGCACACACATGCAATTTTGTTTATGCATCATCTCGGATGGAGAATCATCAGCAGGGAAGGAAGAAATAATATTCAATCAATTTAATGTGTCATAACAATACCTTCTCATTTCTGTCTGTATCAAGCATTAACTAGTAATCAAGAATACAAATGCGGGGATATACTATAGTGTGTTTTGCACACAAATGACACAATCTAGTTGTTATTATTATGAGAATCACACGTTAAAATATCACCACATTCGCGTTCTCTCCGACAACATCGACTACCCTCGAAAACAGCTCCAAACGCGCACGTGCAGCCACCTTAGAATGGATACACATAGACAGTAGCGACGAGCTGCTTAAACTCTTTTCACCGTCCACATCCACCAGAACAGATGTCACCATGGCTTCTGGGTGCTGTCCGTGGTTTGACCCTGCTCCGACTGACTCATAATAATCGCACTGCAAAATCACTCTACACTCGCGAACACTCCGAACAGCTACAAACACACACATGCAGTCACACCAGGGTATATTCGGAAAGGCAATAACAACGAGTAGCATAAACACAGTTCACCAGTCCCAACCCAGAACAGATACCAGTCTGGCTACTGAGTGCTGTTAGGGGCTTATCCATGCCATGGCCTACTCATAACACTCACACTGCAAAATCGCACATTTGCACACACCCCGACAACATCGACTCTAGAATAGCTATAAAAACGCACACGTACACATGCTACAATACCAACGGGCGGCATAAACTCCGTTTACCCCCCCCCCCCCTCACCCCCATCCCTAGGATAGACGACAGCATGGCTGCTGGGTGTTCACAAGAGATTTATAATCACATTTATTTCCTGTACACCTGTAGAGCATCATGTGTGGATTTAAGGCTATAAAATTGTTACTATTATTATTATTTGTTGAAGCACATGGTAAATTCAATACTGATTGGCTCAGTAGAAATATTCTGTTCAGTTTGGTGTTCCCCGGTCTTGACAATGGAAACACTATATAGGCCTACGATGACGGAACAATATTTATGTGGTGGGGGACTGACTCTATCTTCATAGACATTATATCCCTTTACACAAATAGGTTATAAAATTTGATGAAGCTTACTAGTAAGCGTTTGTTGCACCCAAAAAAATAAAAACACGAGATGCACAAAATCTACCATGCACCTCTTTCTCCTGAGAAATATTACCTATTATATTATCTGGGAAGGTGTAGTGCACAATCTGTTTGGTAACCTCACCATAATTTACCAGGCAATACAGCAGACGAACTGTTCCCTGGAGGAAGGCCCATAGTGGATTATGGTCCACTGGATTAAATTAACTCTCCACAAAGTAGTAAAATGTATCCACGGTTTTGCTGCAGGTAGTGATGTTGGAAGAGTTGAGCAGAAAATCAGTTTCCATTTTTTTTTATTGCTTCTTGAGACGTACATTATAAATTGGGGTACAGCATCGGAATATCCATTATCAATATCACGTCGAAAATTTCAACATGCACGACGAGTGCGAGCTTCCGAGTATTACGTTTTTAATAAAATCTAACTGTGTAGTGTAAGCCTGTCATATAAAATTGCAGGTGAGAAGCAACTAACTTCAAATCCACGCGGTATGAAATAGAATCGACACACAGTGGTTTACCTGAAATACAAAATAAGAAAATTTCTGAGCTGAATCAAATATTATTCATCTATCACGTCAATAAGAAGGAACGTATAGAAAGATATAACTCACACTGGTTTCCGGCCATTAAAAATCAGCGACGGTTACCAAAACCATCGTAACAATTTGTCAACAATGGTCAACAATGGTGAGTACAAAAATATTCATCGACATCACTAAGTAAGTCAGCCGACAAAACGCTTTCACATGTGTGACCAATATATATTTGTCCCAACAACAGAAACAACTGGCAAGACATGACAATGTCTGATTTTTTCGTATTTTTATGATATTGTAACATGTCTAACCGAGTGGTGGTAATATAAGGATGAAGGGCCAATCCTGAACCCTGGGGAACTCTTGGATCAGGTTCTCTCTTTCTCCTTGGTTCCTTGTAGAGATAATAAGAGCTGCTTTCTGTTAATGATTTAATTTCTGTATTCAGGTCTTCCAAGCAATCTTTACAATAATAATATAATTTTTATTATATGTCTAACTTCTTGAACAATATGTCTTGAGTCTTTACAACAGTGGACCTCTATGTGGGCCCTTGAAACTTTGGGAATTACATAAATGGTAAATTGGGAAAACTTATCAGGATTCCATTATTAATACTAGTGATAGTGTATTGGTCCCATTTAGAGAATAATAATCTATAGCCTAGGCCTTTCCATTGAATTAGAGGATAAACGATTATTGGGGAAGGGGGACTTATTTCATTCTGAAGAATGACCCCCAATTGTGAAAGATGGCATGATTCTGGTCTGGGTTGTATTTTACCCTTTAGAGCTCTTTCCTTTTCCTGATGTGTACAGTAGGACATTCAGAACCAGAATGGCGAAAAACGTCGCCGGCGTCCAATTTATACCTTTAGGAGCGTACCACGTGACGTAATTCACCCAATGACGTTACGTACCGGCGTCCGGATTCCTGAGAGATCTCTCAGGATTCCGGTATATTTATTTATTTATTGGTGTTTAAGATCACATACTCATGCACAATGGCTATTCATGGCCGTGACGGTTTTACGGGTGGAGGAAGCCGGAGTACCCGGAGAGAACCACCGAGCAACGACGAGCAGCTGCCAGCTCGCCAACATCGTAACTCCGCACTGCAGCACAGGCAGGGTTAGATTGGTTGAAGACATGCGCACCATCGACGTGCAGTACGCCTTAGTACACGGCGCCATCGTGCCCCCATGTGAACAATTGGGGTTAATTGCCTTGCCCAAGGACACAACGCGGGAGTCCGAATCGATCGCTCAGATGGTCACCCATCCGAGGACTAACCGGGCTCGACGTTGCTTAACTTCGGTGATCTGACGAGAACCGGTTACCGCAACGCCACCGCCCCCCCCCCCCCCCCCCCAGGATTCCGGTAAACGGAACACAAAGCCATTGGGTTACACAACTACAGGAATAACCTGTTAATTTTACTTGACTATAAATATTACACATTACTTTTTAGAGCTAATAAGGACATTTAAACAGTTTAACTTACGATAAGTTTACAGTATTTTGCGTTACGAACGTTTGAGTGAGTCGTCTGAGCAAGGGTACAACACAGCGTACGAATTGGCACGGCGGCGGGAAAGTGGTTAAAATGAATCCCTAACTATTTACACAAATACTGTTGATACAAAGATTATTTTGGGCACAAAAATATATAAAGTTACACTTATTTACGTAAATACTTTCAAGACTATCGGTACGAAATGGTTAAACTTAAAGCATTAGAAGCTTGTTTTTCTGGAACGCAATATAACCTCTCTCCAGTTGAACAAAAATAGATAGGTCATGTGACAACAACATGACGACAGTGGAAGCGAAAAGCTGGAAAGCAAATCTTACAGGAATATAATGCAGTTTTTGTGATTGTTAAGAGGTCGTCCAACCTAACTTTGATCAATTTGTTGACATTTTTCCCAATGCCCCAGAAACAGATAAGAGAAGTAAGAAACGGCAAATGATATATCAAAATAATGAGTAAAGTGCATAGAAAAGGTACATATAATTTTTTTTCAGGAAAAAAAGTGAATTGTATGATTTTGAAGAACATTAATTTACCAATGGCATAAGTAACGAACCGGTAAAACCACAAAATGATCGGTAACTCGAAAGTCTTGTCCTCAATGTAATAACATACTACAGACTAGGAGAAAGCATTTTTATGACACGCTCCGGTGTGTTTTGATGTTGGAATGCAATACCACCAACACAAATTTTGGATGTTCCGGATGTAGCCATGTTTCAATGATGTTTATTCCGGTGACTACAATGTGGTTCTTGCAGGAATACTCATTTTGGGCGATCGTAAGAATGAAAGGACGTGATCACGACCTTTATTTGTTCGAGACATTGTGTGAGCGGATTTGCAAACAGGTTAGAGCAAATACTTGAGCTGTTAATGTCATAACTGCAAAATATGGTTTGAAATTCCCTCCAGTGACATCCAGTGTTTACAAGCCGTCTGAACTTTTTTGTTGACAAAAACACTGAATTATTGCGCACTAAAACGACAACATGAACATGAACCAATTGTAAAAAAATAACCGAGTGTATAAAATCGGGACGATACACATAAAATAAAGTAATATTCATAAAAAGTAAGCTGAATGCTTCAGAAATCACTTTTTTCTCGAAATATATTCCAAGTGACCTGGAACTATACTGGGCGTGTTGATTTCCCCCGATGTCGTGAAGTTATTTACTTCATAGTAACCATGGATCTTTGTCGCGACTGTGTTGATGTCCGAAAAGGACCGATTGAAGATGGGCTGAAAATGATGCATTCTCGCTTTTAAATAAGGTGCGATTGGACGATGCTGTGAATTTAGTTTTTTCTTGCAATCAACCATACCAACACAAGCGTCGATCAGTGTCTTTTATCATCGTTTTAGACTGACAAATGTGACAAATCTCCTTTACCGGAAACTATCTCCCAATTTGCATATCATAATAAACATAACAGCGGTCAGCGTGACCGTGATAGTCAAAACCCAAACAGTTATGGAACCCACGGTCAAAATTAGCCGCAATTGGCATTTAAACAAATGAAATACACGAAATATTCGCAATTTCTTCATTATCCGTGCCGAGTTACTTTTTAACCTGACACACTAAACCACATGCGTTCAGTTTCGTTTGTCAGCATCACACAGCCTACAGATGTTTGTGGTAATAGTACGAGCGAGCGAGAAAGCGAAAGAAGCCAAATATTTTCCAATCATCTATAAATTAATTAAAATTGATAATTCTGTTTATTTTACTGAAATTATGAATTGATAAGGTGGATGTATTGTGATTATTATGCCCCGGACTTGGAAGTTGGAAAGTCAAAGACATATCTGGTGCCGTGGAGACCTCTGTCCTCGAACCCATACCATCATTCTCCCTTGTATCTAAACCACTGCTACTCCAATTTGAATTATATTGGTGTTGTGATCGAGCATCATGGGAAAACGATGCCTGTGTAGCTGCTGTGGCATGTGTTTCTTCCATACATTTTTTTCAGACTTATGGTCCTTTTTTACTCTTGCGAGTTAGAAAATTTTGTTTATAACTAGTTGATTTGTTACAATTTGTTGGAAAGTGCCTGCTGACACCCTCACATTAATTGCAACAAAATATTTTTTGTGAATATTTTGTTCCTATTACTTATCAAGTAACAAGCTATTACATATTCTGTAAAGCCACCAATCTCATGTGGACTCCTTCAAGTTGACCTTTGTTGAACTCCCCCAAATCAAAACATAAACAAAAGAAAATGTCTGCCTTCAATCAGTGAGCACTCCACTTATAATATTTGGTCTCAATCTTTATTACTTTCAAGAATTAGGAAAAGATTTCTTCGAGTATGCACTTCAATGTTTATAGAAAACAGCTGTTATTTTATTTTGAGGTATTTTATTGTAAAACATTTGTTCTGTTACTTATACCATAACAGACTTTCAGGTAGTGCTATCTACACATGGCAGCAGTTCCATGGCAAAATCCAGTTTTCTCATGTTCTATGTTTCATTCCAATCATTTTGGTATATAATTTATTGGAGTTATTCATTTTGGGTCTTTTTTAGACTTGGAAGAAAATTACCTGAAATTTTACCAAAGTTAGGTTGGACGTCACCTTTAGCGTCGTAGACTTATAGAACATGCCTATTCAAATAAAAATGGATTTACTAAACTAGAAGTAATGCGTAAGAAAAAAAAAATACATTCAGTACAAATTATATAAATTTGCTGACATGACCGATTCTCGCAACGAGAAAATTCGTCTGCATAATATGATTATGAATAACAGTGAAGCACATGGACTGTCGGTACCGACATTTCTCATGATTAATTCAACACACTAAACGACGAAAGCATCGAAAATTCCAACTATAAACAATAACAGTGGCATGAAAATAAGTAAGTAGCGTGGAGATGACACTGCGAATGTCAGCTAGGAGAATCGAACATGTAACTGAGTGCGCCTAATTTCGTTGTACATCAGATGACAGTGCAAGTTAATGTAAGATAAAGGCAAAATGATCAGGGGAGTAAAACACGGAACTAAATTACTCCCTAATGACAAGTGTGCTAGTATATTTCGCCACGGTCCTTGTAAGTGCCTGTGTTTACACAAAAAAATCTACCAACAGATATTTTACTGAAATAATATTTTCAGTAAAGCATAAATACAATTTGACAGAGCTACTTTAATAATTTTCCAAAACTGAATCTGTGATCACTGTGCCTTGTCAAAGAAATCAAATTTGTGCAACACATAAATACTTAAAATTGTGCAAATACCCAGATGGTATTACAATATTTACTAACATACTATAGATTTCCGCTGTATTTTGCAACTATAAAGCTCCTCTCGCCCGGATTGATGGACATATCATCAAGTTAGCGCTTTCCCCAGACACCGGGATATATAATCTCAATACCTTGTCTGTGAGTTTTTCTGGAAAGACCAGGCTTAACTCGCAAAAAGGTAATTTTGTTTGAGCGGTGTATATTTTGTATGGAGCGATGGTCATGATTGGATGTTGGTGTGCAGATGCGACGGCCTGGAATCTAATATGCGACGGCCAGATTTTCTTTCAGTTTTTTTTTAATTTTTAATTAAAGAATTTCTGGTCAGTTGCTTGGGTTCCAAAAACAGATTGGTACCAAAGTGTTTTGTTATTTAGGTTTACGTTGTTATTATGTTGATTTCATTTAGGTGTTTTGTATCACCATGGTTAAATATTAATTTTTTTGCCTGGGTGTTTTGGGGTTTACCTGGTTTTTACCCAGATTGAATGTTGACAAGGAAGATCGTTACGTACATGAATCTGGCTACCAAATATGAATTACCTACCGCACGCTCTAATCAGATAATTACCCCCAATACTGTAACATTCTGTTTGAATACCCTGCTAAGCGTCCCCAGGTTCTCACAATACCCACACACTTTGTTGAATGTTAGCTTCATGAAAATCTTTCGCCTCGATTTCGTACACATTATTTTATCATATGATCAGCTTTCTATCTCAGGCAAAGTCGACTGAGAGAAATACAGGTGTTATTGGAGCAACTTAAAGTAGTTTGATCTACAAAAGATAATTCCTTTCATAAATGAGACTCACACAGATGAAGGAATAAGGTGGCGAGAACTTTTTCAGGACGCAGAAGCTGGAAAGTTTTGCTATATTACCAAGATTGCGGAAGGTGTGATTCCAAGTGCGCTTGCTGACGAGGGAAGACGCGTTGAAGTCAGTGACGGAAAGTGCCTGTTGACCCTTAAATACACTAAGAGGAAAAAACTGAACACCACTCTTAAATATGAAAACAAGAAACGTTCGCTGGCTTCTATTGTTGATTCTCCGGATAAAGACACAGTGCTATCAGACGATGGTGTAGGCTTGGACCTAGATGAGAAAGAAATATTCCCGGCGGAAATGATCTCCTTATGCCCGATGTTTTCATTTACCTGGATGAGTGTGGACAAACTAAAACTGTTCTGATGTTCATGAGACTACTTTCCACCAAAAGCTTACCCCTAACCAACATATGCTTCCTCCTGTTCGCCGAGTTACTGGAGAGGTTTTCGTGCGCAAATGCGTCACAAATGAAGCTGCTCTCACTCAAGTTCTAAAATGGCCAGATTAAATATTTTCTCCTTTCAATAGATTTACAAATCGGTAATCAGACGTCGGACATTCTTATACGTTACAAGTCAGACCACAGCCCCATAGCCATAACCCTGTCCTTTATTAATCAACCCAGAGGAAAAGGCTTTTGGAAGTTCAACAATATCTGAACGACCCAGAATATATTTCATCAGTAAAAACTGTAATCGCAGAAACTGTTATTCAGTACTCTAATAATAATAATAATAATAATAATAATAATAATAATAATAATAATAATCGTCAGTTATTTACTATTTTTCATCAGCTACTTTGAGAAACTCTGAAACTACTGATTAGAGGCGAAACTTTTCTTTACTCAACCCAGGTAAAACGTAGAACTAATCGTTTGGCAGAAATTGAGGAGAAAATTAAACGTTTAAACTCTCGCATGGAAAAGGGAGATTTGTCAGTAATTTCCAAAATTAACGCCCTCGATACCGAACTCCAAACAAGAAGAAATAAAAAAAACTAAAGGTATGATCTTAAGAGCCAAAGCAAAATGGAAAGTTGAGGGAGAAAAGCCAACCAAATACTTTTGTAACATGGAAAAAAACACTACACCGAAATAATAATATCCAAGTTGGTAACTTCTACTGGTTTTACCACTGAGAATTTATCTGAAATATTAAATGAACATAAGATGTTTTACAAAAATTTATATACCTCAAAGTTAAACTCATCTAGTTTTTCCGAGGACAATAACCCTTTCTTTGATAAAACCAAACACTTTTTACAGTTTTTGGATGATGAGGAATGCAATTCTTTGGTGGGACTGCTAACTAGTTCTGAATGTTTAAGAGACTTGAAAGCAATGAAAAATAATAAAACCTCTGGGTCCGATGGTTTTACTATAGAGTTTTATAAATTCTTCTGGAAAGATATTGGCAACTACCTAATCAGCTCTCTAAATTATGAATACAGTGTTAAACAGCTATCTAATCCACAAAGAACTGGTATCATTACCTACATTCCAAAACAAAACAAAGTAAGGGAAGTGGCGGCTTATCTCTCTTATTAACGTCGATAACAATATTGCTTCCACAGCTGTAGCAAACTATATTAAAATGCATCTAAGTACTTAATTCCACGAACTGCACCTCAGAAGAAATCAGCGACACTTGTCTTTTTCAAATTTCTCGGATGCCATAGAATTAAGAAAGGACGCTGGTTTTGTTTACATTGGCATGGCGGGGGTTCGAACCCACGCCGAGAGAGCTTCCTTCGGCACCAACCGCCTAGCGAAACTATACTGAACCACGCACACCACTCGGCCACCGACAGACCCCTAAAGGGGGAATGCTAGTTAACCAACTATATACGAGGCCAGTACAGAACACACGGAATACTCAATTAGTTAATTATTCATCAGATAGTTGCATCTAAGTACTTAATTCCACGAACTGCACCTCAGAAGAAATCAGCGACACTTGTCTTTTTCAAATTTCTCGGATGCCATAGAATTAATTAAGTACTTAGATGCAACTATCTGATGAATAATTAACTAATTGAGTATTCCGTGTGTTCTGTACTGGCCTCGTATATAGTTGGTTAACTAGCATTCCCCCTTTAGGGGTCTGTCGGTGGCCGAGTGGTGTGCGTGGTTCAGTATAGTTTCGCTAGGCGGTTGGTGCCGAAGGAAGCTCTCTCGGCGTGGGTTCGAACCCCCGCCATGCCAATGTAAACAAAACCAGCGTCCTTTCTTAATTCTATGGCATCCGAGAAATTTGAAAAAGACAAGTGTCGCTGATTTCTTCTGAGGTGCAGTTCGTGGAATTAAGTACTTAGATGCAACTATCTGATGAATATTTAACTAATTGAGTATTCCGTGTGTTCTGTACTGGCCTCGTATATAGTTGGTTAACTAGCATTCCCCCTTTAGGGGTCTGTCGGTGGCCGAGTGGTGTGCGTGGTTCAGTATAGTTTCGCTAGGCGGTTGGTGCCGAAGGAAGCTCTCTCGGCGTGGGTTCGAACCCCCGCCATGCCAATGTAAACAAAACCAGCGTCCTTTCTTAATTCTATGGCATCCGAGAAATTTGAAAAAGACAAGTGTCGCTGATTTCTTCTGAGGTGCAGTTCGTGGAATTAAGTACTTAGATGCAACTATCTGATGAATAATTAACTAATTGAGTATTCCGTGTGTTCTGTACTGGCCTCGTATATAGTTGGTTAACTAGCATTCCCCCTTTAGGGGTCTGTCGGTGGCCGAGTGGTGTGCGTGGTTCAGTATAGTTTCGCTAGGCGGTTGGTGCCGAAGGAAGCTCTCTCGGCGTGGGTTCGAACCCCCGCCATGCCAATATATTAAAATGGTCTTACCTAAATTAATTTCGGAAACCCAGCTTGGGTTTATGAAAGGGAGATATATTGGAGAGTCCTCAAGACTAACATTTGAGCTAATTGAAAAATGCGAGGAAAAAACAAGGCTACTAGTCGTAATAGACTTTGTAAAAGCATTTGATTACCTCACCTCAAATGGCCAGTCATTGAAAAAACACTAAGGTTCCTTAATTTCGATCTTTCTGTTATTAGTAGGTTTCGTACCTTTTATTTCAATATTTTCAGTTATGTATTAAACAATGATCACTGTTCGGAAACAATAACTTACAGAGAGGAGTGAGGCAGGGCGACCTCTTCTCTCCCTACCTTTTCATTTTAAGTGTGGAAATATTCGTGCCGCACTGAATACAACCCGGATATCAGCCGCATAAAAATAAACTTATCTGAATACCTCATACGCCAATATGCAGATGACTCAATGTTATTTTTGATTGAAGGTGGGCATTCGTTAAATTTAGCTTTAGAAGTTGGTAACACTCTTTTGCTCAGCAGTCAGGCCTAAAACGTTAATTTTGATAAGACATAAGTTATATGGATTGGATCGAAATGAGGGTCAAGTGAGAGGGTCTCTGCGGATCGCAATGTCCAATAGAACCATAGCGGGAAATTTACGAGTCTAGGCATTTCTTATGATCTATTTAGTGAAAATTACTTACTAAAAAATTATATTGAAAAACAGAACAGATGGAAAAACTTTTAATGGATTGGTCGTTTAGAAAACTTAGCCTAATTGGAAAAACTACAGTCGTGACAACACTGGCACTTCCATTGTGGATACACTACCTATCGGTTCTGCCAAATCCACCTGATAATATGTTAGATACAATACAGTCACAACTATTTCAGTTTCTATGGTCTGGGAAGAGTGAAAAGATTAAACATGATATTCTAATGAACGAAATTGAGAATGGGGGATCATGTTTCCAAACATTCGGTCATACAGCTACTCTTTAAAAATGATTTGGATTAAGAAATTGATAGACCCAAACATAATGGCACCTTGGAAAACTCTTATTCTAGACGACTTTGAAAGATGTAGCAGTTTCAAAAAATGTTTTTACGACCTCTTGAGTGAGAGCGGGGGATTCCTCAGTTCTGAAGCCTTCTCCACAAAATTCAACATAAAAACACCCTACACTGTCTTCTAAGGCATAAGAAATGCGATTCCAAAACGATGGCAAAATGAAATTAAACACAATGAAAAATCAGAGTCGGTCCAGAGCACACTGTTAGATAAATTAAAAGAAACCACCATGGTTAACAAAACATTTTATACATTATTTCTTCAACAAATGACTTTGCTCCCAGCCCGGTCTTAGGAAAAATGGAAGAAACGTTTGCATATCTATGTCGAAGCCGATGCTTGGAGTTCCATATATAAATTTGCTTTTTTAACAACCGACGATACTTATCTCCAAACTTTGTAACATAAAATTTTACAGAGAGCACAATTCACGAATTTTTAGACTATCGGAGAATGAATTGTGTACATTTTGATGTAACACTAAAGAGATAGTGTTACACTTGTTCTTCGAATGTTCGAAGGACTATCTTGCTGCAGCTGGCCAACCGACTTCAGGAAAAATGTGGTATTCTACTGCCATTGACATCACACTTTATCCTCATTGGTTATAATAATAATAATAATAATAATAATAATAATAATAATAATAATAATAAGAATCCCGGTCCACAAGAACACCCCCTCAGTCTTCTAATTCTCCTGTATAAAAAGTTCTTTTGTGCATGCAGGGTGAGAAAATGTCAACCGAGCTTCCATGGTTTTATTGAAGTCGTTCGTCAATATCGTGAAGTTGAGCTATATTCCTTTCATATGTACTCCGTAAAAAGATAAGATCGATAAAGACCAGATGGGAATCTGTACAAGCCCTGCTCTATCAACCTATTCTTTAATTCCTCGTACGCACAGGACAATACCCTTCGACACTACAAATATTTTTCCTTTTTTCATGAAAAGCGTATACTTCCTTATGCAGCATTACCCTGATACTGTTCAGTGAACTATAGTTTCTCTGTAATTCCTGATGTAGAATATATTTCTGCTTCCAAATGTATATGTCTGTAGATAACTGCATTTAATATGTATTCTTTATCAATTTCTTTACTCAGAGATGTATATATGTATACAACATTTAATCTGAATAATAAAAAAAAAATGGTTACATTCTTCTTCATGGCAAGTTTCTCGGGATTTATTTCGGTTGGTAAAACTCAAATTCCGAGTGGCGCATCGGAAAGAGCAAGTAGTGACCCATAGCCACATGATTCATCGGTACATTTCACTGTTCCCGGCAGGAATAATCTGTATAGTAAGCAGGAAGAGAGAGATGTCTTCCTACCAGGAATACGGATTGCTTCTACCAAACTATTTGCTGAACATTATAAGGATAAAATACTTAAGCTTGGTGTGGATGGGAAAAACAATTGTGGAAAAGTACGCAACCTTGGGGACATAGACGGTTGGGATCACATGGGCTCTCCGACTCTTCTTGAAAAGAAAACCAAGCATGCTAGAGACAAGGAAGTTCTCAAAAATCTTTGAAAAAAGACTGAACCGCTTGCCAGAGAGTTTGTAGTTTTGGACGAATTGGCAGAAGAAACACCAAGTGCCATTCTTAACGACATAAGAACTATTCTGATATGTCTTGCCCAGAAAAACGAAATTATAACTAAGTGGCTTGAATCCCCGAACAGATCCGAAATGGAATTCAGAACATTATGTGGAAACTATTGGACCCATTCAAAATATTACCCACTGATATGTTCAATAAGAGTAAACAAAAGTGTCATCAAAAAACAACTACTGGACAGGGCAGTTTGTTGCTAAGTGACCACATATTACACATCGGCTTTAAATGGAGTACACCATCTTTTCGGTAGGACTGGTGTTGCTCGTTTATCAGAACAAACAAACTACTTTGCTTTAAACAAGAACCCTGAAAAAATCTGTGCTGCGTCCAACAGCGTTCTGATGAATGATGTGAAATTAGGAATACAGCTAAGGTAACTGGTACCATATTCAACAAAACCATAGGAGTGGGCAGATTGAACGATCAGCAGGAACACTTTTCGAAAGTAATGAGAGACAGCAGTGGTGGTTTGGAACCGAAAGAAAGACGTCAAGATGAGGTTGGCGTATGGTGTCGCCCACGAAATAGACGGAGTTGCCACGGTAGTGGGAAAAGTGCTTCCTTGTTTCTTCCCTGGACTCCAGCATTACGAAGAGGGATGCATCGCAGTCAGAAATGGAGCTCACGACTCATTTCTTATAGTTAACCCAGATTGAAGTTTCAGAAGAACTCATGACTCAGTCCCAGTCTGAAAGACCATAGGAAGCGCATCGCCGCACGCATACTATGAGATTCGGTCTATCAGGTTGCGAGATGAAGTCTCATAACTGTTGTGAACTTCTGTTCACTTGCTGGAGTTAGCACCCAACAACTGTTTTTCATGTGATGTTCGATGCTGATGTATGGCAGTTATGTTAGGATGAGGCAGATCGTCTTTACAGTGGGGAGAAGTATAGCCGTCCGACATGTTTTTCTGAGGATCAAAACAAAAGCTCCGAAGTTTCAACATCAATATGAAAATATAATGGCCGAGTTTTCTTCATTGAAGGTTATCGGGCCACAGTATCAAGAGATGAATATGGACGAGACAGAACCGAACATTTCACCTTGGGAAAAGAAATCCACGACATTCGAAGACTTTCAGGAATCCCTTATAACTGTAGGAAACTGGTTGAATGAAACTTACCATTGTTTGCGCACAGTGGCTCCAGAGATTTTGGTGTTTATGGTAAATGATTTGTATCACGCTGAGATATCTAACGCCCACCCAATTGCCTGCCATGAAAGGACCGAGCATGATGACGGGTGTTTTCAGCCTAATGATTGACGATGTGGTGAAACAATGAGAGGACAAGGGGGTCAACATCGGTTTTACAACAGCAGACGGACAGCTGCGCTACTATGGTGTTAGAAATTATAGAGAGAACCCCTTGGCATTGCACCAGTTGTACCGTGACCACTGGGCATTGGTATGTGCAATTATCAATTACATCAAGCGCATGTACAAATTGAATGGCATGACGTATGTAAACGCTGAGAAGAAACATGGTAGTCTGATAGTACATGATTGGTATGTTAGTAAATATCATAAAAATACGAAAAATTGAGTCATTGTCAGGTCGTGTTAGTTGTTTCTATTGATGGACAAAAATAAATATTGACCACAAATGTGAAAACGTTTTGTCGGCAGACTTATTTAGTGATGTCTATGAACATATTTTGCACTCACTACTGTTGAAAAATTGTCACGATGATTTTGATGTCCATCGACCATTTTTGACGGCCGGAAAGCAGGATACTCAGTGTGTATCCATATCTGAGTTTTTCCAGTAGCATTGGTAGTGGCAAGGAAGACGAAGCAGGGCCTGATAACTATTCCTAAAAATGAATTTTGAAGCTAACGTTTACTCTTTATTCCTTATCCATTGACGAACCGTTGCAAGCTACCAGTCTAATTCTGTAAGGAGCCAGCCTATCTCTTAAATAGCCCATCGCCAATCCTTAGATTCACCCAAACTGATATATTTAGACGATCGAATCTACAAATTACCATAAACCTTCATTTTCCCCGAATGAACGCCATAAATCTCGTTTAATCGAGACTTGATTTGGCCGGATGTTTGATGACATTACCATTAGAAATGAAGACTCACCACAGCGGTAGTGTTATGATTGCACCGCGTATTGTCTTAATATCTTGATGGTTTCAAAGCGAATTAAATGCTCGTTGATTAGAATATCTAAAAATGGAATTCGAAGGAATAGCTATCTCTTTATGAGTAAAAGGACATCACATTACATCAACGAGGGTGTGCGCATAAACTTCCATAAAAAATGGGTAAACAAACAGCCCTTAGCATAGAATTCCGAACAGAATTAGACTGGTGGCCGGAGAGCGTGGTGCGATTGTAGTCCTAAAAGTGAATGATATTCGGAGCCGATAGCGCATGCTGGGAAACCACCCGCATACTATAGTTTCATCTATATAAATCGGTTTCCAAAAATGTGTTTAGCCACGCAGGAAAAACTTTATGGACTGCAGCAAAATTAAAATGTTTTGGAGTACTACGTCCTTACAACAAAGCAAATGCTTCGACGTCACCTACTGTTGATTTGGTAAAAAGGCGGGGAGTGTGGAGGGGGGGGGGGGGGGTGGTTGTTTGCAGAGACAACGACACACAAGTTTTTGCGTAAAGATGTGTTTTTTCGGAGGTACATTTGGAAGAATCAACGAGTGGATGGATAGAGCTCTTCACTATATACCTTCTCTGTGGGTTATAATAATGACGAGATGTATTTATGTTCCAGTCAACTCACATTATATGATAACAAGTAAGAACGTCGTTCTTCGGACCCTAAATCCCGCTTTTCTGGTCTAGGGTCGTGATACGGCTGTATTCGTAAAGTGGATCATTGTTCAATGAATTTCTGTGGCAGATAAGGCTGCACGTTGAAAATATTGATTGGTCTTCCCTCAGTGAACGAATATAGACTCTACCACCTGATAGCTCTGGACTGGCATGGAATGTACCATCAGGGCCCAAAGGCTTACACTGAAATGAATCTGATTCTCTATGCAACATGGTATTAACACTACCAATGTTACCGTTGTAAACTTCTGAAAACTGCAGCTGGAGTCAAAAGTTATTCTTACAACGTGGATGTGGTAGTGCGACAAACAGGGAAACAACGGTGTGAATGCCTATTACCTCCGTCTGCATGTTTCAAAGCAGCCGGCGTGGGAAGTATTCGTTTCAACAATTTAGCCAGACAGAAGACGTGTTATTTATTTATTGGAGTTTAAAGACACTTTCGACAGCAGGGTTACCTCGGGTCGGAAGAAGACGTGTTACACAATGATATTTACAGGGCAATGACTATTACATAACTCACACCTAGAATTATATTCGTATAACGGGAGAAATTCCGTCAGAGTTATCCGACTTAAAAAGTGGCATTCAGAAGTAATGTCAAGCTCTCAGGTCACCAGTCTAATTCTGCAAGGAACTCCTGTACAACTGCTAGTCTAATGAATTGACTGATGAGAATGTATTCCAGCAACCCAAGGCACTGAATGGCGTAAATCAGCGACAGCTATCACATAAGGACTGTACTGATGAAAAGAATGGTAAGTATCATCAGGTGCCACTATCATCAATACTGAGTTCTTCTAGACATACCATGATCATAAATCCTCCATGCCAGACAGCTACGCCAGTGAGAACTCAGTCATCTCCCGGTACAACATCTATGATGTCCGAGTCCATGTGGGAAAAAAGTATATCTCCCCAGCAAGAGATTGGAAATCTCAGACAGTATATGATATGGAGCTTTGGATACACCTGCTATAACATCAGTTGTAATGTCATATGCAACCAGGCCAAGCACTCCAGCTAGCCAGAACATGGGCGAGTCAGAATCTTTATCAACTTCAGTGGGTTCCCAGGGTGTGAGAGGGCCCGTACATTACCCTCTATAGGTTGTATGCCTTTGATTCCACCGGCAAGGAGGGGGATGGAATGTAAGTGTCAACCTAATTTTAGAATGACGTCCCTTAGCCATCACAAGAATGGAAGCAGTTAACACCAGGTTAAAGGAGAGACTACAGCTTGAATATCCCGCAATGACAATTGAGCATGCTTCGAATCCATCAGCTTTTCACACTATGCAACGCTGTCATATCTTAGATAAATACAATATGTTGGCTCTGCCAGGGACAGCTCCACTCCCAAAGGAAGACATGAATCTGATCTCTAAGTCGCGCTACTACAATTATGAGATATTAAGACAGATCGCAATAGGAAGGTTGAAAGGCAGCATAGTAGAAACACTAATGAATCAACTAGCTGCTACAAGTGAGACAAGGAACAGATCGATGGATAGTTAGTAAGTGCCAGCGTTCGAAGTCAACTGGAAATGGACTTAGATTGCAATGATTGCAGCACACCAACAGTTGGGTTTTAGATAGAAATGATGATATGATAGCCACTGAGGATGAAAATTGTGGTCACAATACTGGAATTGCTGAATGATAATGACCGATTGATACTTGGGCTCTACCGATGATACCGATGCTGCTAATGGAGATAGCTGACGAATGCCTACTTGATGATGCATATTCATGGTTGATGAAACTAGATTGATGATGATGATCCCGCCAATGCTTATGATGGTGATGCGCACCTGCTGGTTTACATCGTAGGAAAAGTTAAATCCCCAAACTCAGCTTGTTCGAGCCTTCAAATAGACGATCATTCAATTCCCATAACTGGTCATAAATATACCACGTAGCATATGAAACACCCAGCATATTAAAATTGATGAAACCCAAATGGATATTAAGTAATGATGATGTCTGGTACTCCCAGCTCTCGATGACTCCTGTAGGTGGCAGATGTAGATGATTGGATGCCCATATTCCCACACTTAGAAATGTTGATGTTCTCTCACAGTTCAAGACTCGAGTTATATTGAACCTGACCTCGTCATATTTTATTATTTTACAATTTGTAAAATGCTCAAATGAGTTAGTTATGTGTAACATAAATAATGTTTTAAAAATATAATTCGAATTGGCATATTCATCTCCAATCTTTAACACTTGTATATCATGTAAAGTTAGTGTCACTTGGTTAGTTGATTCAACTAAAATCAACTGTTCACTGCAGACAGTGCAGTGTGGTCGTGTAAATATTTTAAATTGTTGTTAAATGAATTTAGGAGTATCCAGGGTTTTGGGGTGGGGAAGTTGTATTGTAAGCAAGCCAACCCTAGAGCTTGTGGTATATTTCTTCACATTAATTGCCATACACTTTTCATCTCGATTTATGCACATTGGCGGTGCACGCAGGCTCATTGATGCTTGCTCATAATTATATTGCCTAAAAGTTTCCAATGGCTTTTCAACGTGCAGCCCTGAAGCTGCAAGTTGCAAATCTTAATTGGTCTACGACATAAGTTTACTGAGCAACTATCTACTTTATGAATTCAGTCATATCACGATCCAAGGACGAAAAAGCAGCCTTTGGAGTTCAGAGGTTAAACTTGAATTAAGTGAGTGAAGCTGATACTTTTAAACAAAAATATCACCTTCGGCGCTCTGTTTACTTTCTTTCTTGACGTTATCTTGTGTCAAAGCATTTTACTGATTTCATAATGTCAACCAGATGCTTAGCAACCAATCAGGCAAGTTGTTATGTGACGTTTTTACATAGTAGGCCGGATTCCACGAGTGGTGTATCTAGAACATTTCTCAATGTCTGTATTGTATCGGGCAACGTTGAATACACCCCGCAATCGTGTTATAATATGCTTAACCCCCAAAGGCTATAGGGATGTAGAACTAAATTATTACTGACAATTCTTGTCCATTTCTGATTTAGTCTGCCGACCTGATTCCAATTTCTCTTTCATGCAAAAGCGATGTATATTGTGTAAGGGTTAAATTAAAGGGTATCGTTTCAAATCTTTTCTTTCTTCTTTTTTTCGGGGGGGGGGGGGGGCGAGGAGGATGGGGGTGGGTGTGTTTGTATTTGTTTTTTTTCAGTTTATGTTTTATATTTATTTCCCTGAAACCAGTCTTTTTTTATGAGTGAGATCAAGTGCATCCTGTCATTTATAAACAGAAATAACTGTATTAGCGGCTTCTGTTCAGTGGAAAACCAATCTGTTCCGAGGAAAGGAGTGGGGGGGGGGGGGGGGGGGCGGCGGGGTGAAGTCAGGCTTGGCAATTTCAGGAGAGCGGTTTTTTAGCTCTCCTTACTGCCCTCCTGAAAGAATTAAGAAGAGCGAAAGATTGCTCTCCTAAATATTTTGGTCTGGGATGATTGAGATTACATGCACTATGCTCACATTAAATTTTTGTTGTAAAGCAAAAATGTAATTTAACTTCGAAGTCACATAACATCACGTAATTTCATTTTGAAAGTGGTTTAGTGGTAAAAGGTAATGGCTGCAACCATACCCAAACACAGTTGCAATCATTTGAAGCAAAATGGGTCACAGCAATATTTTGTTTTCTGTCAGTTTCAAGTTCAACAACTGACATCACAGTTTGAGGGGTAATTATCCAAGGAATATTGACAGTATAATATACTACCATTACTACTATCCTGTCACTTGAAGCACTTGCACCAGGATGTGACTGTAGATTCAAGCAGACCTGTTGTCTAAGAAAGTCATACGCCTACCACTACCACCTTCAATCCCCCTTGGGGGTTGAAGGTGGTAGTGGTAGGCGTATGACTTTCTTGGACAACAGGTCTGGGTACACACACAGGTCTTGTCAAGTGTGTGTTCGGTTGTTGAGTGAGACATCTAGATGTCTAAGAGATTTCGCTTTACCTTAGTAGTTAATAAAATCACTGATGTAGTCTGTTGGTTTCAGTTTCAATGAGTTCGTTCAACTGGATACTTAAAATGCTGTTTAAAGCTAATTGCTCTCCTAAGCTGATTGAGGAGAGCGATTTTTTGCCCTCCTGCATTTTTCAGAATGCCAGGCCTGTGAAGTACAGATAGACAAACTTCACAGGATTGCTGGAAGAGATGAAGATAGGCTTGATCATTTTAATTAAGAAAGCTGTGTTGTTTTTAACTCTCCTAGAAACATGGTTTAATCCAAATTATTGTACGTCACCTTGTGATGGTGGTTCTTTCAAAAGTGCTGTCCCAGACGTTTCATCATAAAAGCTGTCAATCGCTCCAAGACCGTACCCATCTATGCAGACTTCGAATGCTCCTTTTGATCCCTTGAAATGAATCATGTACGTGCCATGTGGATAATGCCATTCCGGCCTTCCTGAAGGGCATCGATCAACATTTACCGTCGAAGATACCACCGCTGGCTCAAATCTTAAAAAAAACATAAAAATAAAAACGTTATCAAGAAATTTAAATAGTGCACAAAGTACGTATTGCATTTCGGAGGCGGTGGACATTCATAGAAAAAAAACTATTTCAAATCAGCATCTGAAAGGCTCCGTCTTGTTTTTTGTATGGCATCAAGCTTGTTCAAACTTCAATTGGGGCAACCTGAGAAAAGGCCACCTTAATTTTTGAGGGTACCACTATTCGGGTGTTTCATTTTCAGAATTTCTTTAAAAGGAGGGTGAGGTGGGTAATTGTAATTTCTGAGATAATAATATTTGAGCTTATCTCTTCACATCTTTTCATTAGCGCGACGTCATGTAATGATATGGGGGACATGGTGGTTTAGTGGTTAGAGCAGTGACCTTTAACCCTTTACCTAACATGAAAAGCAGACGACACTTGCAAAAAAAATTCTTGAATAACCAATTTTTTTCATTTTTTGTCTCAAAAACATAGGTTATGACCCCTCGTTGGAACGAGCTCGACGAGCTCGTTCCAACGAGGGGTCATAACCTATGTTTTTGAGACAAAAATGAAAATATTTTGAAAATTAATTGGCGATTTTTGAGAATAGCGCTGGCCGGTTTTGGCCATTACGTTGGGTAAATGGTTAAACCGAAAGATCCATAGTTCAATCCCGACTTGCAGTTACTGCATTGTGTCCTTGGGCTAGGCACTTAATTTCGCGGCTAAGTTGTTCTCCCCGGCTTCATCCACCCGTAAAACTGGCCGATCGAGGTGACCCTGCTGTCGAAAATGACGTTAAACCTCCAAAAGTAATAAATAAATAAATAAATAAATAAATAAATAAATAAATAATACTCCCCAAAGCCTTCCCGGCATCGTGTTACATCACTGCACTTTTTAAAAATTATTTATTTATCGGTGCCTAACGTTAGCGTGACAGTGAAATAAATTGCAAAGACAGTACACTGCAAAAAATATAGGTTCTCTTTAGAACCAAAACTAGTTCTATTCTTGTCCCTGAGATGGAACCAGTTCTGTGTAAACATTATTTATTTCACTCAAATACATTTACCAAGATTAGCATTCAATTTTAACAGAATATTACATGAAATGAAGTAGATTCAGCAGTAAACTTGGAGCTTGTTCAACGCAGTCGCCAAACATTTTGAAACAAAGTGGATATGAACAGTTGGCATATCGAACCAGTTTTGGTTCTGTACAGAACCAAAACTGGTTCGATATGCCAACTGTTCATATCTCCTTTGCTTAATAATGATTGGAGACAACCTCGTATAAGCTCTAAACTTACGGTTGACACCCCCTCAATTTATGTTTAATTCTGTTAATATTTAATTTTAATCTTTATAAATTTATTTGATTTGAAATTAATACTGTTTAAACAGAACTGGTTCCATCTCAGGGACAAGATTAGAACCAGTTTTGGTTCTAAAGAGAACCTATATTTTTTGCAGTGTAGTGAATAATGATACCAAGATTTGAATGAATACTCTGAATAATCAGTGAATAAGCAACCTGATGACAAAATACTTTTTAATTTATTTATATATTTATGCTTAGCGCGACATCACCAGCTAAGGCTATATCATGGCGAGAAAAAGGTAGAAAGTAAAACATGTCATTGACAACCATGAAATAAAATACGCGAATAAAAATAGGAAATAATTCAAAAGAAAAGGGTTCGGTCCACTTTCGCCTACAAACTAATACTGGTAAAAGTGTGAACGAAAGTGCCCTGATTGGGATGGAGGGATTAACAGTTATTGCATGATTTTCCAATGCATATGGACTGGACCTTTGACTAAATGGCAGCGGCTTCCCCCGCCCGCAAAACTGTCCGACACGAGGTGACCCTGGCTGTCGAGATTGTTCTTAAACCCCAGTAAACAAAAATTCATGACTGACAAAAATAATTTATTTTTGATCAGGGACGTGATAAGAGGCCAAGTCTATTTTTATGAGCAAATCTGGTGATAACTGGTAATTCCACCATCCGAGTCTGTGCATTGTCGCCTACACCTTTACCAGGTTTGTTTTGTAGGCGAAAATGAACTGTAGGCGAAAGGTGAAATTAGACGCCACCTAGAATAGTCAAAGACATGAATGATTTGAATAATAATGAGTGGTAATATTAGTATAGTGAATATCTTATAAATAATCAACTTGATGATTTTAGACTTGAAGAGACTAGTTTAAAAGAATAAAAACAGTTTTGAAATTTATTTAACCCTTTACCTAACCTGAAAAGCAGACGACACTTGCAAAAATAATTCTTGAATAACTAATTTTTTTCATTTTTTGTCTCAAAAACATAGGTTATGACCCCTCGTTGGAACGAGCTCGACGAGCTCGTTCCAACGAGGGGTCATAACCTATGTTTTTGAGACAAAAAAATGAAAAAAATAATGAAAATTAATTGGCGATTTTTGAGAATAGCGCTGGCCGGTTTTGGCCGTTACGTTAGGTAAAGGGTTAAAAGGTTAATTACTTTCAGAAATGATAGAATTTTTGTGCTGGCTCGTATGATAAAATAAATCTCTTACGAGATTCTTCAGTGAAATACTGCCCTCCAGTGCAACGAAAAAGAATGTGCTCGATTGCCAACACCTGTTGGCAAGAAACACACTCTGGTCGCATACTTCCCTCTAACAAAAACTAATGTGTAAGTCTCGTATGGCCAATATGACATCGGGTCAGAATTACAGGATCTTTTCTGGAAATGATACTAGAAGGACATTTATCATAGACAGTTGGTCGGAAGCATGTCGTTGCCTATGCTAAAATCGTAGTCCTCGATGAAGAAGAGGCCATGCGCCTATTATTCCTCGAAGACCACTATTTTGGCACAGTCAACTCCGATCCCTTAAATATTTCTTATCCAGATCATGGTGAATATCCTTAGCAATTAGAGTAAACATTTGTGTCATTTTTCTAAGGTCTAGCAAAACGGAAGAATGACAACATGTTTTCCTGTTTATTTTAAGGCCAACGGTGAGTGCTCAAAACCCTCTCGTCAACCAGTTTAATTTTTAACAGCACTTTCGACAACAGGGTCCCCTCGTATCGGCTAGTTTTACGCGTGGGGGATGCCGGAATACCCAATGAGAACCACCGAACAACGACGAGCAACTGTCAGTCCCCCTCCACCACCCCCCCCCCCCCCCCCCCAAAGTACTAACTGCACACAAGCATGGTTAGCAGTTGTTGAAAACAAGTGCACCATCAACGTGAAGTACGCCTTAGTTCACAGTCTCACCTTGCCCCACGTGGGCAACCTGGCTTAAGTGCCTTGCCCAAGGACACAACGCAGTTACCCCTGGGATCGAGCCATGGACCCTTCGTTTTAAAGTCCAATACCGTAACCACTTTAGTTTCATTTACATTCAAATTTATTCTAAGTGTGTATTCTGTCAATCAGAATACCTACCTCTGCCGTGTCATTTTAAACTTTGAACTTTTATTTTCAGCTCGTAATAAACAAATACATTTTGCTGCAACAATAACAAATGATTGTGATGATACTGTGAATAGTATGGTGGTGATAATTGTGAGAGTTAATGTGATAATGCCTAATGAGAGACGTATCAATGTTAGATGCTAATTATCCCAGTGGTGGCGGAACCGGGAAGAGGGGGCTGGGTGTCGGGGGCGGGGGGGGGGGGGCTTCTGCCCCTCCACTTTTTTGCACGGCCATGTTTTTTGTATGCATATATGCATGTATGCATATATTTTAACACAGCCAATGACCGGTGAAACAAGGGGCGGATCCAGAGCCTCCCCCATATTTTCGCCAGCTATGTTTCTCTCGTACTGGTTCAGTTACGATGGATTCAGCCTTTTTTGATCATTTTTTGCTGTAAGTGGCATGTAAAATGTATACAGTCTCTTAAAAAATCGGTAAACTAAAGTAGATCGTAATCTTACAGACACACAAAAACCACATCCACCCCCAGACAAGATAATCTACAGACAGTATAACTGATGTTAACGTCTGGTAAAGCATACAGGTGAGGTCTGTTTATCAGCTTTGGTCGTTACGACCAAAGCTGATAAATAGACCTCACCTGTCTGCTTTACCGACGTTTTTTAACGACTTTCAAAGTGTGAAATGCTTCAAATACATCTACTGAAAAATCTCAAACTATCCTTTTCAGGTGCCTGGAAATGAGAGTTTTGGGACCTTGGAATTTAAAATTTTCATTCGACGGACCGAACCATGGTGGTCCCGTCATACCCACGACCATCCATCGCCCGATCCAGTCCCCCCCCCCCCCCCCCCACACACACACTTTGAAAATCGTTCCGCCACCCCTGTATCCTCAAGATAAAAGATAACGAAGCCGTTGTTTTTGGATAAGGATAATGAAATTATTTGTGCTTTTATTATTACTTAAAAGAAGGATAACAACGTTGTATGAGCTTTTCAGAACATTGCAGTTTAAATAAATTTTGATCAGCTAACATTAAAGGGACAAAATAGAATGCTTCGAACAGTGTAGTAAGAATGTAAAGTACTTGGATTAAATATCACTTAATAATAGGAATTTTTAAGTTACTTTTGGTTTCAGGCTGGAGACTAACACATTCATGCATTGGTGGAAGATGAGTGACATTTCAGAAAAGTTATGTGTATATTAAAGTGAACATTCTAGACAGGATTTAAATTACAAATTTGATGAAATATATTAAATGTTTGAAATGTATGATAATGATCGAACATATGTGTGATTGAGTTGTTTGGCAGTGATTAGAACTCTAAACACTTAGTTTAACCGGGAGTATTGCAGACTTATATTATTCACGAGGGTAGAGGCTGAAATATTTGAGTCATTTTGTCCCCCCAGATTGGTGTACTGAGATAAGGTATCCTTCGACTATTTTTAAAACATCGGCATCTTTACATAATAACAGAATTCTCATTACTTCATCGATGGGAAGACAATCAGGTGGACTGATAAATTCTTTTAATGAGATGAACATAGATTCTGTGGCCGTTGAATACTTTGCGCAATGTAATACTGAATGTTCTTCATCTTCTATATCTGAAGTACATTGATCACAAGTCCATTTTTCTATTTCAAAATGATTTGGCTTTTTATGGATGCTAGTTTCGATATGGAGGGAGTAAGCACCGACTCTGAGTCTGGTGAGGTGTCGCCAGTTTTGGGATTTCATATATGGCAAATAATTTTCAAATGCGAAGTTATGAGTTTGTACAGAATAAGTTCTTACCAATTTTTGAGAGTTTTCAACTTGGTGTTTCCACTGGCTGATAAAACAATCTTTGAAATATACTATGCAAAACAAGTAGGGGATATCCAAACTGATGTTGATATTTTCGGAAAATGGTATTGTTTAGCGTGGATCATGAATGACATCGGCCCACAAAAACTCCGAGCAGGTTTTTCGCACGAGCGCCGAGTTAATGTCTGTGGTGTACGTTTTGACATTTTCATTTGTACCGGACGGGCTTTAATGGAGGTCTCATCGTTCTTTTCTTGGTATAAACTCATTCATCAATAGTTTCTGGTCGAAACGTAACTTTTGAGGTATGCGAAGACTGAAACGTGACGAACGTTTAGGTGCAGTTTGCATGCTGGAAGCTGGAAACAGACAGACTGCAGTGGCTCAATTTCTCAACGTTACTCAGTCGGTAGTTAGCAGGTTGTGGTCACGCTACCGTCAGAAGGGCAATGTTGATGACAGACGTCGGTCAAGTCGTCCAAGGGCAACAACTGCTAACCAGGATCGTTTCATCCGAACCACAGAATTACGTAACCGCTATCTAAGTGTCTCAGAAATTGGAAAGCAGCTTCACCGAGCGACAGAGGTGCGAATCAGTGATCAAATTATCCGAAATCGATACACAGCTGGAATTTGTACGCTCGACGACCTCGAATAATTCCACGTTCGACTGAACGTCACATCGCAGTAATGCGTAATTGGTGTAGAGCACGACAGCGCTGGAACAATCGTCGGTGAAGCAACGTCATGTTTTCCAATGAATCGAGGTTCACTCTCGACTTTCACGACAGGCGAAACAGAGGGTGGTGTCGGCGGAACGAACGATGCCATGACGTTACCGTTAGGCAGCACGATAGTTTTGGTGGTGGATCGATTATGGTGTGAGGAGGCATTATCATGATAAGCATGATAAGCAGAACAGCATTGCATGTCATCCAAGGGCGTTTCACAGGGCAATACTACCGTGACAACATGTTAGCTGCTCATGTGGTGCCATTTGCGTGACGTCACGACCGACGATTCATTTTCCAAGATGAAAATGCAAGAGCACACAGGGCCCGTGTCGCTACAGAGTTCCTCCGGGAGCAGAACATCACTACAATGCCTTGATCAGCACCAAGTCCAGATCTTTCACCAATCGAGCACGTCTGGGATATGCTTGGTAGGCGCCTACGACAACGCCAACAGCCCTACCAATATCCAGGAACTCGCCGCTGCACTCTAGGAAGAATGGAATAACAGCAGTCAAGCTGGTGTCGGACGTTTGGTGAGGAGTATGCCACGACGGAGCCGCGCTTGTCCCGCGAACCGAGGTGGATTTACAAGGTATTGTGGCCTTGGACTGAGTGTGGTAAATTCTCTGACTGACCGTCCATGTCTTCTACAGCTCAGTGCGTGGAATTTGTGCTTGTCAGACACCGAACTATCGCTGAAATAATTCACCAGATGTCACAGTGCAATGTCTCAACTGTCTTTGTGATGAAGATATAAATATCTTTCTTCATATGACTCACTTTTATCAAATATCCCCTACATTTTTAAATAGTATAATTAAGAACATAGTTCTCCACTTTTTGGGATATAGGGTATATTGGCTATTCCATGTTTCCTCGTGGCCACATTTCATCAGGATGTTTTTTAATTTCAAATAACCAGTTGGTTTGCCCCTTTTATCATTGAGTCAAGTCTAAATAAATAAGCTTGATGGAGCAGACTTTCAGAAGGCATCTTATTTAATCATAAAAAAAATAAAATGTGATTTGTTTCAAAATATTTAATGAGAGCGGGAATTTTCCCAACTCACCGCATACAGCTAAGTTGCTAGCTTTTGAGTGAACCCCAAGAATATTTTTATAAAACTTAATAGCTATTTTGTCCTTGTCATGGTGATTAGTAACAGAAGACGGATTCAACCGATCAGTTATATTATTACAATAAGCACCCCAAACCTCACAACCATATGTTAAAATGGGAACAATTAAGTCTAAACTCACTTTAAATTGTTGTTAAATATACACTGTTTCAAAGCAAATGCTGCTCTGTTTGCTTTATTCTTTTGGTTCCTTATAGTTTTGGTGAATGTTCCGGAACACATTCAAGTTTTGAACCATCAATGGTAAATGTTTCAGAACTCACATGATCACATTTACTTATTTTCATCGTTTTGATTTTTTTTTATTTATGCAATGTTTCCTTTTAGCACAGTAATTTTGAAATGAGCTTAGGCAGTTCTGAAGACCCTTTGAAGATTTACTCATTAACACCATACCGTCAGCATATAGAAGGTAGTTCAAGTTTATTATACAGAGGTGTCGCATCGAATATCAGGTATGTAATCAACATACAGATTAAATAGCGAAGGACTGAGAATGCTGGCTTGACGAACACCTGATGTGCAAGGTATAAATTCTGTTAATTTCTAATTTGATATGCTGTTTTCGTATTAGCGTACATATGTTTTATAACTTGCAAACAATTTGAGATGTATATTGTTTTTTATACATTTTGTGCCATAATCCCTCAAACCAGATACCTTCTAATACCTTTTAGTTTAGATCAATAAAGCATACAAAAAGAGGGTCAGCTTTTACATTTATTTTTTCATTACAAATTTATCAAAAAGAGGTCTGAGGGTGCATACTTGGTCTGAAGGGTGGTACCTTTTTCAAAACCAATTTGGCTGATTGATTTAGTTTCTAATCTAATATTAACTAGTCTGTTATTAAGAATTGCACCAAATAATTTTCCCGCACAGTTAACAATAAACATACCTCTGTAATTGGCTGGGTCATGAACATTACCACTTTTATATACAGGTTTCAATATGCCTGAGCTCCATATGTCCGGATAGTTTTCAGTATTCAGAATCACGTTGAATAGTTGTTTTAAAGACGTTTCATAATAGAAGTACTACTTTTGAAGCATCTCATTTGATATACAATCTTGGTCAGTGTTTTTATTATTGGATAGTTTATTTATAGCTTTCTGAATATCCTCTCCCTGTATTTCAAATGATAATTCATTGAACATAGGGATCTGCTCAGGAGATTCAGGCATTGAAAAATTTTGGTCATCATTAGGATGATTTCTCGGATTGAGTAGTTTACTGAAATGCTTGACCCATTCATTACCGTCAATATTACTGGAATGATCACATTTAGACTTGGCCCGAGGTTCTGAAATGAGATTCCAATAGCATTTGGGGTCTTCACTGAAGTATGAAACAAGTTTGTCAACAATTTCTTGTCTATGTTCTTTTTTGGGTAATTTTATATTTCGTTTTAATTCTTTGCGAGATGCATAGTATTTCTCTCTCAAACGTTTATCATTTGGATAACTTGATACTTTCCGTGCTAAAGATTTTTCTGTTTTTGATAAAACCCTACAAGATTGGGGTAATGTATGGCACGTTTGGAATAATTATTTGATTTTCCAACTTTGTTTTCTGAATTGACTTGGGTGGCTTGTATTTCATGGTTTTTGTAGCTGCTTTCATGCGGATTGAATTCAGGCGTTTCACTGCAAAATTGATCCCTTCTTGATCAGAATCAAATATTTGCTCCATAAAGCTTCGGGTTTACGGTCGGTCTTTTGCTTTAATAAAATTTACTTCATTTTTACTTTCTCAAATAATTTTCCCGGAAAGAGGTTGCACCTGCTATTTTTCTCTCTTCTATTATGGTTTGAAGTTAGGGTTGTTGATACTCATTGAACAGGGTATTGCACAGTGGTCAGAGAAAATAGAAAGCTTGTGCACTCTAAACGTATTAATTTTGTTGAACATCATGTTGCTTGTTATACAATAATCAACAACTGGTGGCACTACAACATTGACTTCAAAACATGTCTGTTTACCGAGGGCATCTCCAAGTTTTCTTCCATTGAGTATTTTTAATTTTCCGGAGATGTGAAATTAAATAATTGATTGGCCTCTTGTGTTTGGTACCATTTCTTGTCACCACATAGTTTTCACTTGAGTGACCATTTGGCAGGTCAATATAATTAAAATCTTTGTCATTTTCTAAGTATGTGTCTGGGAGGATTGAAGTGTATCCATTGAGGTCACCCATGAGCATGCAAACCTTTCAGTGACAATTTTGCAAACTAGTTTTCAACTGACACGAGTATATTTACTTCGGAATTATATATAGACCCTTCGGGACTAACATAAAAAAAATAGATGTATATATCTTTCTCTGTGTGAAAACATATTCCTGTTTAATTAAATCCATTGATAATCATAAGTATTAGAAACGTATCTAACTCCAGGTCTTATTGAGTTACGAACAAAGATTGAAAGACCCTCTGAATTTCGCCCTTTCTGAAACGTCTTTGTCTGAATATATGATGACAAGTACAGTTATTACAACTGACTGAACTTGCTGAATCAGGTGTTGAAAATGTGTTTCAATCACATCTATTATGTCATGGCTGTGCATTGTTTTAGGAATCAGATCACCACACACATTTTCTAATATGCCATATGTCATGTATGTTCCAAGAACCAATGTTCAGATGATACATGTTATATCTTCAGTTCTAATAAGTTTTAAATAAATTGTTATTCATCCAAAAATAATGTAGATATGACACTTACCAAGTGGTATTAAATAACAAATAAAAAACAGATTCAACTAGACTTTAGAGCTAACGGTTCACCAATATGGCTTCCCAACCCCCTAATGTGATAAGTATGAGTTTGTACTATTAAACCCTGAGTGGAACTGCTTTGATTTTGAATGAGTGTCCCATTATGACTTGTAAATGTAGCGTCTCCGTAGTTTATCCGGTTGTTAATGTCATGAGGTTGATATTGTTTTTTTTATTGGTTTGGTTGTTTTCTGTCTTGTCTAAACAGCTTGAGGGTTAGATATCTGATTCAACCCGCAACCACTGATCTTTGTGTGTTTGAGATCTTCATCAAAAAGTTATTGTCTGTTCTTCAACCTCTCCATGAAGATCTTTATATTTTTCATTCTACCGCATTTAGCTTCAACTTGCAGGTTTGACAATTTCTAGGTCTGTTTTTGTTTGACAATTCGGCTTGCTGTGATATAATAAATTTGGTTTCAGGCCATTTCCTGGATGCTTCTTCCACCACTTTAGAAAGTGTGTTTGCACATGTTAAATGAGATTCTTTCTTTATGTCATTTGAGAGAACATGGATTGCTACACATTTTGGGGCATGAGATGTTAAATATGTTTTCTGACATCATCAACAGTATATGTGGTATATTTTCACAGGATATGTTATTTGATAGCCTGTAGGCTTCAATGTATTTCAACTGTGAACTACCTATGACGAGAAGATCAAGATGAGGTGGTTCATTTACATCCAAAATAATTTGTGCGTTTTTCTCGTCTTCGGGTTGGGTGTTATGTGTGTTTTCTTGAGTTGTGACATTTGAGATTTTATTGTCACCTGGGATATAATTTTTGAGTTGAAATTTACATTCATTTCCATCCACACTGATTGTCCTGGAAACTGTCGATAGTTTAAGGTTGTCATTTTCTGTTTTGAGTTCCAGAACTTGAGCCCTATAAGAGGTACAAGTGGAGTTCGGGTGATCAGTTTTATTGAGTCTGTTTTCATTTTTATTTTCGAACAGTTTTATCCATTGTGAAAGATAAGCAACTTCCTTCTCTCTACTAAGTTAGTCTGGAAAATCCTCATATCGTTTAATTTTCCCGCCCTTCAACAATTCATAATCGAAATGAGATTGAGTGATTGAACGTTTAAGATCATTCACTTCTTGTGTTTTTGTGTTTTTCTAGTGTCTCCGGCCGTTTTGTTGATCAGTTCAATAATTTGTCGCTCAAAATTCATAATGACTTCTGGGGTCACGGTGGTGCCAATACTGGATATCTTCATTCGTTCAGACTGAGCTGTGAGTACCTACATCAGATATTTTGTTAATGGCATTATGATCTCCCGGTTCTCTTCTCTCCAATTTAGTACTAGTGGCGCCTGTATCACTCTCAGTGTTTGTATTTGAAAGTGTAAGATTTTTCTGTAAATTTGAAAGGTTTTCTGATTCAGATTCCAAATCCTGTACATGGGGGATTAATTTTCTGTAGGCGGCCAGTGATTGTACCTCTTCACTACACTATCTGCTCATTAACTCCTCTTCCTACTTATTCATAATTTGAAGTATAAAAACATTATTTTTCGGAATTAACGATTTTTTGTTTCCGCTAACCAAGGGACGTAATGACCTAGTCACCTGTCTAGGCATTTTGAATCTATAATTACTCCCGTTGAAACTTCAACGATTAGGGAGACGATTCACACAAGTTTTTAACTTTATGTCGAAGTCCGTCATCATTTAGTAGGTAAAACAAAAAATATAAATTTGGTTCAGTGGCATTTATTTGCTTCAAACGAATAAGCGAGGGGGGGGGGGGGGGGGGCTTCTATTTCCTTTGTTATATATATGCACCGTTGAAAAAATAAACACAGTCCATATAATGTTTGAGTTATTTTTGCAGTACAGGCCAAACTGCACGTTTACAAAACAAGCATACTAAACAGACACTGTATTTTAATCAAGGAATATTACAAACACATGCAAATACATATACATCAATCATAAAAGGTAAACTTATAAAGTAGCACGATTTGATAGTAATTTCGGAAAACACTGCAATAAAAAAACAAGGGCAACGCAAAGCGTGGGCCACTGCCCCTGACATGTATGCAGGTTCGAAGTAGCCTTGATGTTGTGTGGGCAGAAGAATTTTCTAAGTGGAAAGAGTGAAAACAGAAAACAATTTCTAAGTCGAAAAAGGGCCATAACTCTGGGAGAAATTATTCGACGGAACCCGTTCCTTGTACATATCCGTTCCCCCATGCAGTTTAAGATTTGTCTGTACATAATGTACATATACGTACCAAAGGAGATCCAAATCCGAGAAATGGCTTTGAAATAACAATGCAAAACGCTTGTACGGACAGACGGACGGACAGACAGACACGCGGACGGAGGGCTTAACTAGATACTCCCGAATCCCCCATCGGGGATAGGGGACATAAAAGACTGGGGGTTGCAGTTCAATGAGGGATTGACCGTGAACGAAAAATCCCTTTTAGCCCTGGTAAGATATAATTCAAGTAACCTTTATTGCAGATGTAAATTTTGTAAATTGTTGCTGTTAAGTGTATTCATGAAATATCTTCAACAAAAATATTGTTTAGATGCACCCTTTTCCCCCTGATGGTATATTCCATGGCATTTTACAGCCATCAACTGGTAGCGTCTATATTCATTACTTTGGAGAAGACTAATCAATATTTTCAACGTGCTACCTTGGGACTGTGCGTTGAAAATCGCAATTGGTGTGTCACGCGAATTCACCGAGCAACTAGAAACTTTATAAATTCAGGTCGTATCACGATTTTAGGCCTGAAAAACGAAATTCGGGGTCAAAGGGTTAAGCGAACAAAACGAATGTCAACACAATTTGTAATCTCCCGTGGTATGACTTTATCAAGAAGAAATACCATTAAAATGCTTAATTCGATGCGTTTTAACCGTTTACCCAACGCAGACGATTTCAAAATTTATTATTTTGAATATCATTTTTTAATTTTTTTCAACAAATTTCAACAAAACCATATCATGTGACCCCTCTTTGGAACGAGCTCGAAATTTTTCGAAAAATAATATTTTTTCAGCTGCTGAATTTGCATATTACGCGGGCGAATGCGGGCGATTCGTTGGGTAAAGTGTTAACTGTCAGCAGAGCAAAAATAATTTTCAGTCTGCTTCATGCCCTCCAAAAAAGAAAAACTGACTTACCAGGGGTATATTGAATTTGAGACTTTTCAAACGGGTGCCACAGCACATCCAAATTATTCTGAGAATTTTATCCTCGTTTTACTTTCAAGGAGGGTTGATGTTTCTTTGGGTTGTTTTTCCCATAAACATATAGGCAAAAGCTTTGTCTCCCTCCGCTCGAAGTTTCAGGCGAAAATCTAGATACATGTACAGTTAAAAGAGATCGAGTAATTCGAAGGACTCCTCCATTTTTTCCATAACTGCGGAAAAATATTATCCCACTTCTCACAAAATTAGCTCCTGCACTATTAGACCTTGTCGACTATTGGTTTGCCAGCATTGTTATCATTACAGCAATCTTATAAGTTTTGGGGAACATTTGTGAACAAATTCTGACAACATAAAGGCAGCAAATGTTACAATTATATTTCAAAATTAACTATCTACTCAAGAAAAAAAAACATTGAAAACTCGTTCTTTTCAACAAAAGAGTTGGCATTTGCCAAACATTGTTTATTATTATTACGACCGAATTTAGCATGAATTGTGCTTTATTTTCACATATCTTTTCAGAACATACACGCTCAAGCTCTTTTCTGTCGCAGATTTTAAATTAATTGAACAATAACATGATTTTGGAGGGCATTATGGTTCGTGAGCGGCCCTGCATCGATGTTGAACAGCCCGAGGGTTTATTAAAGTAATAAGCCCAAGGGCTGTTCAACATCGATGCAGGGCCGCTCACGAACCTTTATGCCCGACAACAATCATGTTATTACTATTATTACCACTACGTAATTTGTAATTTTACACATTTCCAAAATGATATCCCAGCAATCAAAAGACACAAAATTTAATAAAACAGAAACATTTTATTTGGGGCCTGAATGCATGAACTCCAAGATGATGAGGGGTTTTTTACATTGTAGAAACTGATTACATCGAGACGATGAGAGAGTTTAAAAAAATTCCGTCTTCCACTTCCAGCGAAGGAGGTAATGCACGCAATAAAGATGACGAATCAGTTGCCATGGAAAATGGCTACAACTGACAACATGGCCACGTGTCATTTGTTTCTGTTGCTGTCGATCAACAAGACCGCGACATGGCGAAAGCATCAACTTTTCCTTGCGAGTTCTCGCCTCATTTCTAAATTTTCAATTCTAAAAGACGTCACGTGACAAGAGGGCCGATAATGAATTTTGTTTTCCATTAGCGGCCCTCCTATCACGTGACTACCGAGCAACAGAGGATATGATTGCCCGTTAAATCGACATTAATGCAGTAGGAAACTCCCTGCAAAGTGGTAATAATATAGAGTATGACGAAGACAGATAAAAAAGTAGACAGTGTGTTTCCATCTGTGGGAAAAGAAGAAGTGCTTGAATGTGGTTACACAATGTATATAAACGTACAGATGCTTCTGGAAGTAGTAGATCAGCAAAGTGAAGAAAGGTAAAATAATGAGCTGACAAACGAGTGTGTTTTTGTTTCAAATCCAAACACAAGGAATGGATAACTGCTGATTTTCTTGATAGTATGTATGTGTATAAAATATAACTGCATTATTGCACATAATTCAGTTTTTTCTGTTTGGCATGAGTCGCAGAAGGTAGAAAATTCGCTGCTTTTTCGTAAAAAATTAAAATTATTGACATCAAGTCGAATTAAAACTTGTAAAAACAACACATTTATCATTGATTACCTCAAGAACTCGTGCAATGTTTTCATGTTTTATCTGCAGAGTCATTGTTAGTTCTGGAACGCGGTGGCTCTGGTTAGAGCACTGAACTTTAACCCTTTACCCAACGAAACGGCCAAAACCGGCCAGCGCTATTCTCAAAAATCGACAATTAATGTTCATTATTTTTTCATTTTTTGTCTCAAAAACATAGGTTATGACCCCTCATTGGAACGAGCTCGTCGAGCTCGTTCCAACGAGGGGTCATAACCTATGTTTTTGAGACAAAAAATGAAAAAAATTAGTTATTCAAGAATTTTTTTTGCAAGTGTCGTCTGCTTTTCATGTTAGGTAAAGGGTTAATTAAACCAAACGGTTCTGTCCTGGCCAGCGGTAACTGTGTTTTGTGTCCTTGGTAAGGCGTCGGCACTTCGAGGGTATACTTATCTTCAATCAATGCTAATCCTGCTCGTTGGGGGTTAGTACGTTGGCGAGTCTGGCAGTTGCTTGTCGTTGCTCGGTGCTTCTCTCTGGGTACTCAGGCTCATTCCACCCGTAAAACTGTCCGACACAAGGTGGCATTCAGTTGGCTAGCTGGACCAAAATCGAATAGATGCATTGTCTAGTCATCCACTAGTAACCCATAATTATGATTTGATCAAATTAGGGTTTTCAAATCCAACATGCAGTGAATGTCGAGAAAAATTGTTCAAGAAGTCGAAAGTGTGACAAAGGGCCATAACTCTGAGAACAATTATTGGACGGAACCAGTTCCTTGTGTATATCCGTTTCCTCGAGCGGGTCTGCATACCAAAGGAGATCCAAATCCGACTGACGGCTTTAAAATTACATTTCAAAACGATTGTACGGACAGACGAACGGACGTATGTCTCCACTAGATACACCCGAATCCTCCTATGGAGGTCGGGGTATAATAAGTGGAGAGAGGAGAAAAGAATGAAAAACGACAAAAATAAAACGGGTGGTCGTCCGTAATTGGAATCACGTGCTCAGAAAACTGAGGGGTGGTTCCAGGCGTGCACGTGTTCTGGCGATCCACCTATTTGTTACTTTTCATTTTTTTCGTGCTCGAATACAATACAACATAAAAACACCTGGAATGTTTGAAAAAAGTCAACAGTTCTTTCATGGTGTGTTTATTCTTACTTCCTAGATGTTTAAAGTTTCATTTGCTTCATGTTGACTGATAATTGGTTTGAACAATGTAAATATAATCAGCCACAGTTGACTCCACTAATGCTCACAATCTCACACACCACTGCAATATCCCATGTGTGATGCTTTATTGCTTTTCCAATACTCTATATTCTCAGCGCCATTGTAGACAACTAGGACGTTACACCCTACGGCGATCTGTTGTTCCAGTGTATATTTTGCTGTTAATCTCACCGTACCTTACGAAGACCTAATATGATCAAACGTATACATCCCTAAATACTTTCATCATTTGAAGCCACTTTTGAAAAAAGTTACCCCCCCCCCCCCCCCCCCACACACTCCTTTCTCATCGGATTGCATTGCGAATGCACGATGTGACATTTAAACAAAAACACCCTTTGCCAGTTATAAATGAGCGAGAAAAAATACAAGATTTCCCACTTTATATAAACAAGCCTTTAATCTTTCTGACCCAGATTTATTTACCCTTTCAACGCATACGTCGAATGGTATTGTTTTTGTACCACATTCGACAGGGAAATGGACGAGTCTACTTTCATTTATATGGGAATCAATTATAATATAGGCTATAGGATCAGTAATGATTTAATACAAGTCCTGTAGGGCTGTAGGATTAAATCATTACTGATCCTCTCTATTTTAATTATTTTCTCGATTTGCCCGCAACTCGTTGAGAAAGTGTAACTATAGTTTATTTTAAATAAGTAAACAGCTTAATACTATCAATAACTACTCTGTTTTAATAGGCTTAATATTCTATCCAAATGCTTCATATTTTCTTTGTAGTTATTTAGTCTGTATGGATTTGCCTTGTTCAATTTATGGGAGAGTGCCTGTTGGCACTCGCCCATAAATTGAAACAAGGCAAAGACATGTGAACAAATTTTTCGTTTGAGAATAATTTAGAACTCTGCCAGTTATATACACAAATGAAGTGTCTACTTTCCTCACCGTTTGATTCCAGGGCAATGAAAAAAAAATCCCCCCCCCCTCCCCCAGTTAAAAAAACATCCGATGGTAATCTCCGTATTGATTTTCTATGGCCTTTGCTCTGTATATTTTAATAAAACTTTTATCTTTGAAGTCTATTCGTATAATTTATTGTACTTATTATAAGTAGATTATAGCCGTAATTCGTCTTCAATTTCCAAAACAAATGCTGTTTTAACAATCAGCATGCATCACTGACTCCTACATAGAAAAACAAAAAGAGCTGGCAAATTGACAACCACCTCTCGCCCTTTTAGCTTTCATGGGAAAAACGTCCCAACAATTTGCAAATCCATTTTTATATCGCTTTCAAGGACAGTGTCAAAATGCTACACTGTTGATACGTAAAGAGAAGGTGTAACTGCGTCGTGTCCTTGGACAAGGCACTTCATCCCGATTGCCGACGCTGGGGACCGGAGGCGGTGTGTACAAAGTCGTACTGCACGTCAGTGGTGCATTTGTCTTCAACCAATGCTAACCATGCTTATGTGGAGTTAGTACGTTATAGTCCAGGCACATTAGACATAAAAATGAGAAAGTAAGGAAAAAAATCGGAGAAAGCTGATTTTTTTATATGTTTCCGGGACACACATTGCGGATAAAGTGTGAAAAGTCCCCGCGAATCCGAGTTGCTCTTTTTTAGTTATAGCGTTTTTTTGATGAAAAAAAAAATTTAAAAAAAAATTCCACCCAGCTCCATATTTCTCATTCTTATTCGCCTTAGTAGGGTGAGAATCATAAATATCGTGCTGAATTATATTGAGAATACATATCCCCAACAGAAAATGTCAACTTTGTACCAATCCTCACGCTCAATGGTGAAATATTCACGAAAATGTACAAAATTACGAAAAAAAATTTATTGTTTTCATACACACAACGGTACACAACGTCCATTAAATCAAATCTACGACTACTTTGGGAGTTAAATTATATATCAAAAATTGCAGAAAAGCAGTGGCTTTATAATGATATATAACAATAGTCATTTATTCCATAACGAACTGGTGAAACGTGTGAAATATTAACCATACCCCCTAAACTCAAATTCAAACACAATTTACACTGCTCTCATGTTTGCACAAACTGAATGTGAGAAACAGGGACTGAACGTTTGTCCAGTGACGTTTGACCAACCACTTTATATCAAAGCAGTGGAGATTGTGTCTTCGTCAGATAAGTTGACAAAAATTTTCGTTAGACTCGGCGGCTTCCATATGATTATGTCATATTTAGGGGCAATTGGTTCGATCATGGCTGGTAGCGGCTTGGTAGCCCCTTTTGGCATAAAATTCGTCAGCATGAGAACTCAACTACTTTCGGGCTTGGGACCGAACAGACACGTCTGTGTCTGGCAGCATTAGATCAATAAATAATATTTACAGAATGTACAAAAATCGATAAATAATATTTACAGAATGTACAAATCAATCAACAAGGATTAAATTACATTGACTATTATCAACGCTATATACAGAAATGACATGACCTATATACATATTATTCATCGAACTCAGAAATTTCCGACAGGACAGTGTTTCTGTGGTTGTTACAAGAATCCGAACTGCAATTACACAAACCTGAGCAAGAGAGTCCTGTCTTCTTACACCCAAGCACTCTTGCAACCACAACTGATCAGATTCAGTAGGTTATCGGGGGCACATGGCGTTGTGGCTGCAGTCGGTACAAGAAGTCCATTGTCTAGCGACCATCCCCAATCCGTCGGAGGAAGCGAAGTGCCCAGCCATTGTTGGACCTGGAGATAACATCTGTAGACATGTTGTTGTGCAGCATCGCTGCTTGGTGGGAGTGAGGCTAGGTCGATGGGTTTATTCAGTTTAGATTTTGCTACATAACGCTTGTAAGTGACATATCTATATTGGTCGAGAGAGGAAACAGTTTTACTCCCGTATAAGATCAGGAGAAGTTGTTCCCCGGCAGCGGCTACTGCACTTGGTGTACTGTCATCCGCCAAAATTGTGTTGACATACTGTTGTGAGTCGCTAGTAACATCGGAGACAATTGTACTGAATACTTTCTTCTTACCAACTCGAAAGAGTGCAGAAGTAGTGTCACAACCACTTATAGAATGTGCTACAAGGAGGTTGCTTCTATGGTCACCCATTTTGGTTGCTATTTCACTAACTGAAACTAGTAAGTTTGGGGTAATGGAATACTTCATGTGAATATTACATCCCGGTTGAACTCGAGAGGTAAGAATGACTAACAAGTCTGTGTCTGTTCCCACAACGACAACATTGTTGTCATCTTGAGCGATGTCAAGTGCAGTTTCGGCTATCAGTACATCAGCATCAGCCTCGGCCTGCTTGGACTGAATATTGATAGCAGATAGCTCCTGCATTAGAAGATCGATCAGTTGGGTTTTGTTCTTGGCATTTGCAAGGAAATCGGATTGGGGTGTGGTGGCTGGTAACTCGGGTGAGATATTGATATCAATGGAATACCTGTCTTTAGATCTACGGGCTTGTTCCATGCCCTTTGTCGACATTGTACAAGCATAAACATCAAAAACAACCACGACGTTCGTCCCAAAATGTCTCACTAGATAATTGGAATATGATGTACATATGTCCTTATATGACGACTGTTTAGGCCATACAACTGCCCTCAATAAAAATCCACCACCTACAACAAACAGAGAATGTTCTGGGATTTTAGTTTGCTCGGAACCTTATGTTTTGAGGATCTTACCGAGCGTGCTTTTCTGTGTCTTCCTCATTCCAGCAGAATCAAACAATGCTGGTGGTTTCGGGGCGAGTTCATATTTGAGATACTCTTCCATTTCTGCTTGTGACTGAATAACACGTGATGCGGTTGAACAGAATTGTGGGGTCAATCACTACCTTACTTCCACGGACTTTGATGCTATTTGCCATCGATGCGAAAGACTTCACAGTGTCAACACGTCGTAGTTTGATGCTGTTGAACGTTTTGCTTACAACATTCGATACGCAACATTCACCAATTTTGCGAACTTGGTCACAGTTCACAGTTTCGTCGGCCACAAGCCCGGTCGCTATAGAGACTAATTGTAGTGGATCTCTATTCTGAAAGGGGGAATGAACTCTGAGCCAGTTCAATAATTTGGTGATATCATTGGCATCAGTCAATTGTGAACTTTGACGGAGATCCCGATGTTGTTCGCCATGACCAGTGTGAACATGAACAAAATTCCAGTATTTCACGCAGGTGGTCATTCGAATATTGGCTCTGGTGAATTCGGGTACAACCCTTTGAAAGGTTACAGTAAACCAAGCAAATCGGGTCTTGACGAAATTGTGATGAAGGATTTATCAACTTTGGGTGAATCTGATCCGAAAAATTTGAAACTCGCAAAAACAGTCGACAGTCTTTGGTCTTTGACGCATGTACTGAGAGTACCTTGCCCATCTTGGACTGGATATATGCACATTGTCACATCATCAGATGATTATGAAACAAGTGATGTCGAGATACTTCCCTTTATTAATTTTGATCCATCCAACCCGAGCACAATTTACACTGCTCTCATGTTTGCACAAACTGAATGTGAGAAACAGGGACTGAACGTTTGTCCAGTGACGTTTGACCAACCACTTTATATCAAAGCAGTGGAGATTGTGTCTTCGTCAGATAAGTTGACAAAAGTTTTCGTTAGACTCGGCGGCTTCCATATGATTATGTCATATTTAGGGGCAATTGGTTCGATCATGGCTGGTAGCGGCTTGGATGAACTTTGGGGGACTGTTTATGCTGGTGGGTCAATCCATCATTTGATCAGTGGTCATGCATATTCAAGAGCAGTTCGTGCCCATTTGCTAACACAAATTGCCATTACAAAACTTGTGTTTGAAGAAAGCCGAACACTAGATAACATAGACTGCACAGAAGTCAATGAAATATTCTGTGGACTTGCCAGAGGTGACTGTACAACAGCTGACGCTGTCAATCAAGAAAGTGTCAACCATCTACTGTCAAAATTACACGAACTGCTCCAGAATGCGTCCGTAGGACGCACAGGAAAGCTTTGGGTACAATACTACGAGCAAATAGGTCTTCTCCAGTTGTTCTTGAGAGCAGAGCGCACAGGCGACTGGGAACTCCACACATATTGTGTTCGCAATATGATTCCAGTATTTCACGCAGGTGGTCATTTTGCATACGCAAAAAGTTCTCATCTCTATTTGCAGCAGATGAATGAGCTAACAGAAATAATGCAACAGGATGATTTGAAGTTGTTCACTGAGAAAGGTTACTTTACCATAAGGCGCTCAGATAAATTCTGGGACGGGATATATTCTGATCAGACCATAGAGCAGTGTTTAATGAGAATGTTCAAGCTCCCTGGTGGTCTCACACATGGCAGGGGAATAACCGATAGCACTATGCGAAATGGGTACATGGACTACCTCTTTGCCTTCCGATATGTAATGCTCTCGAAAATTTTGTTCATGTTCACACTGGTCATGGCGAACAACATCGGGATCTCCGTCAAAGTTCACAATTGACTGATGCCAATGATATCACCAAATTATTGAACTGGCTCAGAGTGCATTCCCCCTTTCAGAATAGAGATCCACTACAATTAGTCTCTATAGCGACCGGGCTTGTGGCCGACGAAACTGTGAACTGTGACCAAGTTCGCAAAATTGGTGAATGTTGCGTATCGAATGTTGTAAGCAAAACGTTCAACAGCATCAAACTACGACGTGTTGACACTGTGAAGTCTTTCGCATCGATGGCAAATAGCATCAAAGTCCGTGGAAGTAAGGTAGTGATTGACCCCACAATTCTGTTCAACCGCATCACATGTGTTATTCAGTCACAAGCAGAGATGGAAGAGTATCTCAAATATGAACTCGCCCCGAAACCACCAGCATTGTTTGATTCTGCTGGAATAAGGAAGACACAGAAAAACACGCTCGGTAAGATCCTCAAAACATACGGTTCCGAGCAAACTAAAATCCCAGAACATTCTCTGTTTGTTGTAGATGGTGGATTTTTATTGAGGGCAGTTGTATGGCCTAAACAGTCGTCATATAAGGACATATGTACATCATATTCCAATTATCTAGTGAGACATTTTGGGGCGAACGTCGTAGTTGTTTTTGATGGTTATGCTTGTACAATGTCGACAAAGGGCATGGAACAAGCCCGTAGATCTAAAGACAGGTATTCCATTGATATCAATATCTCACCCGAGTTACCAGCCACCACACCCCAATCCGATTTCCTTGCAAATGCCAAGAACAAAACCCAACTGATCGATCTTCTAATGCAGGAGCTATCTGCTATCAATATTCAGTCCAAGCAGGCCGAGGCTGATGCTGATGTACTGATAGCCGAAACTGCACTTGACATCGCTCAAGATGACAACAATGTTGTCGTTGTGGGAACAGACACAGACTTATTAGTCATTCTTACCTCTCGAGCTCAACCGGGATGTAATATTCACATGATGTATTCCATTACCCAAAACTTACTAGTTTCAGTTAGTGAAATAGCAACCAAAATGGGTGACCATAGAAGCAACCTCCTTGTAGCACATTCTATAGGTGGTTGTGACACTACTTCTGCACTCTTTCGAGTTGGTAAGAAGAAAGTATTCAGTACAATTGTCCGATGTTACTAGCGACTCACAACAGTATGTCAACACAATTTTGGCGGATGACAGTACACCAAGTGCAGTAGACGCTGCCGGGGAACAACTTCTCCTGATCTTATACGGGAGTAAAACTGTTTCCTCTCTCGACCAATATAGATATGTCACTTACAAGCGTTATGTAGCAAAATCTAAACTGAATAAACCCATCGACCTAGCCTCACTCCCACCAAGCAGCGATGCTGCACAACAACATGTCTACAGATGTTATCTCCAGGTCCAACAATGGCTGGGCACTTCGCTTCCTCCGACGGATTGGGGGTGGTCGCTAGACAATGGACTTCTTGTACCGACTGCAGCCACAAGGCCATGTGCCCCCGATAACCTACTGAAATCTGATCAGTTGTGGTTGCAAGAGTGCTTGTACAAGAAGGTGTGGGTGTAAGAAGGCAGGACTCTCTTGCTCAGGTTTGTGTAATTGCAGTTCGGATTCTTGTAACAACCACAGAAACACTGTCCTGTCGGAAATTTCTGAGTTCGATGAATAATATGTATATAGGTCATGTCATTTCTGTATATAGCGTTGATAATAGTCAATGTAACTTAATCCATGTTGATTGATTTGTACATTCTGTAAATATTATTTATTGACTTTTGTACATTCTGTAAATATTATTTATTGATCTAATGCTGCCAGACACAGACGTGTCTGTTCGGTCCCAAGCCCGAAAATAGTTGAGTTCTCATGCTGACGAATTTTATGCCAAAAGGGGAACTCGGCCAGAAGCAGAGGGGGTCTTCCATAATGTCTATTTTGTAAGCAATGATAAAAGTCTTCAAATGGTGGTGGATTTTTTATCGTCTGTCCAACTAACATCCCGTTCTGTACTACGACCCTTTGGGCAAATCCGTTAGGAAAATCGTCATTTTTTGCGTAAATCCGATACTTTTTTGTGAATTTTCAATAATTTTTCCCAGAAATTGTCACAGAATGCACATTTTCCTCTAGGTAAATGTACATTAGACATTATGTAGCTCGAAATACGCGTAAACAAAAATACAGTTGGATCAATTCGAGGTTACAAAGTTCGTGCGATTTTTTTTGATTTTTTTCAAACGCGTTTTCGAAAAAAGGCTGTAGAAAAAAAAGCTCAACTGGGATTTTAGGGGACTTTTGTCTAATCGTTCAGTGACATGTACTCGACATTCCCTGAAAAAATCAGCTTTCTTCGATTTTTTTCCCTAGTGAAACCTAATGTTCTTGGGCTATTAGGGAGTCTGGCACTGAGACAGTTGCTCGCCGTTGCTCGGTGGTTCTCTCCGGCTTCCTCCACCCGTAAAATTTTCCGACACGAGGTGACCCTGGCTGTCGAAAGTGTCATTAAACTCCAATAAATAAATAAATAAATAACTGTTGTTTTCTTTGGGTTTACAAAGAAAACAACAGTTATTTCTTATAATTTAATCCGGTGTAAAAGGAATGGAAGTCCGTAGGAACGTTAGTCCCTTTGGGCTATTATTCCGCTGAATTATAGTCCTAGGTCTAACATTTCTAGGAATAGTAGTCCGGCGGACTACTATTCCTAGAAATGTTAGACCTAGGACTATAATTCCGCGGAATAATAGTCCAGAGGGACTAATTTTCCTACGGACTTCCATTCCTGTTACACCGGCGTTAACAGAAAAATACAATAACTATGTGTATTTGAACGAAAAACATGTAATTTCTGCAAAAATACCCAATTAAACACAGGAAAGTGTGTCACAAAAAAGTCGCGTCAATCATTTTTCAATTCGACGTTTCATTGGCCCGTCTCAATCAATGCTTTGCACAACACATCAAATTATTTTTGTTGATTTGAATTGTCGGCATTCATCATTGGCATTCAACTGTTCATCAGAAATACGCACACATTTTAAAATTTAAACAAAGATTGAAAGTCATCATTTGTAACTCCTCTTAAATTGATATATTCTGCAGGATCACCGAAATTGAAATTCCCATAACAATAACATTCCTCAGTCATGGTGAATTTAGAAACTGAATTTGTGAAAATAATAGTACGAAGTCTTGTTGGTTTAAGTTTTGAATTTCGATCGCAGACGATGGTTGTTTAGCAAGACACGTAATAATATCATAAAAACAATTTTTTTAGCTTCCATTAAAATTATGTGCGAATACAAGACCCTTTATCTATCTCCCTCTTCGCTGTTTCTATTAATTTATTTGTCCCAAGAAATTATCATTGTTTTCTCTCTCACTGGACGCGATATGAATATAGATCGACCAATCTGCTGTCGCGTTGACAATTTGGTTGAGTGGGCGGGCCTTACCGAGTCTTCAAAATTTGATCAGGCAAACATTTAGACATTCTAAATCGTTACGTGATTTGGTTTATACGAGTTTGACGAATGTCACGCGGTATGTTTTTAATCAATCGTCGCCTGAGTGCTAGAATGCCCATAGGGGACATATGACATTCTAGCACTCAGGCGACGCAATGACACGCGGAAGCGGGGCATATGATTAAATTATAAATAAATAAATAAATAAATAAATAAATAAATAAATATATAAATAAATAAATAACATTAAGAGAAAGAAGCATCCAGAATATCGAACGAATGACAGAGTACTATTTTCAATATTTAAGGGGCCTGTAAGGCGCAAACAATCATAGTTTTAAATCACGAGGAAACAAACTGAGAAAACTCACTTTAAATATAATTTTCTTTCAAATCAGCGTGGAAGACCCTTAACTGGAACGAGCACAAAGGTTATCTCCCAAAACTTAGACAACCCATAACTTAGACATCCCATAACTCAGACACTCAGTAAAAGTAGTTAATTATGTTCACCCACTATTACAATGGAATAGACTGATATTATATTAATGAAAACAGGTTTATCCAAACAAGAGAATTACCAAAGAATTGATTATTATTTGTTTGTAAAACTTGTTCACACAAACAAAACATCAAATAAGTTGTTAATTATTATCATTATTATTATTTATCTTCTAATCAAGATCAAACAGAACATGTTTACAGTGAACTCAGTTATGTTATAAACGCACAGTCAAAAAAGTGCTCTATATAAGATGCCAGACTTTACTTGGGAATCATATCCTGAAAATGGCTACTGTTAAGAAAGTTGAGTTTGTAATGTCACAGAAGGGCACGCCACAGGTACTTTTGGACGGCTACAGATATAACAGAAATAAAATAAGACAGAGCTGCACTCACTGGAGATCTATACATTCTACTTTCAAGGGAAGGTGCACCACCGTTGGAGACTTTGTCAGAGATATCTCTGATCATTCACATCCCCCAGAAGATAGTAACACTGTGAGGTTTATCAGCACAATGAGAAAGAGAGCAAGAGAAGAGACTATGAATGAATGAATGAATGAAAGGTTTTAGCGCGCCGAAGGCGCGCAGGGACGATGTGGGATTTACAAATCCCTTGCGACCCGGTTAACCTTATTTTTTTTCCCGTGGATCACACAGGCCTAGCTTTCCTATTGCCCAAAATGGAGTCTGAGGGGATTATGCACGCGGTTAGAATACCCGGCAGTTTACGCTGGAGTGTTAGATGGTCAATACTCAATCCCTCAACGCCTTTAAAACTATTAGAGAGCGAGCTCTATTCGGTTCCAGTTCGGCGATGGTAGAGCTTTGAGTCCCACCATGGTGGCGAACCCAAATGAAGTCCTCATATAATGAAGAAATAATTGGTAGAGACCAAGTAGAGTTACTTTACCCAACGAGGACAATAGATGACACTTGCAAGAAAATGTCTTAGCAACTGAACATTGCTGATGACTCCTTATTGAAACGAGCTCAATGAGCTCGGTCCAGTGGAGGGTCATAAGCTATGTTTTTGAGGCAGTTTATATTTTATATTTATATATATATATATTATGTAAATTTCAAAATTGGAAATAATACAGGCCGTTTTGCAATTTTGTTGGGTTAAGGGATAAACGAGTGAACTATTGTAAAATATCTTGTGATTTTTATGTATCGGTATTATGTTTGTGTATTTTGTAAATTATCTTGTGTTTTTTATGTATCTGTATTATGTTTGTGTATTTTGTTTTTTATGTATCTGTATTATGTTTGTGCATTTTGTTTTTTGTGTATCTGTTTTATGTTTGTATTTTGTGTATGCTTTTGAAGTTTATATTTTAAGTAAATTTCTTGTTGTCTGATGGCAACAAATCGCCTATAGATTAGTGTTTTTTATGTTTCTGTAACGTGTTTGAGCATTGTGTGTTTTTGTTCTTGCAATAAACATTTTTCCATAAATCAGACTTTGTGTGCATATTTCACAGATTAGTCCATTAGAATAATGGGTAACAAGCAGGGGATTAGCTGTACACTAAAGTGTGAATGTTGTTGTTTTAAGCTGTTTAAGTTATGGGATGTCTAAGTTTTGGGAGGATACCAGCACAACGACCTGATGAGAAATCAAGAGCTATGTTTCTGAAAAAAAAATCAACATAAGACAATACATTCGTACTGACGTCTTAACTGGTGATAGGTGGTACGTAAAAAATCACGTCATCGAAAACTGGGTGAGTTGTCATGATCGTATCAACATCGACAGTAATGATGGGGAATTTAACCATTCAAAAATGTCCAATTACGACTTTGATCACTTTTACTGTTTACTGCAACAGAACCGGTGCCCCAACACGCCGTCCATGGTCAATACGGAAGCTCTATTCCAAGAGCATTGGCATTTGTCACTATCCAAGTCTTGGTTGCCTACACAGGCAGCCAATACTTGCTTAGAAGCAACCACAAAGCCACAAGCTGTAGAATATCAACATGTAACAATAATGTAAAACAAAATCTCCAGTACCTTAAGGGTTAAATAGACTATGAACATGAAACACAAATGTAAAAAAGACCTCCAGTACCTCAAGAGTTAAAGACACTGACAGTTACACCAGTGCTGACGTATATTTGAAGAGAGGGTGAAAGAATAATATATTATTTGGTTTCTACCCGCTTGCCCTCTTAGCCTTGCCACTCCTTGCAGTTGGCTTTAATCTTTTTACCTACCCGACAACTAGAGGGTCGCATCCGTCGCTTTGAGCTTGGCAAGCATACATCAATACGCATGTGATGACGCACAGAAGTTTCTGAATCATCTTTCCGGTGGTGAAAGTAAGGTTATCACTATGATGTAACTGTGTAGGCTTTCGTCCGCGTGCAGGTTGTTGTGAATGTACGAAGTTGTAAGGCTTTTGTGTCTTGCAAGGATAATCTTTTTATCAAACATTTGTTAGTTCACACGGCGTTTCTGTCGTGTACTGGTCTTTCTTTTTTGCTATCAATAATTCTACGCGCATGACCATTGTACAAGAACAGGCAGTTGTTTTTATCTTTCTCACACAAGGTCACGTCACATGTTTCCAGTCTGATAAGATATTCCAGTATGGCTTTTTAACCCTTTACCTAACCTGAAAAGCAGACGACACTTGCAAAAACAATTCTTGAATAACTAATTTTTTTCATTTTTTGTCTCAAAAACATAGGTTATGACCCCTCGTTGGAACGAGCTCGACGAGCTCGTTCCAACGAGGGGTCATAGCCTATGTTTTTGAGACAAAAAATGAAAAAAATAATGAAAATTAATTGGCGATTTTTGAGAATAGTGCTGGCCGGTTTTGGCCGTTACGTTAGGTAAAGGGTTAAGTAGCACACGTGGGCGAGTCTTTCTCATTCTCCAGGCCTAAAAATGGATGAAAACTTAAGTCCCTATCCAGTAAAACGATATATTTTTCCTGTTTGTCATACATTCGAATAGATTTTTAATTTACCTAGGTCCCATGTAGTTCGACAGTTTTAGGACTGCAAGAGACATTTGCATGAAAAATGTGAAGCGTGGAACCTTGTCCAAACTGGAGTCATAAGACCACGAGTAAACGTTTGGTTTGGTTTCGAACCACATAAATAACTGATTTACGGCATTACGTTCCAAGCGTGTAATGGGCAGAATCCAACACTGTGAGCTCCGAAAGCTTAAAACTTCTCGACTGGGGTTCATCACTAGAAAATATTGCAGTTTGATGTATCATTGATACGCCATTCAGATGCCCCAAAAAGTGTCTAGGCAAGAGACATTATATACCTGTCTGTTCGGAACACAGATCTCGATACAACTGGTTTACTGTAACACTCATTGGCCCAAAACAGAAAACTTTCCTAACATGGGGCGTTGGGACGTCGGTATTCGTTTCCATAATAACACAGTGTGAACAAAAACTTCTGTCTTCATAGTGTTCCATTTTCCAACGCCTTGAATCACAAATTGCATTTTAAATAACATATAGCTTGTTATCTGTAAAAAACGAATATGTTTATGACGTACACATGTTTCACGACTAAACTGAATATTCGCAGTACATTTTAGCTGACAAACACAAGTGCTGGTATTAGTAAGAGAAACTAGTTTTTCGTACTTGGGTATCGGTAAACAGTATGGGATCTGGAGATGAGAAAAGTTTAACACCTTAACATCTTGCACGTGATCATAAGTCCACGATGGGAGTTTCTACAGGCATGGACTAACTTGAGGACACCTTAGGTTGGTGGGAGGGGGAGAGACGTTTTTTCGCTCACGTTCCAGAAATCCAGTTGTTTTGGGATCAGTGATTCAGAATTACAAAAAAACTTCCATGCTCTGCCTCAGCTTCTGTCTGATTTTTTAAAATAATGGCCTGAACAATTCGGTGATCCAAAATTACACCACCTCACGTTGCCTATGATTTTATTTAGAACAATTTGTAAGCAGCATTTGCAAACCTAAACTCAAGAACTAAATAGCCTGAAATATATTTTCCTTTTAAATTTAAAGCCAAGGATTCTTCACTGGTGCGAGATTGTCCCAGTGTGATTGCAAGCTGTGTTAAAAAAGAATGAGGAAAGAAATAGTAAATCAGTTTTTACTATATATATCGCATATACACCCCCGTCCCACCCCCACCCCGAAATTTGTTCATTAAAGAATAATGAGATGACATAAGACAACTTGTGATGAAGTACAAATGGCGATGTTTGTGTGTTATGCTTGGCGCTTATGACTGTTATGATGGGTAAAGGATTAAGTAGATACAAGAGGGGGCTGGAAGTGTCTTGGTTAAAGACAGACTGCAAGTAATTCCAGCAAGATTCGAACTCACGGCATGTCATTGAAAAGTCTGTTGCGGAAACCTTTGCATCATCGATGCACTTAAATGAAGAAATTCAGCGTGCCACATAAAAGAGAAACTACGTCTTGGTAATTTGGGCTGCTCAAATTTGGCTGACTCTATAACAACCAATGATTATTTCATTACAAATTCCTGGTGTTAAAATAGAAAGCCAACAGAAATCTTGATATTAAACATAATTTTATTTTGGATAGGTGGATGTTATAGGAGTAGAAAACAGCATCAAACTACTGTTTTGAGAGTTTTTAGTGTCATGGTGCCTTCTGAATTGAGAACGTCTTCGCGTCTCCCAGGGGCGTAGGAAACATTTCGAACTTGTAGGGACACGGTAAGGGCACTCTCACACAGAAATATATCAGTGGGGGATCCATGTACGTGATTGGCTATGTTTGTGACTGTACCCTTCCCCATATTGAGAAGATGCATTTTTAGCTCCATAGTTAACTGATTCAGTGCCAGAAGCCACTATCAAGGCTTTCATAAAAATGAGGGTACCAGACCAAAAGCCAACATTTTCATTGCTCACGTTTCATATTCAGTTAACCTTTTACCCAACGCAGACGATTTCAAAATGTATTATTTTAAATATCATTTTTTAATTTTTTTCAAAATATTTCAACAAACCATATCATGTGACCCCTCTATGGAACGAGCTCGACGAGCTCGTTTCAAAGAGGGGTCACATGATATGGTTTTGTTGAAATGTTTCGAAAAATAATATATTTTCAGCTGCTGAATTTGCATATTACGCGGGCGGATGCGGGCGATTCGTTGGGTAAAGGGTTAAATGCATATTTAATTCATAAAAAAACTTGTTTTATCACAAATTATAATTATTAGAATAATTTGTAATAAAACAAATTTTCATTAACAAATTCAGACCACCAAAAGTAATGTAGCCCTCAACCAGTTGACTAATTTGATAACTATGGAACCTAAATTGGGCATTTTTGTCTACTTTAACCCTTTGGAACCGATGGGTCACTTTACCTATCCAGAACAAAATACGTCATACTTTTATTAAAGTAAAAGTGAGGTGTAGATCAATCAATATGGAAAATACAACCAGGGTTCAAGAATTAAAGGCCGGAGAAGGGCTCAATCACAAGAGGGAATGTCTGGTCGCATCCAAGGAGTAAAGGGTCTGTGTTCCACCCACTGCTAGTTCCCCAATAAGATTACAATAATGGAACCCAAAATAGAAATACAAGATTCAGGTGACTGCATTCGAGTCGTGATCTCTCTCTCTCTCTCTCTCTCTCTCTCTCTCTCTCTCTCTCTCTCTCTCTCTCTCTCTGTATACAAGTTGGGGCGCGTACTCCATGTACACCTTGGGTCCTACGTCCCTGCAGAATCCGTTTTTCAAAAACAAAAATAATGTGTAACTTGGCCCCGCTTTTGAACACTTCACCTAAATTAGCGATCATATCCAGTTACCGATATTCTCTCAAGTCGAAATCCATTTTTTTAATTTGTACATTTAAAGGAAAGCATATTGCCCTCATTGGAGCGATCTCATTGAACTCGTTCCTGTCGTCTGTCGAATTAGATAAATGGTTAAATATTGTCAAGGGATACATTGTTGGATGAGGATCTTCAGCCAACGCACATGATACCAAAATGTATTATTTTAATTATTGTTTTTCAAAAGTTTTCATAAAACACCAACAAAACCATATCGTATGACCCCTCATTTGATGAGTTGAGATGACAAAGCTCCCAACTGATACACATCGGGCTGCGCTGATATCTCAAAGGTTTGGTTCGTTATGTCTGATTTCGTGCACACTAACATCTTATCCGTTATTACCGAATTGATGAGGGTTTCTCAAACCCTCGCGTCTCATTACTTTAAGAACTCTGTCCGTGTATGCACATTATTCAATACTGCCCTGAAGGGCAGATTAATCTTTACCAATGACCTATTGATACATCTGTGGGTTCTGTCGTCCATGCTATTCTAATGACAGAATGCGTGTGGTGAAGTCAATGGCTCATAACAAATGCTGTCGCTGGAAGAGTATTTCATCGAGTAACAGCAACAAACCTTTTTGTGTTCGCCATTCATTGAGAGCAGACACAAACAGGAAACTATATCAGTCACCTCTCGGTGCACTAAAAGTTCTTGATAAAGTGTCTGTCGATAAACAGGTTATATTCACCTGATTCAATGAACTCGTCTGTGCTTTGGAGACTGATATGTATTACCTCCGGTTGGTATAGGAAATTCTTTGTTTCAGAGCGTGCGTTGGTTTACATTGTGATAGTACTGAATTGCATTGTCAAAAAACAATGCTCATACAAATGGAAAAACCTACCGCTGTGTGCGTAATTGTGTGTCATCATTTCACCGACAAAGTTGTCAATGGCCATGACGTCGCTTTATGCGATGAGCAGTATAATCACATCAAAAGAGAACATAGCTTTATTCGAAGAATGCTGCTGGACACAGTATAATGAATACAATGAATACAACGAATACAGCAGGATACATGGAGATTATTACCATTATGTGGATGTACAAAATATGTATCCGAGTCGATCTCCGGGTTCTAAGGGCAGATCACGACGAGTCGTGATCTACCCTTAGAACCCGGAGCTCGTGATCTATCTTTAGAACGCAGAGCGAGAGTCGGATATATATTTTGTACATCCACATAACGGTAATAATCATTTTATCTTTCAATATATTGGTGTTAAGTCAAGAATGTAGACGAATATATAACGAACTATTTATTCGTACGGTCGAACAAACAGAAAAAAATAGAACTCACGCGAAATGAGCGTGCTTGTATCTGACTCCCTGATACAAACATCTGCATCAGTGGGTCGGATACACGACAGCTACGGAGTTAATACAGACAAATTACATGTTGATTGTAAGATAAAGATAGTTATTAGCAACCCCTCGTAAACACTGGTGTACAATCTCCAATGGGAGCAATCGTGAATGGATTGTATTCATATCCCACGGCACGCTCAGTTCTAATGCCCTATTATTTCAAATCTGTACATCGTCCCCAGGAACTGTTCCCCTACATTATTGTTTGGTTAGGTACAGTCCCTTGCATAATATAGTATGGCCTGGTCAGGTAGAGTGTATTTGCAAAAATGTAGTGTTATCTGGGCAGTCAAAGTACATTAACTACAGCATTGCCTACACCGATATATCGGCATTCCTTAACTCCAGTATTGTCTGGTCAGGTATAGTGTCATCGCCCAAGTACAGTATTGTTTGGTGAAGTATGGTGTCTAACTTCAGTTTTGTCTGATTGGGGTGTCGGGTCGGATTTAGTATCATCGACAAACTATTGTTATTTATTTATTTATTGGCGTTTAAGGCCACATGCTTATGTAGAATGGCTAATCGTACCGTGTCAGTTTTACGGGTGTAGGGAACCGGAGTACCCGGAGAGAACCACCGGGCATCAACGAGCAACTGTCAGCTCCTCAACATTCTAGCTCTGCTCAAGCTCAGTATAAGCAGGGTTACAGCGGTTGAAGACATGTGCACCATCGACGTGCAGCACGCCTTAGTTCACGGTGTCAATGTGCCCCCATGTAGGCATCCTGGATAAAGTGCCTTGCCCAAGGACACAATGCGGGTTGTCTCGGACGGGGTTGAACTCGGAACTATAGCACAGAAGTCCAACAGGCTACCACTGAGCCACCGCGCTCCCATGTTTTATGGAGTAGTGATTACTCATATGGAAGAATAGAAGAGTAAAAGTTTCTTAATTATTCATCAATAAAATTTAGTAATTAGCAATTAATTTATATTAATCTAAGTAAACTAATCAATATTAAAAATAAAAGTTAAGAACGTTAATTTCTTTATAAAATGGTAATTAATTAATAGAAGAATTAACGTAAGCTTATTATATTAAAGTTAGTAATTTTGGAGAGCGTCGAACCACCCGTCCAAAGGCAAGACCATTCTTTATTTCGGTATTTCAATCGTTTTTTTTCGCCAGTAGCACAGACGAGAATGCCAACCCGATTCTTTCCATGGATGACCACAAGTGTGAATACAACACACCGGAATATTTTCATAACACAGTCTTCAAAGAAAACAAGTCCTTCTGCCTATTTAACCTAAATTGTCGAAGTCTGAACTCCAAAAGGGAAACATTAAAAAACCTTCTTTGTGATCTTCAACATGATTCCAATTTCTTTGATATAATAGGATTAACAGAATTTTTTAATCGTTAGGAAAAAATCAGTCACGAACTTGAAGGTTACTGTAACTGACAATATAGCCATTTTCTAAGGGGGTTTTTGTGGAAGTATTTTGTTGTGTGGTAGTTTGATTTTGAAATCGGGGCCATTAAGTAAATGGGTCAGCTGCGTCAGCTGATTTTTGTTGACATTGTCATCATTTTCTCCACCTCGGGTTTTTGATTGCAATGAAAGCACCACATTACCTCTTTTAATCGCAACAAAAACGCAACGCATATAATAAAAAGAATACCTGCTGTTTTTGAGTGAATATCGGTATTATCTCATTCGTGTCTGCAAAGGATTTTAATTTTTCTAATATTCCTTTGCAGCCACTCATGAGATAATTCCGATACTCACTCAAAAACAGTAGATATCCTCTATATATTAATTTAATTCTGAAACTTACGAATATAAAAATTCCGAACGCAGACGGCAAGGTTTTTACTCTACTGAAAAAAGGAGATGGGTCTGTAACATTGGAACAGCAATGCTAATAAACAGCTGCGCCATGAGCGCATGATACGCCCGTTATTAATTACAAGAGGGGAGCGCACAATATGAGTATACATGTGTACTAAGCATTTTCAAGTTATTGTCCGACATGTGAAAAATTGCTTATATTTTGACAAATAAAGTCCCATAACTCTGGAATGACAAATCGGACAGCGACACAAATCGAAAGGGAGATTCCTTCCATCAACATATACTTGCAATTATATTTTGACGAATAAAGTCCCATAACTCCGGAATAACATATTGGACGGCGACACAACTACAAAGGGAGATTCCTTCTATCAACATATACTTGTCACCAAAAAATCATGAAAATTGCCCCAAGTTGTTTCAAGTTATTGTCCGACATGTGGAAACTTGCTTATATTTTGACGAATAAAGTCCCATTACTGTGGAATGACAAATCGACAGCGACACCAATCGAAAGGGAGCTCCCTTCCATCAACATGTACTATCTACTAAAAAATCACAAAAATTGCTCGAAGCGTTTTCGAGTTATTGTACGACATGTGGACGGACGGATGGACAGAGGTATACCATAATACGACCGTTTTTTTTTCAAAACGGGCGTATAAAAATGAATACAATTTGCAAATATTTTCACATAAGCTTGATGAATTGGACATTTCGCATTTCCGTGTGGGAGATTCGGCCTCAAACAAGACGGCAACGGCGTAGCCAGGGAGGGTCATACGACCCCTCCCAATCACAAAGGTCCACAGCCGATATTCTCCACAGCAATCTAATACATGCCTACATTGAATTTGATTCACTTTCCTTTAACCCTTTACCTAACATGAAAAGCAGACGACACTTGCCAAAAAATGATTGCATAACTAATTTTTTTGTCTCAAAAACATAGGTTATGACCCCTCATTGGAACGAGCTCGACGAGCTCGTTCCAATGAGGGGTCATAACCAATGTTTTTGAGACAAAAAATGAAAAAATAATAAAAATTAATTGGCGATTTTTGAGAATAGCGCTGGCCGGTTTTGGCCGTTACGTTGGGTAAAGGGTTAACATGAAATCTCTGATCACTGCTGATATCAAATGTTGAATACCACCCCTCCCCTCCCCCGACCATCACCGATGGCCAAAGGTCAAGTTGGAGGAGATTATGGGAGGGGGTCACCCCCCCCCCCCCAAAAAAAAATAGACGACCTAACATTAAGTCCATATATTTCTATACTATACTAACTCCAAACAAGCATGGTTAGCATGTTAAGCTTAATATTGCTCACACCCCCCCCCCCCACCTCCCTTGAACCCGAGCGGCCGTTTTTTCTGGCCAGAAACATTATACGTCATAACGTCATTTAAAAAAAGTCAGTAAAGATACATCTGAACTAAAATAAGAAACTGTGCGAGGGGAAACTCCACTCTGAGTGCACGCGTCATAATTAACCTATGACATCCATCATCTCATTCAACGTATTGAAGACAAATTATTACCCCTTTGATGGAGCCCTGCAAATCAAGAATGTAACAAATTTGTCACAAACTCCCAATCAAAATCGACTGTGAATATAGAAGTAACACCTCGCAAAGTCTATTGAACTTGCACAAGTGAAGATGACAACAATAGGTTGTTCAGAAATTAAAGCCTGTGACAATAATCTTTTAATAAAACAATCAAGACAGGGGTATAAGCGACAAGTGACATAATCGAACTACTACTTTTTATTGTTTAAAGCTTCCTTTGTTCACTGACTCTCAGCAGCCTATCGTTTTGTTCATGTTAACTTCAAATTAATAGTCGAACAGGATCACATGAAAACCTAACTCTACATTCATTTAACAGAGACAGTTATTTTTCAGACCTCTCTCTCAGTTTATAATAATGGGATAAACTTCAGAAAAAATCAACAATGGAGGTGGGCAGGGGCGATAAAAGTCACGAGAGTGTGGTAATTTCGTATTTTTTATTTATTTATTTATTTTATTTATTTATTTTTTTTTTTTTGTGGGGGGGATTTCCACGTCACTGGTTGTGGCGACTAACTCTTTTAACATTTCTGGATAAAATATTAGGAGCCACCCACGACCATTGAAAGACGGCGAGCCCTTTTGCTAATCTATTAAACTTGAAAATAATTGTTGCCCACCCCCACCCCACCCCCTCCCTTCACACACACAGTGATTTCATGGTAATCAAGCCAAAATGCACGTGATGAGTAACGACTTTCATACGTAAGGTCTACTTGATCTTGCAGACTGTGTTTTGACTTGAAATTAAGTTGAAACAATTGCTGTATTCAACAATATTATGGCGAATTAATAATTAAAATTGCTGCTGGTCTTTCTCTTTGGGGGCGGGTGGGGTGGCGTGGGGGGTTATCATTGGAAAATGTAATTATTCTATTCCAGTTAACGAAGGCGAAAAAGATGTCAATATATCACAAGCACAGATCCGTACAAATAATAATGAGGGGGTCTAAAACCTGGGTGATTAAATTCCGGCCTTAATTCGTTGATTCTCCGGCAAGTGATATCTCGCTGGTGGGAAATAGGTAGGGTTTACGATGGTATTGAAGGTTGGTGGTAAAGACCCAATTTTTCGGCGGCGGGAGAGGGGGTGGATGTTGCCAACAGCCGGTAAATAATAGAGATATACCCAACCTGTTCATTGTTGGACCTTCCCCGGTTTATGTAGGCCATAATGTGTGCCAGTTGCAGACCTCGTCTTTTGTTTTTAAAACTTATTTCTAATAAATTTTAGCGTGCCGTTATACACTTAGAGTACCAGTATTCCCGAATTTGTTTGTGTGAATGTGTCATTTACAACGACGTTTATCAAATTTTCACCTGGTGGTCTTAAATTGCAATGAGAGCTGCTGACCCCTCGATAAAGTTTACCGTTCGCACGTGCAAATTTTTCCACAGGAAAAATAAAAAAAGAAGCGCGAATGAATTTAAATGAACGGCATTACACAACCAATTAATGTTTTTAAAGATACACATTTGTGCTGCGAATGCAAATCACCGTGGATCCGCGCTGAGATGTGGACGGAATGGTTTCGCGCGCAGGGACGCTGTGGGGCAAGCCCCTTTCGACCCACAGTGACTGTTGTGATCTGATACTTTTATGTCTTAGGCGTGTTGAAGGAGGAGGAGGTTCGGGTATTCGGCAGTTGTCCCTGGATAGGGTGTCACGGGTGTTGGGTTGACTTCGTTGACTGATCCCTCGGGTGAGGACCAGTGTGAGAGGTTGGTCCTTTCACAAAGGTACTACCTCTCCCCGAGGGTGCTGTGCTCTTATAATTTCGGGCAAGTATTGTCTGCCACTTCGGAGATGATAGCAGTGGAGGGCCATCATTGGCAAGTATAATCTGCCTAAGGCTTTCTTAGTTGGTTTTCATGTTTGCGGTAGGACATCTCTTGGATAGCTGACAACAACGACCCCTTTTAGGGACCACCAGTAGAAAGACCCGAACTTCCCTGGTTCGGGCGCAGGCCTGCATTGTGATCCTATTTGGCTGGGTCAGAAAATGCGCCCTGGATGCTTACAAAAAGGGGCCGAGGCGGGACGCAGGACCAACACTCGCCTCCCTTGAGGTGGGTGACCACTTCTACGGGTGGAGTGAAGGATGTTCAGGATCCATGGAGGTTACTGTTACCATAACGGTTATAGTTTCCATAGCGGTTATTGGGGTGCTGGTCATTAAAAAGAAATCATCTCTGTGTATCTGATAAAAGAAGAAGACAGAATTAGTAGGACATATAAAAATTAGCAAAAAGTTAGATAATTACCATTTTTCTGTTACCAGTTTTGATTTATTTTCGCGGTCAGTTATTAGAGGTTTTAGTTGGGCAGGTGAAGACAGCCCTTCCTGGTAGAAGGTCACAGCTTTCGCCGTTTTCACTGCCTGTTGGTTAACCTTCCGTTTACCACTTTTGTCGTTTCACAGGTTTTATAATCTGCATATTTTAGGTAATTTGAGGTAGCGAAGAACAGGCTTACACACAGAGCCACACCCGGGGGTGTTACTTTCCTGTCTTGTCCTCGGTTAAAAGTCCTAGTTTGGGTGGTTTCGTTAGAAGAAAGCAGGGGACAGGTTTAACCATAATACCACATCCGAGGGTGTTACTTTCCTGTTTGCCTCTGCTCTGTAATCGGTACATTTTTGATATTTTGAGGGAGCAAAGACTTACACACAGAGCCACACCCAGAGGTGTTACTTTCCTGTCTTGCCCTCAGTTATGCTTGTTTGCGGAGACGAGACGGAATGGTTTTCGCAGGGACGCTATAGGGCAAGCCCCTTTCGACCCTCAGTGACAGTTTGTGATCAATTGGATTCATGTCAAGGCGTGTTGAAGGAGGAAAAGGTTCAGATGTTTCCGGCTAGGGTGTCACGGATGTGGTGTTGACTTCGTTGGCTGATGTTGTATGAACCCTCGGGTGAGGACCAGTGTGGGAGGTTGGGTCCTCTCACAAAGGTACTACCTCTCCCCGAGGGTGCTGTAGTGTTTTATTTTCGGGCAAGTATAGTCTGCCACTTCGGAGATAATTTCGATGGCGGGCCATCATTGGCAAGTATAGTCTGCCTCAGGCTGTCTTAGTCGGTTTTAGGTTTGTGGAAGGACGTCTTTGAAAAGAAAACAGCAACGACCCCTTTCGGGGACCACCAGTAAGAAGACCCGAATTTCCCTGGTTCGGGGGCAGACCTGCATTATGGTCCTATTTGGCTGGGTCAAGGGATGCGCAGTATAGACGCTTACAAAAAGGGACAGAGGCGGGACGCAGGACCAACGCTCGCTTCCCTTGAAGTGGAAGTTTGTAGTTTCCGTAACGGTTATAGTTTCCATAGCGGTTATTGGGGTGCTGGTCAAAAAACGTCTTCTGTGAACCTGCAAAAAGAAGGGTGCAGAATTAGTATGACATATAAAAATTAGGAAAAATGTTAGATAGTTATCATTTTTCTCTTACAAGTTTTGATTTAATTGCGCGGTCAATTGTTAGAAATTTTAGATATTTTGAGGTAGCGAAGAACAGGTTTACAACCAAAGCCACAATCGGGGGTGTTACTTTCCTGGCTTGTCCTCGGTAAAATGTCCTGGTTTGGGTAGTTTCGTAAGAAGAAAGCAGAGGACAGGTTTACACACAATACCACACCCGAGGGTATTACTTTCCTGTTTGCCTCTGCTTTGTGGGTATTACTTTCCTGTCTTACCCTCAGTTCTGAGTCCTAGTTAGTATTTTCCTTAGGTAGCGGCGTTTTTGTGGTTTTTGTCTGCTTTCACGGATTGCTTGTAGTTCGGATATTAGTTGACTGTCGGCTAACCGGTCGTGATTTGTCGCGGCTAGGGAGGCAAGGCGGTCTTTAATAGTGGGTATTTTGGCTCTATCATGGAGTGTTTTGATAGGCGTATCCCATGGAGCACGGAGGACGGCCCTAAGCGCGTGATTTTGGACCTTCTGTAGTTTCCCCATATTTGTTTGATTGAGCTCAGTTAGGATGATGGCCCCGTACTCGAGTACTGGGCGCACAAAGGCTTTGTATAGTTTGAGCAGGGTAGCCTGGTCGGCTCCGCAGGATGTCCCCTTTAGCATTTTTAGTAAGTTAATGCGTTTGTTACTGGCGATATCATTTGTGTGTTTATTGAAGGATAGATTGTGATCAATGGTGATCCCAAGGAATTTCGCTTCTTTGCATTCTGGGCGGACTTTATCCATTAGTTTGAAGTCAAGGTCTCGGTTCTTTGTCTTGCGAGTAAAGGTGATTCGTTGGGTTTTATTGGCGTTCAGCTTTATTCTCCATTTGGCACACCAGTGTTCTAGGTCTTAGAGAGCGCGTTACATAGGTTTTTGGAGTAGATTGGCAGTATTATTAGAGTCCCAGAGGCTCTTATCGTCCGCGAATTGGGAGACTTGAACTCGATCCTCGGAGAATTTGAGGTCGTGTACATAGACACTGTACAGGAGGAGGCTGAGGACAAATCCTTGGGGTGCCCGCTTCTAGGGGGGACACTGTCGGACATTTCATTGTTTACTCTGATTTTAATTTCGCGATCGTTTAGGAAGGAGGAGAGTAATCTAAGCAGTTTCATGGGAGTTTCATTTTGGATAGTTTGAGGAGCATTCCATTGTGCCATACAGAATCGAAAGCTTTTTCGTCGTCTATCAATCGCGGTTTTCAGAGCCACACCCAGAGGTGTTACTTTCCTGTCTTGCCCTCAGTTATGATTGTTTGCTGAGATGTTCTACGAATTGTTTTTCTAACAGTATGCAGTGAGCATTGGTGGGATGTCCCACATGTTTGCCGGCGCCTCATTGGTTGGTAAATATTAATGGGCAGGCTTACGGTCATGTCACTGTGTCGAAAACAGAATAGTACTCCGCGGATTAAAACGTCGTATTTTTGACACTCTTCCGACACGTAGGCCTGTCAAATTAATAATAAATTTCTCATGGTTATGCATTTTCGAACCAAATAGTTTTCTTTTGATTGATTCAAATCTTGCCTGTTCGACATTTAGTTTGCGAGGTGTTTTTTGTCAGGCCTTACTGATAGTGTGGTTACACTTGGTATTTTCCCAGTGCTATAGATAGTAACGCAAACCGGGTTCGTCACCCCTAGTTTTTCACTAGAAATCAGGGGTGATGGAAACCGGGTCTTTAATGGACTGTACACGTAATGTGTTTATCTCAGTATTTAATTTTCCAATATCGCCAAACAATTCCAAAATAATTGAATCCAGTTCACGGTATTGTAACGGTTTTACAATTTTCTATGTTATTGTGATATTTACTTTCCAGATAGTTATTTGAGAAGTAAAGTCAAAATTGAAATGTTTGTATTAAATTGGGTATTGGCCTAAATGTTATGCCATTGAAATGAGTTTTTTGAGTGGCAGTGTGTAAAGTAAATATAATGTCTCAAAACTCATAATTTTATAAGAATATGTGTAAAGCATTTTGTTGGGACTGTGTGATTTCATCTCTAGTTGTTTCTACGTGTTGGTTGTCGACTCATTTATCCATTATGTGTATTCCCACACACGTAATATATACACATGCCGTGGATTACGAACACACCTTTTATTATTACAATCCATCGTTTATTGTAAATATTACCGTGAAGTGGTGTCTTCTCATTTCCATTGGGTGAAGTGTCATTTCGAATGTGTTCGGTGACGTAACTTCTCAGTTGACATTTGGGACCGCCCACTGCGCTGACAGTTACATGACCAGGTTCTGACCACAGTTTTAAATGTTGTCAAAATATTGTCAGATTTTCCGACCACCCGGTCACCAGTATAAAAGGCTCGTGACCACCGTGGGCGGAAATTCCATTGGCCACATTTCGCACCTCTGAGTTCAGAGTGCAAACACCTCGTCACCTTGATCAGCAATCATGGATACACTGGAATTACCAGCAAGACTCATTAAGACCATATAAGCCCTGGGCATCTCTTGTCCTGTTACCTGGACTGTCCAGGAGACAGGCAAGAGAGTCCACCTGATCTTGGAGTTCCTAGTAGAAGACACGACACCTACTCCTGCGGGTAGAGGTAGCACCTTTCGTGAGAGAAACCCCTCTCACACTGGTCCTCACCCGAAGGAGTCTGGAGGCCCTGGGAAGAAACCAAAGAGAAAAAAGAAGAGCCTGTCCACCAATCGAAGGAGTACCCGACGCCTGGAGGCCTTTCTGGAAAAGAAGAAAGAGAAGAGCGAGGAAAGGAAAGAGCCAGAGGCGGACGCCAGTTCCCCTCCCACTCTCACAGACTCACCCAACCGACTTCCGGCTCCTCAGTCGGAACTGTTGGATGCGGACAGTCCTGTGAAGACTGAGATGGAATTGGAAGTCGCCCTCTCGCCACATCCCGATCCCCAATCGCCTCTTCCTTCAGCACAAAAGGGACTGGACCGGGATATCTTAGAGGACACAATACGAAAGGAGGCCGAACAGCGCAAAATCGAAAGGGAACAGCAGGATAATGAAATGAATAAAAAATTCGAAGAAGCAAAACGGCTCCTCCAAGCACATCTGGCAGCACAAGAGACAAAACAACAGCAGCCCTCACCAGTAAAAACCCCAAACGCTGCACGGACTAGGCCATTCCAACCAGGTCAACCGACCAGCAGTCCACAAACAACTCCAACTACCACTGCAACTGTGTTATCGCCTTCGCATCCTCCTCCTCTCAATAAAAAGAGCAAAAAAAAAAACCACAAACGGCGCTAAGATTTTCCTTTCCTTTTTCTCCTTCAACACGACAAGACATGAAACTAACCCATAAAAACAAAACTATATGATACAGCAAAAGAGGGTTGAAAGGGGCTTGCTCCAAACCGTCCTTGCGCGCCTTCGGCGCGCAAAAACCATTTCGTTTCGGGCGGAGATTCTTTGGTTTGTCATCTGCCGTATGCTTATGCAGAATTGATTGCAAATAACACTGTAAACGTCAAAGTGAACTGTGTACAAACAAAATTAAAAATGGCAAATGAGGCGAGCAGGTAAAAATATACAAACGTCGATGCGCTCACATCGCAAATACTAATATTTTATTGGATAACTTAATTGTTACGCAGAACCCACTAGTTATAATTTACAACGCTTGGCTTGAAATATATTATTTATTTTGCACTTTGAAATTATGCAGACGAAAGTTAACATAATGAAATTTCGCTATTAATTAATAGGTAGCAATCTAGTATACGGTACTTTCCACATTCTTTGGCTAGATCTTAGTTCTATCGAAACACAGAGTCATTCCATCGAGATAGGAAGTAGGGAGAGGCGTTATTCGAATCAAATCTGTATTATTTTACCCGTCGACAGATTTCATTATTAATAAAGATCCAAATGTATACAACTCTTGTGATGCCTTAATCAATCAGCCTTATAACTTTCTATTATTGCTAGTAATGCGGCATAAATAGAGACTGTTCGTTCATTTATTTATTCTGTTTCATATCAGTAATCTGGTCGGAATAAATAAATAAACTTGCACTGTGGTCCCGATCCTATCGCTCGAATAGAAGTCAGAAGAAAGTAGAAAATTCAACGAAGAATATTTTGTTGCACTGAATAATATGCAATGTTGTCTATGAGAGCATGCGAACCATTTTAGATGTTCATTTAATTGCGGTAGTCATGCTGTCAGATTATAATATCGCTTGACCGCTCGAACGAATACTGAAGAAGAAATATCACAGTTCCATATGTCAGAACAATTATTCCCCGATGAGAGGTTTATGAGTTAATAATACAGGAGGCTTGAGTATTGTAATTTCTGTGTGACCAACGAGGGGTGTGTCAGGCCTATATAGTTTATTAATTATTGTGGATGATTAATACTCACTGACCGTGACATAGCACTGGGAATTTGGGCTGGCGTCACGTTTATTCAAGTGGGGAGTTTCTGTCTGAGGAATTCCTTAGTTTAGACCCCTCCAAGTCACATAATATGGTGGCAGACGGATGGGAAACGATACGACAAGCCAGTGATTAACCCAGATTTCAAGACGAACACAAACGGGAGAAATTCTCTTCGAGATCAGTTATTGACGATTGATCAGCGGACTGTAACAAGTTCAGGTTTAGATTTTGGAGTTGTCTCCCTCTAACCGCAATTGACAACAAAATGCCAAGATCGCGAAATACTGCTACTGCTAGCGCTGCTGAAACGCTATTGCAGAATGACAAGATAGCCGACGAGGAATTGCGTCTGTTGTAGTCAGACAAACCAGACATCCACGATTCATTGTCAAACATAAACAATAGTGAATATTCCTATTTTCAACAAAACAATGAAGGTCCTGATAGAGTAGATTTGCAACCACATTCTTTGCAAGTTGATGCAGCTGAAGAGAATGCACAGCTGTTTGAAATAGAAAATAAAGTTCATAACTTTGAGACAGATTTGGGAGAGATTAAATATGATATGAGTGGTTTGAATAATACATTGACACAAACTATGAGGCAGAATGAGATTATAATGAATCAAAATAGGAATGCCAGTAATAGGCATTCAAATATGGTTAACACTTCAAGTGATCACACTTTTAATGACACTGGTAGTATACCTGGTCAGACTGGTATCATATTGGATGATAATGAAATGCAACATGCTGCTACATTAAATATTTCCGGGCAAAACTCCAACCGCATTTATAATGCTAATAATAATGGTTATACCAAACCTGATGTGTATGATGGACAATCATCATGGACTAACTATGTAACACACTTTGAAATGGTCAGTAGACTAAATAAATTGTTCAGTCAAACTAAAGCAACGAAACTGATAGTGAGCATACGTGGTGCCACAAGAAGTGTTTTAACTGATGTAAAACCTGAACAATTAGAAAATTGCTATGAATTGTCATATCTAATGAGAATGAAACTAACGTAGCAGACATTAAATGTGTAGAAAACGGAGTAGATATTACTCCAGGGAGATCAGTGCAATCGGCACAGAAGGCAACAAAATTGATTGGCAAGAATCTTTTGATGGGCATGAAACCAATCAGTGGGTGCAGAGTAAGTCTCCTGAGGAGATAAGAGATGCCCAGCAACGAGACCCAGCACTAGTACACGTAGTAAAGTGGAAGGAATCTGGAACACGACCTAGTTGGAGAGACATCTCAAGGATGTCTAGTGTTATAAAAACTTATTGGGCAAAATGGGATAGACTGAGCCTATGTAATGGTATTCTGTATAGAAAATATTTTGATGATATAGACAAAGTGAATTGGCAATTAGTACTTCTAATATGTTGGAGAAATGAAGTTCTCCATATGTTACATGGTGACACTGCGGGTGGTCATTTAGGAATCACAAGAATGGTGGCTAGAGTTTGAAACTGTTTTTATTGGACTGGGTTCCACAGTTCAATAAGGCTATTTATTGGGAAGTGTAGAGAGTGCCAGTTGTAGGAAGAAACCTGTGCCAATAAGTAAAGGAGCTATGCAGCAATCCTTTGCAGGGGTACCTTTAGAGAGGGTAGCCATTTATTTCTTGGGACTGTTGACTGAGTCTCACATGGGAAATAAATATATTTTGGGTGTATCAGATTATTTCACTTGTTGGGCTAAAGCATACCCAACACGGAATATGGAAGCAGTCACTACAGCTGACAAGCTAATTGATGAATTTATATTTGTCACTATGGGGTACCCCAACAGATACATACTGACAGAGGTACACAGTTTGAGAGTGAATTATTTAAACAGTTATGCAACCACCTGAGAATTAACAAAACATATAATCCGCATATCCACAAAGTGACAGACTACAAGAGCGATTGAATCGAACTATGTTGGATATGCTGAGCAAATATATTTTTAAAGGTCAAAAAGTTTGCGATACCCATCTCCTGTTGATTATGCTGGCATACCGATCATCCATTCAAGAAAGGATTGGGGAAATCCCCGCACTAATGATGTTAGGACATGAAGTGGAACTACCTATTGACCTTATATTTGGTAAACTCCCACCTGAACTAGGAACAGAGAGTAATTCGAATCAATGTGAATATATTGAACAAAATCAGAATAGAATGTGGAAAGTACATGAGATTGCTATAGAAAACATGGTTAAAGCCAGTGATAGACAGAAATGTCGTTATGATATAAATACCATGTTTTGTAATTTGAAGGTAGGAGATGCTGTGCTATTACACAATTTTAGAAAATTTAGGGGTATATCTCCAAAACTGCAAAACAGATATGATGGACCATATATCATTGTCTGATTTGATATATAAAATTCAAAAGGGTCCACATATAGAGAGAATAGTACAGAGTTATGAATCGACGTTGTAAATAAATTACAGTTTACAAGCAAAAAATGGGGGCACAGTGGCTCAGAAGGTAGAAGAAGGTAGAGGTGCAGGTTGCAAGCCGAGAGGTCCTCAGTTTGAATTCCACCTGCAGCAACCGTGTTGTGTCCTTGGGCAAGACACTTCACCCTCACTGCTCATGTGGGGGCACAGTGACGTCGTGTACTAAGGCATACTCCATGTTGATGGTGCACTTGTCTTCAACCAATGCTAACCTTTCTTGTGTGGAGTTAGTATGTTGAGGAGCTGACAGTTCCTCATCATTGCTCGATGGTTCTCTCTGGGTACTTCTTCCACCCGTAAAACTGTCATGGTCATGATTAGCCATTGTGCAGAAATATGTGACCTTAAACACCAATAAATGAATAACAGGCAAAAATTATAAATATGCTCTGTTACTTAGGAATGTGTCTCATTTTTATTTAGAGAAGATCCAGTAAAGAGAAAGATGGAAATAGCAGCAAATAACTGAGAAAAGCTGTTGGGAAGTAGAGAATAGCATAAAAGGCACCAACGGGAGAGACATGGTGATGTGGTCAAGTGCTCAAAATGCAACTACGATGTTAGCAAATCATGATCATACATGATGCTTGAACATAAATAGAGGCATCATGGGTACAACAAACCAGCAGCAATAAATCGTGACCCAGAAAAAGAAATGAAAGAAATTAAAGTAATTAAAGAGTCCCAAGAAGATAATCAATCAACAAGGGTAAGATCAACAACTGTGAGTGATATAGCAGCTACCAATATGGATGCTTTGAGTAGTGGCATTTTTAATGCACCTGAGAGCCCTTTTAGTATTGATTTATCCAAACCTGCATATGAGTGGGACCTATCAGATTTGCTGATAATCATACCTGAGCCTGAACATGTTAGAAATACGACAGGACAGGACACTAGGGATGTTGAATGCAGTTACAAATATTAAATAAATGAGGAAATGCAAAACCAAACAAATTTATTGATTGAGGCTCTAAAGGAGGTTGACCTTCCATATACTCCTGTTGGAAATTCATCAAGTACAGGGTTAATGCAAACGAATATACCCACCATAAATTATATGCCTGGAATTTCGGCAAGTATAGGGACCGCCCAGCCAAATAACCCTATCAAAAAGTCTAAAAGTGCAGTGGAACCAGTTAGTACTGGGGTACTTATAGGTAACAGTGTTGCTTCTGTGTTATAAAAGGGATCAAGTGTGACAGGAGCTGATAATATTGCAGTAGCAGTCGAGAATGTGACCCCCAATCTGTAACAGTGTATGCTAACCATACAAACGGGGAAGAGTTCAAATTACGGGAGCCATTTGGCTCTTATGCGCAACTTTCAGCCAACCCAAGGTTTTTTATCAGTGTGCCGAGTAGCTATATGCACTGCACAATTATTGGCCATTGCTCGTTCAAGCAAAGTGAGACATCATCGAAACTACACCAGGATATTTATTCCCCATGGGTATATTGGACTAAAAAAAGTTGAAATGCTAACATAGTATTGGACAAGGGATCCAGAAACAAAAAAAAATAATGGATGCTGCAACCCAGATGGATATAGAATACATGGCAACACCAGTAGAGAAATTAAAGAGAATAGCCAACCATGACCAGCCTTTGGACCTATCAGTGAAGTGTCGAAAAGAGGAAAAGACACTGAACAGAAATTTATGATGTGTTAAAAATAATTTCAATATTATCTAATGTAAATCAAATGGAATTTAGTTTTGAAAGCTAAATTATTTTCAAGATAATTCTAGTTCGAGAAAAACTTTTAAAAACAAAGGGGGTATTGTAACGGTTTTACAATTTGCTAGGTTATTGTGATATTTACTTTCCAGATAGTTATTTGAGCAGTCAAGCCAAAATTGAAATGTTTGTATTAAGTTGGGTATTGGCTTAAATAATATGCCATTGAAATGAGTTATTTGAGTGGCAGTGTATTTAAATCAGTAATTTATACATGTAAAGTAAATATAATATCCCACAACTCATAATTAAAGTATATGTGTAAGGCATTTTGTTAGGACTTAACTTTCACTGGCATACGTAAATTACGACGAAATTAGGATGTTGGAGTTTGTTTTATAGTAGGGATGTGAAATAACTGTGTGATTTCATCCCTCGTTGTTTTTATGTGTTGGTTGTCACCTCATTTATCCATTATGTCTATTCCTATACACATAATATATAGAGGATATTCACAAAAATTTGATGAATACCGAAAATATCTCGTGAGTGGCTACAAAGAAATATGAGGATCTTCACGAGCGACGCAGTCGCTCGTGAAGATCCTCATATTTCTTTGTAGCCACTCACGAGATATTTTCGGTATTCATCAAATTTTCGTGAATTTTCTTTTTATTTAATGCTCTACAACTACAAACTCTCCAATTTGTGGCCTTTATTTGCCATTAAGGCGCAAAATTTATGTGCCGAACCGGCGTCCATACAAAAATTACAACAACCAAACTCCAACCATTGGAATGTGTGAATATCCGCACAAAAAGTAGTCCCGTCTTATTTCTCCCCTAACTTTACGATTTACCAAGGCTGGCAAATTGAAATAATCGCAATGTGTTTCGAAGAAATAGAACAATAACAAAAAACACCACTTTCTTATTTTCAATAACAAGACACGTCATTTTATTTTTTTTGAACTCAATGCACTGAAGACGTGTGAAGTTGAACTGAAGAAATTTGAAAGTGATTTCGGCTTTTCGCTGGAAGGTGAATGAGAAAGTCAAACTTTGAAACCGCTGATTTAATGAATTGATTTAGTCACTGTCACTATCAATTATTCGAATTCGTTTGTATTTGGGACTCTGGAATTCATTACTGATGTGCTGACTCGTTTAAAGTGCATGTGATTCGTCATCCGAACCTACGATGAAATATCGATTTCTAAATATCATTTTGATATTTCGTTTTCAGGGGAATATGACTTAATTTTTCAGCGTGAATTGATGCCTGAGCATTAAATAAATACATGCTATGGATGAGAAATGCATCTTGTATTATTAGAATTCATTGTTTATTGTAAATATTACTGCAAAGTGGTGTATTCTCATTTTCGTTGGGTAAAACGTCATTTTGAATGTGTTCGGTGACGTAACTTGTCAGTTGACATTTGAGACTGCCCACTGCATTGACAGTTACATGACCAGGCTTTGACCACAGTTTTGAATGTTGTCAAAATATGGTCAAGTCTTCCAACCACCTATTCACCAGTATAAAAGGCTTGTGACCACCGTGGACGAAGATTCTTAATTTGTTATCTGCCATATGTTTATGTAGAATTGATTGCAAACATCACAGCAAACTTCAAGGTTAATTGTGTACAAACAAAATTAAAAATGGCAAATGAGTTGAGCAGGTAAAAATATGCAAACGTTAATGTGCTCACACCGCAAATACTAATATTTTATTGGGTAACTTAATTGTGACACAGATTCCACTAGTTATAATTTACAATGCTTGGCTTAAAACATATTATTTATTTTGCACTTTGAAATTATGCAGACGACAGTTAACATAATGTAATTTTGCTATTAATTAATAGGTAGCAACCTAGTATATGGTACTTTCCACATTCTTTGTCTAGTTCATGGTTCTATCAAAACACACAGTTGTTCCATCGAGATAGGCAGTAGGGAGAGGTGTTATTTTAATCAAATCTGTATCATTTTACGTATCGGCAGATTTCATTATTAAAGATTTAAACATATACAACTCTTGTGATGCCTTAATCAATTAGCCATATAACTTTCTATTATTGCAAGTAACATGGCATAAATAGAGACTGTTCGTTCATTTATTTATTCTGTTTTATACCACCAATCTGGTCAGAATAAATAAATACACTTGCACTGTGGTCCCGATCCTATCGCTTAAATAGAAGACAGAAGAAAGTGATAAATTCAATGAAGAATATTTTGTTGCACTGAATAATATGCAATGTTGTCTATGAGAGCAAGTGAACCATTTTAGATGCTTGTTTAATTGTGGTAGTCATGCAGCTAGATTATAATATCGCTTGACCGCTCGAACTAATACTGAAGAAGAAATATCACAGTTCCATATGTCAGTATAATTATTCCCCAATGAGAGGTTTACGAGTTAATAATACAGGAGGCTTGAGAATTGTATTTTCTGTGTGTCAGGCCTATATAGTTTATTAATTATTGTGGAGGATTAATACTCCTCGACCATGACATAGTACTGGGAATTTGAGCTAGTGTCACCTTTATTTAAGTGGAGAGTTTCTGTCTGGGGAATTCCATAGTTTAGACACCTTCATGTCACAGTATTTACACTTCCTGCTGCACTCACACATGTTGGTACACTGTTTGTGGATGACTGATTATTATTATTAGTAGATGTTAACTTTTCTTCTGGTTGGTTCACACAAGTGGTAGGTGGTATTACTTCATGTGAAGGCAAAATGGTAACTGGTGCTCCATCAGCCCATTCTGACACTGGCAAATCAAGGTTTTCAGTTGTTTTATGGCTGGTTGCAGATCTAGTTGATTCTGTCGTGGACTCATGTGGTTTTGATTTCTCATTACTCTTATATGGTTTTGTAGTTTCCTTGGTGGTTTTGGATTTTTCATAGATGGTTTTGTATTTTATCAATTTGGATGTTCTATCAGTTGAATAGCTGTGGAACTTATATTGCCTGTTATGATCACTGTGATTGTCACTATGGTTCATGAAGTTCTTGAGTTTTGCAAGCATATGTCATCTTATGTTGTCCTATACTGGGACACTTTATAATTACAATAATTACATGATGCTGATTCACAATGACTGTGCTTGAAGTGCCTTTTCAATTTATCTTTAAGAAATCCCTTGCCATAGTCTTGACATTGGGATTCTGGTTCATTTGCCATTCTGCAAGAAAAATGAATAAATATGCATAACTGTCCTGGTTATTAATGTTTTATAAATATGTTTATAATAACTGGTTATACATCAATGGTCTGTTTCTTCAAATATATTGGTTAAACTTACTCCAGTGGATAGTTCACATTCTAATTACTTTTAGAATGTGTAGTCGGTCCCGGATCACGGTTGAACCATTTCCTTACTCTGCCAAAATATGCTTTTAGCCGTTTCACATGTACAATGTTTGGAACAGTTTTTGGGGACTGTTTTATCTTATATCATAGGTCAGAAATAACATCAAGAAAAGTATAAGGTCCTTCCCATTTGCCTTGTAATTTTAGACTCCTCCCCTTTTACATGCTTTATGATGTAACAACACAGCATTACCAATTTGGAATGTTTTCAATTTTGCTTTCTGATCATAATGTAATTTTTAATGGTTGCGCACTTTCAACATATGGTCACACACTTGTTTACGAATCTTGTTCATCTTCTCTTGGAGCTCTTCTACATATTCTACATAAGTCTGGTAGGTTGTTCTTGGTAGGTCATACAATAAATCTACAAGTAAGTTTGTTTCTCTACCAAGCATCATAAGACATGGGGATTGGCCTGTTCTATCATGTATCGATGACCTGTATGCAAACATAACTAAGGGTAAATAGGAATCACAATCTTTCTGATTCTTAGAAACAAATTTACTCAACATCTCTTTAACTGTTCGGTTAAACCGCTCAACTAAACCATCACTTTGGGATGATATGATGCGGTTTTAATCTTACTAATAGATAATTTTGTAGATAAATCACTGAAAGGTTTGAACTCAAGCTGGCGACCTTGGGCAGTTTAAATTTCCTTTGCTACTGTAATAGCCTCATGATTAACTATTGGGTATGCTCTACCCATTTGGTAAAATAATCTGATACAAGAGTGTATCTGTTTCCCCTATTGCTCACTGTCAAAGGCCCTAATATATCACACGCTATAAGTTCCATAGGTTCACCAACCAAGAACTCCTTCAGTAGCGCACAACTTTTCTGGGATGGATTCTTAATCCTTTGACTTACCTGACATTTCAACACATAACTCATTACTGAGGTTCTCATACCAGCCCAGTAGACACGTGCACAGGCTCTGGCCAAAGTCTGTGCTACTCCTAAATGACCGGTCAATGGTTCACTTTGAAGCAATCTTAAAATATCCAACTCCCAACACTTGGGTACTATATACCGCCAGAAATTATTGCCAGTAACACTAATTTGCCACTCGCAAAAACAAAACTTCATTTATTAAAGCTATCCTCTCCCATTGTGCCCAATAAGCTTTTACCTTCCTAGACAGATGACTAAGTTCAGCCCACAAGGTTCTCTTACAGTCCTTAACTTCTTTCCAAGGTAGAACTACTGAAAAAAATCGATCTTTCAGCGGAGCATTTCTCAATTCTTGATCTGATTGAGCCTGAATCCACTGTTCAGACATTTTTGTGTATTCGACACTGTAATTGGCATCATACATAGCACCTTCAAATAGATTACTTCCTTTCTCTCTGGTTACTACATTACATGTGCTAGCTCCAACACTCTTCTCGCTTATCTCTTCATTTGATTTATCTGATTTCCTTTTGCATCCTTTCTGTTGCAGTATTTGCATCTTTCTGTACAATTCATCAGCATTTCTGTGTTGTCTTCTTGGTCTGTGTTCAATGGTAAAATTCTAAGTTTCTAATGACTCAAGCCATCTGGCTAACTGCCTTTTGGCATTTTTGAACTGTCTAAGCCAGTCCAATACTCCATGGTCCATTCTAACTAAGAACTGTGAACCATATAAATAATGATGGAAGTGCTTCACTGCACTTACAACTGCTAAAAGCTCTTGCCGAGTTATGCAATACTTGTGCTCTGCATTACTCAAAGTTCTGCTATAGTAAGCTATAACATGATCTCCATCTTCATTACACTGTGACATAAGTGCACCTACAGTACAGTCGCCATGAGCAGTCACTTTTCCACGTGTCCACGGTGTTTGTGGGAAACCCCCCGTGCAAACGGCCCACATAAATGTCTGTGGACAGAGATTTTTCTAGACCGTGGGCATGCTACCTACTTGCCCACAGAATTAATAACTAACACGGCAATTCCCGTGGAATCCACATGATATGACTTTTTATTACACTTCTATAATATTTATGTTATGTAATTTTTCCACACGATAGCTAAGAAAAAAATCTGTTAACATTGGAACGAGGTCAAAATATCAGGCTAGTTTCTGTTCTCCTCTGTCACGACAAATTCCGGGGATAATCCAACTGACGAAAATGCAGAAACTAAAAAAGCTCGGTCGGAATGGTTTCGTGCGCCAAAGTCGCGCAGGAACGGTTTGGGGCAAGCCCCTTTCGACCCTTTTTGACTCTTCGTTTTTTTGTTGAATGTCAAGGAGTGGTAGATGAGGAAAAGGAAGGAGGGGAGGCTTACCCCCGCATGGGCTTCTTCCGGCTCTTTTTCTTTGGAGGTGGTTGAGATGGTGATGTGGAGGTCGATAAAGTTGACGTCAGTGATTGGATTGCGTATAATGCCTTTTTGGAGTTTGCCTTCGATTTTTCCCTGAACTCGCGGGTTTCAGAGATGGCTTGTTGTCCTATCTCAATTGCTTGTTCTATTGCTCTCTTTATGTCTTCGGTTGTTGCTGCAGACTGAGGCGGCTGTTTTGCTGTGATCGACACACCCGGGCTGTCCAGTAGAGAAGGAAGTGGAGAGTGAGGGGGGGGGGGGGGGGGGGGGGGAGGTGGTGAAAACTCAACCTCCAGTTCCTCCTCAATCTCCACCAGTCGTTCCTCATCCAACAGTACCGGCTCGGGAGCTGGCAGTTGGTTGGGTGTACTAGTGGGACTAGGAGGGGAACTGGCGACTGCCTCCGGAACCTTCATCCTCTCGCTCACCGCTTTATTCCCCTTCCGGGAGGCCTCCAAGCGCCGAGCGTCCCTGCGCTTGGTCGATGGACTCTTCTTCCTGTTCTGTCTCTCTTCAGGGCCTCCGTGCCCCTTCGGGTGATGGCTAGTGGGAGAGGGGATCCTCTCGCCAAAGGTACTACCTCTCCTCGAAGAGGGTGGTGACTTGGTTGTCTCTATTTCAAATTCCAGGCTCAGGTGGACCCTCTTACCTGTCTCCTGGACAGTCCAGATGACAGGGCAAGAGATGCCCAGAGCTGAGATGGTTCTGACGAGTCTTTCTGGTAATTCCAGAGTATCCACGATTGATTAATCAGGTGCTCACACTCTGAAGTCAGAGGTGCGAATGATGTGAATGTGACGATGTTGGCGAATGGCAATGTCCAATGACGGGAACTAAAAAACTTGTGGACCATGTGATATTTATCTACTCATCTGTTTGCCATTTGTTAACCCTTTACCTAACGCTAGGAGTGGACGACACTCGTGAAAACATTTTTGTGTGACTAAAAATTTTCATTTTTGCTCCCAAAACATAGGTTATGACCCCTCATTGGAACGAGCGTGACGCGCTCGTTCGAATGAGGGGTCATAACCTATGTTTGGGGAACAAAAAGTCAAAATATAAAATATATTGAATGGCGATTTTCGTGTATAGCGCTGGGCGGTTTTGGCTTTACGTTAGGTAAAGGATTAGATAAAAAAGTAGGGATATTTCCACCAATTATGAATTTATCGTCACCAAATAAGGCCTCTCCAGTTCCTCCTCACAGCCTCATTTTTATCTTCCGCTTCTGCAAAGTTCCGGTTCGTTTTCGCGACAGGTACCGGCTGTCTTCGAAATTCAAATCAAGAGTTGAGAGTATAATTTCAGAAAAACAACCAACTTCTACCCCAAGCATTGGTTACTGGGTCATAATCCACCAGTAAAGCAGGGCTTGTTTACCACAATGAACAAGCACTGCTTCACTTCCCGGGATCCCCACTGGGTCGGTCCATTACAAGTGGGATAAGCACCTCTCGAGTATTCGCTTACCAATACCTGATGTTGATTTTTAACCCTACCCCGTCGATATTAATTAAAGTTAGCCCCAGTGGTCTGCGTCAGACAAGATAGATCCATTAGTCTCGTGAACACAATTCGTTTGAAGTTTTAATCCTTTCAAACGCTGCTGTATATAGTATACACATTCCACTATTTTCTGTAAAACTACTTCAGAAGGATTATAGCAGGTCATAAATCATAAACACAAGAGCACCTTAATTGCCGATTAAGATAAGTCAATCAAATTAATTAATTTAATCATTGATGAATAACAAACAATCTTGCAGAAAAATAATAACAACCAAGAGGATAAAAATGTTTGGTTTATATTTTTTCATTCTTTCACTTTAACAATTAAAAATATACATTGTAATTTATCGATAGGGCCAGGCTAAAAAAAAACGAAATTAATTTGACGATGCATTTTTATTGTACCCTGAATTATCAGAATTACTCCGAAATTATCTACTAAAAAGCGCGAATTTCATTTTGCACTTTTTAGTGAATAATTCCAAAGTAATTTATCAATAGGGCCAGGTTAAAAAAAACGAAATTAATTTGACGATGCATTTTTATTGTACACTGAACAATCAGAATTACTCCGAAATTATCCACTAAAAAGGGCAGCTTTCATATTGCACTTTTTAGTGAATAATTCCAAAGTAATTTATCGATAGGGTCAGGTTAAAAAAACGAAATTAATTTGACGATGCATTTTTATTGTATGCTGAACTATGATTAGCTGCCATGATTATCCTCTTTCTGCATAAATAAATAGGTTCAGTTTAATAGAAAGATCATATCAATACATAATTGCATATCAGCTATGTTCGCAGGTGCAATCTTTTATTTTCAACTATTTTTTTCATTTTGAACACATTTTTTTCAAAGCACTCGTTTGCAATCGACATGGGTTTGTCACTGTATGTCTTGTTTTCACAGTGTGTGTTGTGCTATTCACTTTTCAGATTGAGAAAATGTGATGCAAATTTAACAAGTTATCAATTTTTTCCTTTTTGTAAATACAAAAATGACCATATACCTGTGCTTGCAAATTGAAATGATGAAGAAATAAATATTTTTAATCAGAATCATATTCTATCAAGACGTGTTAAAAATTACTTCCAGTTACATTTCTGTGGGCAGACGTGTTTCGGATTAATTATGTGGACACTGCCGTCCGGCATTATCATCGTTCAGTAATCTTTTCCACAGAAGTCCACAGGCTTTTGCCCACAGAACTACATGCCCGCAGAAGTCAACAGAAATTGGTATCAGACTGATTTCTGTGGAAAATCTGTGGGCGCCCACTGTGGGCATGTGGAAAAGTGACTGCCCACGGCGACTGTACTGTATTCCATGTCCACTTGATGTGCCGTCTATAGTATGAACAGGTTCCCAAGAAATTGTGAACCACTGTAACATTTTAGGTCCAGGCCAGTGTTTGATAATTTTTGTCTTTTCTGGTGCTACTTCTACTCTTTTCTTTGATATATGTCCAAGAAAGTCAACTCTATCTTTAAACAGATGACATTTCTTAGAAGATATTTTCAAACTGGCTGTGCTAATTCTCTCCAGTACTCCATCTAATCTTTCCAAATGACTCTCAAATGTTTTTGAAAAAATTAAGATGTTGTCTATATACAGTAGACAGGTTTTCCAATGGAGTTCATGGAGGACAAACTCTATTAGCCTTTCAAAAATCTGAGCTCCATTGCAGAGGCCATATGGCATGGACTTGAATTCAAACAAACCATTTGATGTAATAACTGCAGTTTTCTCTTGGTCTGTAGGGTTCATTTTTAGCTGCCAATAACCACTTTGTAAGTCTAAGGTAGAAAATTGTTTCAAACCCTGTAATGCATCGATAGAGTCCATTAATTCCTGGTAGGGAGTATGGGTCTTTAACTGTTACACCATTGACCTTTTCATAGTCGATACCAAATCGGATTGATCTCTATCTTTCTTCCGAACTAATACCAATACTAACAGAAAAAAATGGCGGCAACATAGGAGTCGATGTTGATGTCGTTGCAATGCAATGAAAAGTTCGTCAAAACTGTTATCATGGCTCTGATTTGTCTTACAATACCTCTGAAAAGTCTCTTAAAGCTTAAGGCTTGGATTCCGACTGGAAAATGTACTAGAAACTGTTTATACATCTTTTTTCGAGTTTATGTGGATCGTGTATGTCAAATTTTTCACCTGACTTCGCACCATCTGTTATCTGCTGAGATTCGTCTGCAATTCTTCGCAGTCAAACCTGATACGAGACTCATTTATTGCTTGAGAAAATCTGTTCATGGTGTTTACTGTTTACTGAGTGATTTCTTTTTTTATTATTCTGAGGACACCACAGGTAATTCTAGAAACTATGGCCGATAGCACCAAGCGAGTTATAGACACTGGGGGTACTGGAGACCATTAGTGAAAACACCGATCAAGTCGATCTAAGCCGCCATATTTCGGGTAGCCCCCCCCCCCCCCCCCCTACAAGAGAGCCCGCTTGTCCAGTGATAGTAGTACAGACACCGAAGATTTATATGGGTCTATGAACATTCGATTAATTGAATCAAAAAGTGATAAAATTGAGGTGTTGGTTGGGAAAATGGCTACTAAAGATGAACTTGTGCACACAATTTCGGACATGTTTGCAAAATCATTGAACAGTTTTCAGCAACAACTCACAAAATCAATCAATGCGATCATCGATAGAAAATTATCTGACCTGGACAATAGATTATCAATAGTCGAAGACGAGAATTCACACCTTACTAGTGAAATCAAAAAGAACAAAATGAAAATTACAGACATGGCTAATCAGATAGAAAGTTTAAAACACGGAACCCGACAAGCTACTATAATGGCAAATCAGAACGAACAATATTGCAGGAAAAATAATATTAAAATCTTGGGTTTAAAAGAAGAAAATGGGGAGAATCTGGAGGAAAAATCCATTGAGGTTGTGAACAGTACCTCAGAGTTACACATAAACAACAGTGATCTGCTTGCTATTCACAGGATCCCGTCATGGGCAGGTACTGTTAGACCTGACATTGCCAAGTTCAACAAGCGTGCGACGAGAGACTCGGTCATAAGGTCAAGGCGACTATATAAGACCAAAGGAATAAATTTTATAAACTATCTGACAAAATTGAATGGAGAACTTCTCTACCAACTTCGACAAAGTGAAAATATTAAATCATCATGGTATGCAAATGGACACATCTGGGGTAGAGATGTATGACAAGACCAACTATATAAATTTCAGATATTTGACGACATAAATCGTGTCATCCAATCATAAACTGACCTATAAACTGAAGGAAAAATAGGCCATACTGGCAAATGTATGAAACTTTGATTTTTGTTTTGTAGCAGAGTGTATCTCGCCCTCATTCTATTTGTTTTAGTACAGTGTTTTTTTTCAGAGTGACATGCTATGAATATATGTTTAAAGTTATGCGCGGATTGTGGCAATGTCTAAAATATAAGTATGTGAGTGTGTGTGTGTGTGTGTGGGTTTGTCCTTACCAACTTGACGAGGTAATTAGACAAAAGAGTTTGCGTGTTTTGCCTTACCGAGGTACAAAAGACAAAAGAAACCCTTTACCTCGGTTGTTTTCCCAGAACTGTACCGGCAAAACGAGGTAGAAACCGTTAGTCCACACAAAGGACAAACAATGGGATACCTCGGTATGTAGGGTAGACAAGACTGTGTGTGTGTGTGTGTGTGTGTGTGTGTGTGTGTGTGTGTGTGTGGTGTGTGTGTTGTGTGTGTGTGTGTGTGTGTGTGTGGGGGGGGGGGGGGGGGTAATCTGCATATGCCAAAGATATGTTCGGAGTAATATCAACAAAATATGTGTTGGGTGGGGTGGGGTGGGTTTGAGGGCTGATTTAACATACGTGTGCTTGATCCTTCGATTTCAAAAATCTAAAATGAATCCATGTGTACAGTACATCTGCAGGGCGTGCTAGTTAGTGTGAGTGTGCAACTGAAGCGTTCAATATCAACTAACACTAGTAGGTGAGTGTTTCAATATAACACGACTGCACGAAAACACAATAATTATTTCTATAGTTTATCTGAATGTATTTTCATGAGCAACGTGATGCACATTGGCTTGTATCTGGGCACCTTTCTCTGCCCTTTCTTGCCTATTTTCGTTTTTTCGGGGCAAGAAAGAAGTATCGGGGGTTTACCAACATACTGGTTTCGAGTGGTGGAATATACTAAGAGACTCGATCCTCCATGTTTACATAAAGCCAAGCAAACACAACATATATAGTTTGCCCTTTTTCACGATCTATAAAGAATAATAATGGAGGGGACGTTTCTGAAAGTGGCAATAAACTTCATTCGGAAATTCCACCCACCCAGTGTGCAGATCGTTTCCAAACAAAGAATCTTTTTTTTTAAATTAATACCACTTGCTACCTCTACACTGGGTTTACATATCAGTGTTAGTATCTGTTTAGGGGTGGTGTGTGTGTGTGGGGGGGATGTCCCGCCTAAGGTTCGAATGAGTTGGTGAGTGTGTCTGTGGGTGTTCGAGTGGCGTAGACGTCATATGGGTGAGTATTTGTGCGTTGTGCGCGTATAGTCGACATTAAAAACTTACAAATGAGTATAGTCCCAAACCAAAGCATACAAATGACACTGATGGTGCAGTAAGGTGAGGTGAAGGTAAGTGTGTGCGTGGAGGGGGGGGGGGGGGGGTAGTGAATCCCCACTGTTCCTACACATTCCCAAATGTTGACATCTCAGATATTCTATAAAAACGCATGCCCTGGTTATAAAGACCCCCCCCCCCCCCCCCCCCACCACCTAATCTCTATGGCTGCTACAAAGCATAACCCCTTTCCAGTTGAGTGGCGTAAAACTCTGAGATGATGTATGTATGGCTGATTAGGCTCTCGGCCTGCTCGGTTTTCTTTATCAGGCCTAGTTGAAGACGTGTAATTTTTTAAACTTAAAACATATCAGATAGATATAAATATACGAATACTCAGATGACATCGGAGGGATCCCACCCCGGGAATAATTTCTGTTGAACATGTGTATATTTCCAAACTTGATAAAATATACAACACGTATATCATAGATATATAGATATGTATACCATGAGGACATCGGCGGAAGTCTCATTCTGGGGCCAATAACGGAGGGGCACCTACCTGTTAGGACTCGCGCAGAGACTAGGCAACAGGGTTGTTTATTTATATGTATATATGAACGTGATTGTGCCTCCCTCTAGTTACAGAACTTTCCTATATTTGAATATGACTTCAGGTCCCTTCAAACCTCACTCATTTTTCATTGCACCACACCTGACTGACTTAGAAACCTAACCCTCTGTGTTTTGAAGAGGTTTTAGCACACGTTTATATAATCCAGAAATATTAACACACTGCTGGAGTATTTTAACTCACTGTTGCCATGTTGACTACCAACAGTAATTATCTAACTACGAACTCGTTTATATCATTAGCCCTGCTGAAATCAAAACGTTACAAGAAAGTGGCCACCTCGGTCCCTGGTTTCGTCTAAGCGCCAATTATACTTACAGGGCAGACAATTGGTAGATGCTCTCGGGGACTGTGCTTCCCACTGCTGTTCTCAATGAGGGATTATCATTCTATTCGAATCTCTCAACCAGTCTTGATTAGATTGCTATATCCTCCCTGGGAGACGTCAGATGGCCAACGGAGGGGCATCTGCATTTCCGTTGGAACCCTGATGCTTTCCAGGGACGATGATGTAGGCACATCGAATAACCAATTACTCTTCTCGAATCTCCCAGCCGGTCTTGGTAGCTTGTTATGCCGTCCCATCAGAGCATCGGGGAGCTAACTGCCGTTGATGCATCGATGCTCTCAAGGGACGACATGTGCATTCGTAAAATAGTCCCACTTTAGATTCACTTTTAGAGCAATTATAATTTTGTGTAATTGCAACGGCCAATTATTCTTATACACGAAGTCATTGTTTATAACCTTCACAATCATGATTAGTGTATATATTGCACTAATAATAGTAAACTTTTTCCAATTTCCTTTGCTTTTTTTTAACTTTTCTATACTCTATTTATTCTATCTCTGGGAAAAGCTCACCCGACTTATACAAGGCTGTGAAATCTGAACAAATAAGTCTAGAATTGGAATATGTTATCAAACATTCAATCTGTAAATGCAAACCCCTTCACTCTGTAGGATACTACAGATATCAGTTTGAAATACCCCTGGAAAGTGAGCCACCGACGGTAACCCTTTTGCAGAGAGATAGTCATTTTGCAGTTAGGAAAAAATATGGCTATCACAATTGAACAGTATAGAGCTGCAGTTGGGGTTTTTGGCGGTGGCGTCAAGTGTTTCAAAGGAAAATCTTTGAGCCCGCCCTCTTGTAAAATTAGAAAGACTAGGCTCCCAAAAATGAGATTTCTATTACTATTTTGCACGCTTTCTTTGTTACTTTCCGGTGATATCGAGTCAAACCCTTGTCTACCCGACACAAGAAACAACCTTCCTGGTTCCCTGTCTATCCTCCACTACAACATACGTAGCATAAGACAGAAGTTTTCACAAATTTCAGAGATTATACATGACTTCAATATTCTCTGTTTCACCGAAACGCATCTCGATAGTTCAGTGCAATCGCGCAGTATCAAATTACAGGGTTTTCAGATCCCATCAGAAATCAGGAAATCAGTATGGGGGTGGTATTGTCGTATACTTTGATCAAAGTCTTCTGTATTTTCGTAAAACCAAACTAGAATTCGACACATCCATCATGTGCTTTGAAGTCACTTCTAAATCGAAAACATTTCTTCTAGCAGTTTCCTACAGATCGGTACAGTATGCACCGAGTGATTATTGGGACCTATTAGATAGTTTTGTGGAAACGGCACTTGATGCGAATAAACCCCTTGTATTGCTAGGTGATTTTAACTCGGACCTCACACAACCTACTGGGCTTCTCAGCGAAATTTTAACACACTATAGTCTACGCAATGTAGTAACAAAGCCAACTCGTGTAACTGCTACTACCGAAACACTTCTCGATCCCATTTTAGTTAGTGACCAAATTAACGACACAGAAAGCGATACAATAGACCCTGAAGTGTCTGATCACTTTGCCATTTACTGCTGTATAAAATCTGAATATTTACTTAATACCCCATACTTCAGAACTGTTCGTAAGTACAAAAATGCTAATTTTGAACTAGCAAATACATTAATCCTTCAAGCAGACTGGACACACTTAATCGAAAATGCCCCAAACATAAACACGTCACGAGTAATTTTACAGAAAAGTTCCTTGCTATCATTGATAAGTGTATTCCAATATCAACAGTTCTTATACGCCCAAAAGACAAGCACTGGTTTACCTCTGAACTCAGAAAAGAAATTCGACAGCACAACAGGCTAAGGAAAGGCAATTAAATCTCATCTACGTGACAACTGGACCAAATACAAGAAACAAAGTAATACCGTTAATAACATGATAAAATACGCAAAAAAACAGTACGAATCCAACCTTGAGCACACCCTTTCAGATCAACCTTCCCCCAAATTATTTTGGCATGTAATCAATGACCTTCTCGATAAAAATAAATCTAAAAAGATGCCACCTGTCTATATAACAAATATAGAAAACCCCGACATGATTGCATTTACAAACGAAGAGAAAGCTCATCTGCTCAATGACACATTTATATCTAACGGAGTTATTGACGAAACAGATCATATACTTCCAACGTTCTCATCACGCTCCAGTATACATTTAGCTGAAATCCCTTTTGAAATAAACGACATTATGGAAGCCATCAAATCTATGCAGTCAAACAAAGCCCATGGTCATGATCAAATTAGCGTCAGAATGTTAAAAGCCAGTGCTGCCAGTATCTCATCTCCCCTAAAATTATTGTTTGAATATTCCTTCCGGTCGTGTAAATTCCCAGAAGAATGGAAGAAGGCAGACGTGACCCCAATTTTCAAGAAAGATGACCCTTCAGACAAAAACAATTATAGACCCATTTCACTTTTACCCTGCCTTAGTAAAATAATAGAAAAAGTGACCCTTAAATATATTCTTCCGCATTTCATAGAAAATAATCTCCTGTATAAATACCAGTCTGGCTTTATTCCTGGACATAGTACAACCTTTCAGTTAATGGAATTATATCACACTCTATGCAACTCCCTGGACAATAATCTACTAACCTGTTCAGTTTTTTGTGATATATCAAAAGCCTTCGAAAGAGTTTGGCACAAGGGTTTGGTTTTTAAACTTAGAGAGAATGGTATCACAGCAAATCTACTTTTGTAGATAGAAGATTATCTAGATAATCGACAACAGAGGGTTTTAATTAACAACGATTTTTCACAGTACAAGACAATGAAATCGGGGGTTCCACAGGGCTCAGTACTGGGCCCCTTTCTATTCCTGGTCTACATAAATGATATCGCTGACCTACTCGAGTCACATGCTCGGATGTTTGCGGACGACACGTGCCTGTCCACCAGTAAAAATAACAAAGTCGACCTAACTTACGTCCTAAACGCCGATTTAGAAAAAATTAACACCTGGACCAATCAGTGGTTGGTCTTATTCAACCCATCCAAAACAAAGTCAGTTTATTTTTCATTTTCCCCAGGCACAACCCCACCTGTAATTCACTTTAATAATAGCATTGTATCTGGATGTGATCATCACAAACACTTAGGCATTTATTTACAAAGTAATCTTAAATGGGATGTTCAAATAAATGAAATTTGTAAAAAAGTGTCGTCTCGATTATCGCAACTCCGAAAACTGAAATTCTTGCTCTCTCGCAAAACATTGGAGAGAATATATGTGTCATACATACTCCCTATAATGGATTATGGAGATGTACTATGGGACTCGGCCCCCTCCTATCTTCTCAAAAGACTTGAATGCTTACATCTTGATGCGGCCCGAATTATCACAGGTTTAACGAGATCAGTATCGACAGAAAACATCCTTCTTGAGCTTGGCTGGAACTCGTTGACACGCAGACGTGAAATTCACAAAATGAGTATAATGTACAGAATAGTTAACCACGAAGCACCAGAATATATTACGCGTTTACTACCCCCGCGAATTTCACAATCCACTTCATATAATCTGCGACGTGCGGAATAATTTCCACATACAAAACACGTACTGAACATTTTAAGAACTCTTTTCTGCCAGCCACAGTGTTAGCCTGGAATCAATTACCCAGTCATATATCACAATCACAATCCCTTGTAGAATTTAAAAAGAAATACATTAACCTGAATCCTGTAACGAAACCACCCGTTTATTTTGCTAGCGGGAAACGAATGCTAAACATCACACACTGTCGTCTACGAAGCCAGTGTAGTAACTTGAACGCCGATAAGTTTGCTAATTATATTTGCGAAGCTCCTAGCTGCAGTTGTGGACATGAACTTGAAAATGCCCAACATTATTTTTTTTGAGTGTCCGTTATATGCAACGCAGCGTAATACTTTGAAACGGCGGCTTTCTAGTTTAAAAATGGTATCACCGGATAATTTATTGTATGGAAATCCAAATCTATCTATCGCAGACAACCAATTTATCTTTAAGTGTGTCCAGTCCTTTATTTCAAGCACTCAACGATTTAATCTTTGAAAATTTGGAAACGAATACACTTTTGCGGTTGAGCAAATATTCCTTCAACTTGTGTGGATGGACTGTCACTGTGTTGTGGCGGGATGGTTTCTCCAACCTGCAAATGGTGATGATTTTTCAAAATCATGCTGAAAATATTGTGTTTTCAGCATGTGGATCACGGAGTGAAACCCCATGCTCCATGGGCGGTGGATCTACTCGTGTTCTCCGTTCCTTGTTCTTTGAAACTGTACAGATAGTATTTGTGGGGAGAGTCTACCCCGCCACGATTCAGTGACCTGGTCCAGTCCCTCTGTACTGTGCGCGAAATTCGAACGAGTATATAAACATGTGTGTATATGTGTGCTTTTATATACAAGTCCAAGTAAACACAAGCGTTCCTAGATGGGCCCTTACGAGCGGGCGGCACATTTTTCATTTCAGATATTCCATATTTCATACTTTGGAGTTGCATTTGCATTAATTTGCATTCATCAAAACTTGGTCCAGAAAAAAACTGGTGTTTGGAGCTTGCCCACTACCTAATAAAACAAATTGAAACTTTTCGTCGATTGAAATATCGAGCCTAAAACATTGTTGATGAGTGGAGATCGGGTTACAGCCTACTAAAACAAGCACTATTTATTTTACTTTATATTTGCTTTTCCCACAATCTTTACCTTCTCTTGGAAACTTAAACTTTGTATTATAACGATGTTAAAATGTTCACCTATGTATGTCGTTCTTGTACATTTTTATTTATATTGTTACAGCATTATACAGGAGAGGAACGTAAATAAGTTGCTATAACTTGTGTTCCAATCCTTTTGTCAACTATCATCAAAGACAAATAAAATATGTTTAAACTAATACAAGAGGTGATGCCCAAGGTGACTTGGAAGGTACAATAACACCATTATTTAGCATCTTTTGTAATTCATCTTCAACTTCTTTTCTTTGTGACAATGGTACTCGTCTAGATGCTTGTTTGAATGGTTTTACATTGCCAGTCTCAATGTTATGGTACACTATATCTGTGTGTTCAAGGTAACTTTTATCTTTAACAAGTACTTTTCTATGACGTTTATATAGTTGAAACTGAACAGACTCAATTTTCTCCTTAGTATAGTCTGAACTCAATGAGTCCATGCTGATTTTTAAATGGTCATTTCTCTCCTCACTCTTCTCTGTAATTTCCTCTCACTTTTCTATTTCAGTTTCTTCAACTGGACACTCTAAACCCAACTGATGTGCTGTCATCGTTTCACATTCAACAGCCAGAGTTTGCCCATATGTGATTTGTTCATGTTCAGTGAGATTAATGACTTCCACTGACAGGCCTTTCTTCAGTAGACTGTCACTACCTATTGTGTATTAAGCGGGGATTCACGCAGGAGAATGTAAGAAGACTTCTATACCAAACTTTACAACATACTGTAATGGTAAAGCTGTAGGCCAGGCAAGGAGGAACAACATTTGAGGGTTGTTATTCGTGCCACGACTGTCCAACAGCCCACCTGTTACTAAGATAAAGATTTAAAGAAAATTCTAAATTTACAGTGCTGGATATGAGTGAATATTTATAGACTGCATTAATTTAATACATGGGAACTGCTTGAACCTGTCAAGGAAGACAACCATGCAGGTATTGACAGAAAAGGAAAATGTAAAAAATTTCCAGGGATATTGCAGGTGAAGGCTCTTCTCCAGCAAAAGAAGAAAAGGTTAAATTTAGTATTATTAATTTATTTTTAACGATCAAATGTAATGCGAAAGGGTAAGGTGAGGGAATTTTCTGACATAAAATAGGACCAAAAGACTATCAAAATGGCAATCAACCCCAGTATGGCCACATGTACACCCTGTGATCATTCTGAGATCAAGTGTCAGCTTGATCAATAAAGGCCTTCTCTTGTTTTCAATTTAACCCCACTAGCACAAACATTGTCGGGATGGCGACACCAGTAGACTTAAGTCTGCAATTAAAATAATTTAAAGAATTATTTGAATGTAATGAAATTTATTCTATTTAACTTTCAACGTAGGTACAAAAATATGTATATCAAATGAAAATGAGACATATTGATGAAATGGATGATAAATTCCATAAAAGATGAAGTTGATTAGATGATGGCTGATAGGTTTCAACCCAAGGATGAGCGAATTAACAGCCCTCATCCTTTAGCTGATGCCTATCAGCGCATGAATAGCCCTTTACTACTTATTCCACCAAAGCCAGTTTGCAAGGCTGTACATGAGGCCTCCGATTCCCAGTGTTTCATTATACTCTCCACTGGTGAGGCGGGAAAACAATACCGAAGCCCACATGTATATTCGAACTGAACAGGAGGCCTCTGTCTCACTGTGTTTCACTAATGAGACCGGAAAACACCAAATCACACGTGCAATTACTACTGCCCATGAGGCCTCCATCTCATTGTGTTAGATTCCACTCATGAGACAGGAAAATACCGAAGCACACATGTATGCCCAAACTATACATGAGGCCTCCATCTCACTGTGTTTCACAAGTGAGATGGGAAACCACCAAAGTTAATGTGGGCAGGTAGCTAGGCTGCCCACAAGGCCTCCGTCTCACTGTGTAATATTCCACTTGTGAGACGGGAAAACCACGAAATGAAACAGAGCGACAGCTCTAAAAGACTGTCCCATGATCGATTTCTCACTGTGGGAGTGAATTACTCCCATCATGAGGGATCGATAATTGGGAACTACGAAAGTGTGCACAGTGGTTCAGCCACACCCAAAACATCACTATGCACCAGACGTGAAGGCACAACCTAACTTTAAACGAAACCGGTTCAGGCAAACCTGAAGTAATTAATAGGGTAAGATGCTTCTCTAATCACTGCTAATCAGAGTGCACCTCAGCGAAAAGGACAGTAAAATACTGTTCCTTATGCTGACCTGCACCATGACAAACAGTGATTAGGCTACTACACAAATTTCCACGGTGAATCCCAATACGTGATAAATTCCAAAAACACTACCATAAAAGAAGGATCTCATTTTCATCAGCAAGGCAAACTCAGGATTGCTATTTTAACCCCTATCTGATTAACCCTTTACCCAACGTAACGGCCAAAACCGGCCAGCGCTATTCTCAAAAATCGCCAATTAATTTTCAAAATATTTTCATTTTTTGTCTCAAAAACATAGGTTATGACCCCTCGTTGGAACGAGCTCGTCGAGCTCGTTCCAACGAGGGGTCATAACCTATGTTTTTGAGACAAAAAATGAAAAAAATTAGTTATTCAAGAATTTTTTTTGCATTGTCGTCTGCTTTTCATGTTAGGTAAAGGGTTAACTTATGACTACTCTAAACCTTGTATACCTAAAATGCCACTCCACTTCAAGAACCTGAGTTTACATAAATGTAATTTAAAGTAATTCATTTACTTGACTCAACGCCACGATTAAACATTAACTACTAAACTATTTGGTCCTTCAATGTATTGCGCCATGACCGGAGGACCCTTGATAGGGATCATCCTCTTGTGAGCAACACACCGAACAACCAAATTGAAAAACTAATACACAAAATATTACTGAGAGTGGCAACCGCCTATTTTATAAAAAAGGTGATTTGCCTTACTTAAAGACAAACCTGTATTAACATTCATACCATTTTACAAAAGTCTTATTTAAAGTCACACCTTAGGAACGATAAAGGTTAGCGACACGAGCCTATAACACATGTTCTGCACCTTTGCAGTTCTAGGTGCAACACACCGCCAGATGGATCTCCAATGAAGATCCATCAGACGCTGTATCGCACATAGAACTAAAGTGAGAACAAATGGCAGATCAATGTTTCAACATTAAAGAAAATTAATAAAAAAAAACTAACTTTAAAAATGGTTTTAAAACAGTTCTATAGATGTCAAAACTGCACTAGACTTGCACCGGTATTTATTACATTTATAAAACTTTTACACTCTCTCACACTTTCGAAAAGTGGGCAACTCCACTTACAGGTGGTATATTAAAGAAACGAAGGAGTCACATATGCAGCCCAAAATAGAATTTGGCAGACATTTCCTTGTGATGGGCATTAGTACACATAGCCAGGCCCATCATTGTTTTTTAATAAACAACAGGATAAATGTCGGGCAAATAAAATCCGGACTTAATAGGTGCCACCTTACTACTAGGTATGGCAAAATATGGATAAAGTTTAACAATAACCCTGTCTTTACACCACGTATTAGTTTTATGGCCTCTTGGCCCTGCGCTTCCTAACAAAAATAATGAAACTATTGTGGGCAATAATAGCTGCTTAGCTCTATGCGCCCCCCCCCCCCCAAGAAACACTTAAATAAATATTTAAAAATAACTATTGCGAGAGCCTCTTGGCTTCACAATAAAAATTTAAAATGAAATTGAGACCTACAAAGTATTTAAGCGGACTTCTATGAGCGCTGTTTCGTCCACACCTGTCAAAACATGCCAGAGTTGACTCTTGCATGTTTCAACAGGACTCAGGCAACCGAGAAAAGGTCTACGCTATAAAAGATTGTTAAATTTGTTTAACGTCGGCACTGGTGTTGCCCAACGTCGATATTATCCAAACTCAAACATAAAATTACCAAATAATAGGGCTATTAAACCGGGATAACTTTATACGACCGGCGAATGCAATGAATTCAATCGAACTGATTTCCAAGTTAGGAATTTCCCAAGATGCATTGCAAAACATGGCAATGTTATGGAATAAAAGGATAATAAAATACAGGCTTATGGAATTATTTTTCAACAAACAAAGTTTACCATGTATAAATACGAAGTGAAATAATTAAAGTGACGCAGTCAAGCAAGTAGACACACTGTCTAAAGAAACTAACAGTTCATCGAGAATTTCGAAATACCGAGAAGACTGTTGATTTATCGAATTGCTGAAAGGCATGACATTGCTCCACATAATATTTTGTCAGAATTTCCGGAAGAAAATCACCAAAAATTTTTTTTCTTCATTTACAGGTGAAACTGCGTGATAGTCATTTTGTCACACAACCCTCCACTTAGATGTTTGTGTCCTCACAAAATCACATGTATCTTTATAATGAAAACTCATTTGGCTCAACAAACACAAAACATTTAAAAATTACAGTTGCTCTACCGTTGTAGGAAACAGAGTACTTCTTACTGAGACGTCAACTTACCAATAACACCATCAATGCAAATTCAATACTTAAGAAAAAAATTAACTTTAAACCTGAAAACATATATACATGCATAACCATTTTATGAAAATGTTGTACTGTACTCAGAGTGAAACTCAATGTTTATTCTTTGCTAACTTTCTTGTCCACAGTCTGAAGTGGCTCGCAAAATAAGTTTTTATATGCTGTCTTAGGGCCATACTTCACCTTTTTCACTTTGTCTTTACTTTTGGAAACCTTGGGTGTTCCGGAATCACTTTTCCTCTTCTTGGTCTTTTTTACACTCTCAGAGACTTGACGAAAGTTATTTTTAATTTGATTAATTTTGTTGTCACTTCTAGAAACGTATTTACACAATGTCTTTTCTTGTTTGGCTATAACATTTGTAGCACTTAGGCCAACTAATGCTTCTGTGACAAGGTTTATTTTTGTTTCGAAAATAGTTTGAAACTTTAACAACTGTTCTTTGAACTGGTAGAGTGCTAAATTATTTTTGACCATCAAATCTTGTACACATGTCTTTGCCTTGTTACAATTTATGGGTGAGTGCCTATAGGCACTCTCCCATAAATTGTAACAAGGCAAACCCTTAAAGATTAAATAATATCACTTCAAAGATAATACAAAGCAGATGCACTGAATATGAGCCTTCAAGGTGTGGTACCTGCACTGCAGAATAAAGCCCAAATATGGGCTTCCAGCACTCTACCAGTTAATAAATGCACTTCATCTTTGATTTCTGAAGTCTCTTCATTTTTCTCATCTATTATCATTGTATTGGTACATGTAACTTCAGTATTTGTTGTTGATTCTTTTATCTCCACTCTTCATTCATCAGTAATTAATTCATTAACAAAGTTATTTTGTTTCAGTTCCAATGGCTTTACAAGTTCCTTGAGAAAGTCAGTGTCCTCTTTACACAAAATGAAATCAACATCAGAAAAAGCTATTTCTTCCGGCTCTGCCACATTTGATGGGACTTCCTGACCTTCTGTTTTTGAATCTTCTTTTATTACTGACTTTTTCCTTTTACACCAGGTCTTTAAGGATTCTTCACGCGATTCTCTCCTGACATCTTTCCCCTCCTTTATCATGAAGGGTGACATATTAATTTTTTTATACTTAGTGTCGTCTAAAATGACCCCCATTTCTTTGAATCTACTGACTTTCTCCCTGTTAATAGGAAATTTTTGCTGGTGCTTATCAAATATTTTTTTCAGTTAGGGATTTATACCCACATAAAGTACAGCTGAATGGGGCTTCTTCAACTTTGGGCATTCCCTGTGTTTATTTTATGCTTCACTATGTCTGTGCAACCTAGATCTCCTTTTGACTTGGAAAAAAGCATCCTGGTGTTTGATCAACAGTTCTCTGATAAGGGCATCTTGTTCCCCTGATACATGTTTTATAGATGATTGGTATAATTCTGTTAAATGGTCAGGCAGTTCATTGTCAGGTTCATTCACCTCATTTGCCAGGCTAACAGTCTCAACCTGAGCAGCATCATCACGTATTTCACCTTCTGCAGCATTTGTCAATTTATACATTGTCTGGGGTTCATTGGTCAAATTCATAACTCTCCGAGGTATTTGCACATTACCGCCAGTAACAAATAAACTTCTTGCAACAAATATCCCCTTTTTATACAAAAATGCGCTTCCTCGGTCCACGAGAGCACATTTACCTTCTTCTACATTGTTTTTAACTATGGTTGGTATTACCATTTCACTAACAGGTGGTATAACAATATTTTCGGCTACCGTTACTCTAAAAGTTACTCCAGCTGAACTTTCGTGTTTGCATCTCAATGGTTGCTCGTTAACAGTCAGAGTAGCTGTCTTCACATCAATGTGACATCTATTGTCACATAGGAAATCATATCCAAAAATAGCTGGAACACTTCAATTTCTGCTATTATCACCTTATGCTTAATAACTGTGTTCCCTACTAAGAACTGTAATTCTGTGGCACCCCTGAGAGTAACCATCCCCCCGTCTGCCATTCTTAGCTTTGTGCCTGTACTTTGTAGTGGTGGCTTCCCCGTGTGCTGTAATTCATTAAAGACATCTGGATGTAATACAGTAACCGTGGAGCCTGTATCAACCAAAAAATTAACATCCTCTCCCTGTACATTAATATTTACAATTAGTCCACTTCCACTCTTCTTCGCATCATTTAACAATTTGGGTCCTTTAGTTTTAACAGCCTCGGTCGGTCCTTGACCCTCAGTGGCGACCGGTTTCAGTTTTCCTGTTGACGCTTAAGTTCAAAATTTCTCGGCCCAGGATAACTTCCTTGTCTGATATCTCTCATCATTTTCCTGCATTCTTTCTTTAAATGTCCAGGCTTATTACAGTAATAGCATACGATAGGTTTTTTCATCTCGACCCGGCCTTCCTCCAGGCCCTGTCTGCCGTTAAATCCATTTTTTTGATAGCTAGTTTGGTCCCACTTGCTTGGAGCCTGGTCTAAAATGTTAGTATCCCTTACTAAAGCCTGCTGTCGCACACATGTCCTTTGATTTTTCTTTTTCCTGCTATTCTGAAATGCTTCATATTCTAAGGCCAACCTGAGCGCTTCATCTAGGTTATGTGGCCTCCCCTGATGCACCGACCATTCCATCTCCGAATCATTCAATGCATCCATGAAGCAGTCTCTTGCAAGTCTGTCTCGGACTTCCAGACCTGCGGATGTGTATGCCAAACGCACTAATCACTTTATATCCTGTACCATCAGTGGTAATGGTTCTTCATGTCTTCTGTGTGTTCCCTTAACTTGTGTGCGGTATATTTCACATTGATTACTTGGTTCAAATCTTCCCGCTAATGCAGAGGTCAACTCTCTATAATTCTTTCTTTGGTCTGGTCTCATATCACTGAGTACACACTGTGCAGCGCCTCTGAGGCTGGTCGCTAATTCTATAGCCTTGGTACTTGTATCCCATCCATTCAGTTCACTGACCATCTCAAACTGCACCAGATAATCTGTCCACCCGCTACTACCATCATAAAATGGGGGCTTCTTACTTTTGATAAATTGACTCCTTTTCAGACTTGTGTTGTCACACGGATTAGGAGGGGTCCTGAGCTTATAACTATCTTCTTCGAAAGGTCCTCGGCTCCACCTTACATAATTTGGCCCATATGGTGAGTTAATATCTCTGTTGACTCTGTAAATGAAATTACTGCCATGCATATCCTCTGGCTGTGAGGATAGTACGTGGGGTTCAGTTCTCCTTGATCCATTAAATCGATGAAAAGGTCTATCTGCACAACTCACAGATTCGTGCTCACTTTTTGAAAAAAATTGTTTCAAGCTTTTTCATCCTCTCCATAGTCTGCATTAACTGTTCATCCATTTTTCCATCATCTTCAAGATGCTATCCATACTTTGGTCACGAACAGGTTTATCATTCATATTTGGTTCAATAAGTCTGTGGTTAATATATGGTGTAGGAGGTCTCTCACTAACTCGGTCTGACCCACCTTTCAAGATAATCTCACTACAGGGTGCACTCTCTGTGAAGGTGCTCGTGGAACTCATGTCTAAGGTAGCTAATGGGGTTGCAGAACCCATTCCCCTCTTTACTGGCACATCCGTGTCAACTGTCGTATCCTTCTGGGTGGCCTGTGGCGGTGTTTCCCCCGGGACAGCGTCCCCTCGATCGAAATGCTCCATCTCAGTCTAACCTCAATAGAATTTTGTACAGCAGAATAAAATGGCTCAGCAGTGCCAGAACTCCACATTTCCTGGCTCAAAAAGACATCTTAATTGTACTTCCTTAACTACTGTCACACTGTCCTCAAAACTCACTAAATCTACTGATTTCCAATAAAACAATCTGCCACCAAACTGTAGCGTGCCGGCTGAGGATGTTCTCCACTGAAGGTGCCCACCACTCTAGACTTTAATAAATAATGACCCAAGTCTCACCAGTCGCCCCACGGGTACACAAATACAGACTATTCCCGGGACACCCCTGCCCCAACACTGAGACAGCTTGGCAGTAAATGGTATTACTCTGCCGCCAGTCTGTTTTGCGTAAAAACTGACAAAACTGATCACTATTTATAGGAAAATAAAAAGAAAAAGGTATTTGTTCAGGGTAGAAAGGGAGCTTTGGGATAATGGTTGGTTTACCTATCCCACTGCTTGCGTCTTAAATACTGTTGTGGTGTGTTGGTATAACTCACTCTGTAGCCTGGTCGCGGCTGTCTATTGGTCTAGTTGATATCACGCTGCGTTTTCGTTTTTAAATAACCTGCTCTATGGTTTACTGATAACAAATAAAAGCAACATATGTACATGTATTTAATGTCAGTCCGTTTGTCAGGTCGTAATGCAGTCACGAGAACACTAATCATAAAACGTACACCAAAACGGACGAAGGGACAGTTGTCAGTTGAATGTGGTCCAGGTGCACAGGGCGTTACCCCTGAGAGCGTTCCGTCTTACGGAGCCTAAATATACATCAAAATGTACCCTAAAACCTGTGAACTCTCACCTGGTCCCTGCGCGGAAGTGAGCGGACAGTGACGACTTCACAAATCACTCCCGAACTGAATTCAAATTCAAGACGTACAACGACCGCTAAAATCCTAAAATCCAACTACAACACGCTAAACAAATCACGTCACATAGACTAGGCCTACCACCTACCGCCCGTATACAGCACGTTCATGACCACTTAACAATAAACAATAAATACTGTGACTGGTGGTCGATTTCCCATTGCAACGAAAGTTGTCTTCAAGTACCACTGACTTGACTAACAAATGCGCGAAATGACGCCCTCAAGTGTAACTCACTTGGGTCACAAATAATTTCTTCAAGTGGAACACAGCTTGGATCCAACCGGGCCTGGTAGCGGCCTGAAGACTAATTTGATATAACACTTACAATTATCATAATAAATTATTATACTCAAAATCACAAATAATGTAACTGATTACACCCACACGGAAAGAGCCTCTCTAACCCTGAGCTTAAAGCCTGTATCTATTTTCACTCGCCTGGCAAGTATCATTACTAATAACAAATCACACTGACTATTTACCACTCGGTGCGTTCACGATTTGTGGAATTCTTTAAATCTCCACCACGAAGTACAAGGGTTCACTAAAGCTTGGTAACAGCCCAATGAGTAAATAAAGACACCATTATAATTTGCCAGCTAGCCGCTGCAAAACAACAACAACAACAACAACGGTGTCAACGAACTCACGCTAAGCACTTAACCCTCAGTAAGGTCAAAGTCAGTAGTTGGTAATGTGTGGTCTCACAATTAGGTTATGTTTAAGTGGTATGCACCTTTAATAATATGGTAGGTTATCTTATAGCTGGAATTCTACAAAGGCTTGTTGATTAATTTTAAAGGCTTCCGCTTGGTTTGTTTACTGCTTTCTGCGTAAGCGCTGTCCTGGGGATACAATGGAGCTTATATAGTAACCGACACAACAAGACACGCTGCGTCGAAAATAGCATGAAGCGATTGGCTGCCATACGACACAGCCAGACACAGCAGCCGGCACAAATTAGTGATTGGCCGAGAATCGACACAGCCCGGCACAAGTTGTGACGTAAACTGCACAACACAGATTTCCAGTCGTTGATCTCCGCGATTCTCCGTAGATAATAATTACGTCATACAGAAGTAGCAAATGTGTTGTGGTGAGAATTTAGGCGAGTTGCAAACAAAACTTATAGATTTACGACAATAACATTACTGTCACTAAAACAGGAGTATTTCTTTGGAATGGTAATTCAACTACCATCCAACCGCTACGGAAACAAAAGATGGCATTGCCTGAAATGTATGAACGAGTCGATAATATTTTCTCATACTTCCCACAGTAACGTTGATCGAACTTCCAACACTGATCGATATACGATAAAATCGATCGAATCTCTGAATTAGCGATAAAATAATAAAGAAAAGGACTTAATTTAAAGTGATTTGTCATTTTGAAGTACAGTTACGTTCGGTGAACTATTTTAACCCGGGCAACATTATAAAAACCTGCGATATAATACTTTCAGGCCAAATTCAGGGCAAATGTAATTGTAATGCAAAATGGGACTGGGAATTGTGATTTCCAGATGCCACTCTGCCAGTGACAGCAGTGATATCCCCTAATTTTTTTATTTTATGTTTTTTTTCAAAGTATATTTGCCTCCAACTGAATATGATGCCAGATGCGCTTCAGTATTATGAGATTACAGCCAAAACTGGCCAAGCAGCTGGTTTATCAATCCCCCTTATACTACAGAGATGAATGATGCAGCAGTACACTCTTATCCACCCAACGCTAAGCCTGGGACTTATCCCGTGGAAATTAAACCACAGCAATATGACAGGACAGAGTATCTCGAAGAGTACCTTTCCCAATTTGAAATTTGAGCTGAAATGTATAAATGGGATTCAAGAACAAAATGCTTGTATTTGGCTTGGAGTTTGAAGGGCGGTTCATGGGCACTTACAAACGAACTGAGTGAACGATACAAAAGGGATTATGAGTGCCTTGTGCATTCTTTGATTACTTCAGTGGTTCAATAAACAGGGCTGAGATGTTCTGTGTCCATCTGCATACTAGGGTAAGGAAAACCAGGCGCCTCCTTCTCTCACTGGTATCTTTGCCTTGGACGCCCTCATAGATGCATTACCTGATGGTGACATGCATCTTAGATTTCGACAACCCAGGCCGAGCAATGCGAATGAAGCAGAGATGCTGGCAGTCCAGCTGGAAAAACACCGCCTAGCAGATCGACCTAGAGGTCAAATAGCCAGATCTGCTCAACAAAATGAGACCCCTGTCCCCTGCATAAAACTATGAAACAGAGATTTGGGGGTTCAATAGAGGGCTCAAAAGTTTTAAGGGGGAAATTGAGAATTTAAGGAATGAGATCAGAAATCTCCAATCGAGGAGCAGCTTTCGATCCAATCATCCGCAATTTAGATCAAATAATATAATGTTCGATAGGAACCCTGGGAGGCACAATATTCAAAACATGAGTCAGTCCTTCAGTGACAGAGGACCTGCATATTCAAATAAGTGGAAATCGCGGTCTCTGAATGAAGGAAGTAGTCAAATAAGGAGCTCAGACACTTCAGTAACTCTGTTAACACTATAAGGTAAATGGACAGAAGCTAAGCTGGAGGGCAACGACTTGCAGCAACTAAAAGGAATGTGGAACTGATGAAATTTAAAGAAGGTAATCTCGTATGGTGTTTGAATGAGAACCGGCAGATAGGTGTTTGTCCTAAACTACAAGCCCCATATAGAGGATCAGGAGAGATAATCAAAACAATATCAGACTTGAAATACCTAATTAAATTGAATGAAGGCGAGCAATTTAAAGTTGTAAATCATAATAAACTGAAACTGTATAGAGGTGAATGTGCTCCCACACGGATAAAGAGGTTTCAAAGAGGTACATATAAAAACAAATAAATTCGAACTGAAGCCTAAAAGATGTCAATAAAGCCAACAAAAGATGAACAGAGTCTTACATGTAGTATATGTCATCAGTATTTCGTATATGTTGCACGTAAATGGAAACTGAAAAGTGATAAATAACAATTTTACTGATGATAACTTTTGATTTCAGAGTTCAACATGGAGCTAGAAACAATTAATCGGAGACGTAGTTACAAATGACAGAGAATGCGAGATATCCAAATGTAGGTTAGAAAGACAAAACAGTTGAAACATTTTGTATCCAAAGACTTGATGGTGGAAGAGGCGCCATTGAATTGTAGATTATGCGGATTGACGACCCTCAATGAAAGAGTTTTTAACAAGCACAATACAACATTTACCATACATAAAGAAAAAATAAAAAAAATCAGGAGGATGGGTCGTCTCACACTAAATGAAGACTCTTACAAAAACATTCAGAAAAACCATACTATATCACGGAAGGTAAATACATAGTCAAGCAATATAATGAAGCGGAATCACAGAGAGTATGGCAAACAAAAGGAAAAGTAAACAATCATACATGTGCAACTTTTCGGAACTTGACAGTGAAGCTGTAGTACTTCCTAGTATTGAACTGGTAGATTTCTGTGATCTAGATTTAACGATTAGGGATGAGGCCAATGAACTCATCGAAAACCTGATAAGACCAATTGATAACACTGACAAAATAAGTACAGACATTGGTGATGATGCAAATCCTTAAAACTTAAAATGATCAACGATCTTAAAAATGAAGAAATCGACGAGATGAATCGCGAGATTGACAGTATGAAAACTCAAATGTTATCATTGAAAACTAAATTTGAATCTCGAATGAGTTTAATGACATCAGCACTTGCGAATGCAACTAATGTTATGTGAAAGCAAGAAACCATGCTAAAAGAACTGTTAAGACATGAAGACTGTGAAACCTGGGTAACCTCATCACCAAACAAGAGAGAAGACACCATTTCTAATGTACATAGTGATATCAGTAGTGAGAAAAAAAGAAAATAAACTTTAAAGATTCAAAGAGATGCAAGAAGAGTAGAGGTATTTCAAGGTTTGATCCAGCTTTTCTCAGAGCCATTGAAACTTAAAAGCGTTTGTATAAAAGAGGAGTAGACTTTGATTTGTGGAAAGAAATTAGCATTTTTGATTTCCAAGTTATTGTAAATGCCTTTGATTGTTTTATGTTTCTGTTTCAGATTTTTCAATGATGACTCTCTGAAGTGGTACTGATATTTGAGCTTGTGTTATTACCATCACAGAGACCCACACTTGCGTTTCTGTGTAAATACATGCCACATCCAACTTGTAAAAAAAAATGTGTGAGTTGATTGAGCTAAGTATTGTATAAGTCAGTTGCATTATGATTCATGTCATTGATAAAACTTGAGAACCTTTTTTATGACCCTACCACCCCCCTTCCTTTTCATTCCAGGCGTAAATCTTACTTTACATAAATTACCCTAAAAGTGTACCGCTATTAAAGCTATTTGTTTTAGCACACCTATTTATTTATTTATTTATTTATTTATTTATTTATTTATTTATTTATTTATTTATTTATTTATTTATTTATTTATTTATTTATTGGAGTTTAACGACACTTTTAACCTCGAGGCGGACAGTGTTATGGGTGGAGGAAGCCGGTGTACCCGGAGAGAACCACAGATCAACTGTCAGACTCCCCCAACGTGCTAACTTCACACAAGCAGGGTTAATTGTTTGAAGACAAGTGCACCACCGATGTGTAGTACGCCTTAGAACACAACGTCATCGTGCCCCCACGTGGGCAATTTTGGGATTAAGTTTTTTGCTCAAGGACACAACGTAGCTACCGCATGTGGGATTCGAAGCGAGGTCCTCTCGGCTTTCAGTTCGCATACAGTTAAAACTAGAAGTCCTGTCACGAACTGTGCGCTCATCTAGGCCTAATGGTGCGTAGGAATTGCGCGCAATTGCCACATCTAATGGCATCCAGAGTATGGCAGGTTCTCCTGGTTACTAGTAGCAAACACAGGCCATGTTTCTGCCAATGGACTTCCGGTTTACCCGGAGGTCCATTGGCTGAAACATTGCTTGTGCACGGCACAGACCATATGTACAGAATTTGACAGCCTTACTGCGGTAATAACGCGTAGATTAACGCGCAGATCGACGTGCTATTTGTGCGAATTTCAAGACAGGACTTCTATCTACAGAGACACCGCGCTCCCAAGCACACCTGTAACATCTCATGAATTTCCACAAAGGGTTTTCTGGAGTGATTCCAAACAGGGCTCATTACACAGATTTATAGTGTCATAACTTTTTTGCTAGGCACATACATTCCTTTGTAAATAGATCTGGTAAAAATATAGCGACCTGTAATTAATTATAACCCTTGCCCATAATATTTTATACTGTTTCCTTTGCTTTCTCATTTTAGTACAAAAGTAGTACCTTCAAGCACTGTTCATTGTGAGGGTGGTGGGAAAGAGCTTGCATATTGAGCTATTTCTGACTGGCTCCACCATGAATAATCAATGAGATAATATTATTAGTTATCCTACGTAGGATATGGACCCACCCTCACAAGTTAATAGTTAACTGTTCTCCACAGACCCCAAAAGGTTTAAATAACTTATATATCTGAGTAGCAGCAGAGCCTGAAGGGGCCAGAATATGTCAGATATATTGATGACATCAGAGCCTGAAGGAGCCAGAATGTTTATTATGTACATCAGCGCCAGAAGGGGCCAGAATGTCCTATATGAGTTAGAACACAAATCGTTTTCATACACAGGTGATAAAAAGCATCACCACTGTTTGTTTACTTAAGACTGGTGTAAAATTTGTGTCATAGCAATTTTGAGCCAAAGTGACTTAAAATTTACGGTATCCCATGAATGAATGTGTACCGATTATCCGTAATTTGTACAAACAACCGTCACTTAGTAAAGGCTTGAGAAGTATAGTCAGCAGTGGTGTTTTTTATGTTTTGTGCCGTTTCTGAGTACCAACCTTCGCCCCTCGTGTGGGATGATTGTCCTATATTTTGAGATCTCCCCAACCACCTAAGCATAAATATGTAAAAACATCATTTGTATTCATCTTAGTTTTCTGTGGCTCTTTTCAGCTACATACAACACCTCAAACTCCACTTCGTGCACATGTTGGTAAAACATGTACCTGTCGAGAGTATTTACCCTAGTTTGATGTGCTGTGTGCTTGAAAGGATTTCATGCTATGCGTGTAAAAAAATCACATATTTCCTGTTGCGTAACCCATTACCCCATAGATTCTTTCCACCCATTAGTCCAGCAACTCATATAATAGAATTCTACCCTACTTTAAATCTACAGGAAATTTAAGTCAGAATTATTTGCAAACTGGTGTCTCTTTGGACACCTCCTTTTGTCAGCCTGTGCAGTTATGGAGAGAACATAGAAAAATACTCTTCCCAGCTCTCTACAGGGTGATGGTAAAGATGTTATATTGATGTTTCAGCATATTATTCAACAAATTGTTATGCAGTATACTCAAAAGCAGTTTTGGGGAGATAAACTTAAGTATTTTTGCTTCAGTTGTATCTAGTAGAGCCACTTTATATTCATTTTTAGGCATATATGTCATAGCATAGAATATGAGCGCTATGTGCGGATAATGCATTCGCCAACTATATGCAATTATCTGGTGTAATCCGGGATTACACAATATCTGCAGTTGGACTGCACGTTGTCTGGGACTGCAGAGATTGGTAGAAATTATCCTGATGATGAGACTTCTCTAATTAGCTCATCCTTGGGTTAATGCCTACTAATCATCATCAATCAAAAATTATTCTTTGTGCAATATCCACTTGCACTTCATCCACTTTAACGCTATCGTTGTCTGTATTTGTCTTGTGGTGTCAGTATTTGTCCTGTGGTGTTTTGTCCGGTATGAGTAAGTGTGTGAGGTTCCCCAAGTTGCACATACTGTAAATAACATTCCAAGTCTTTGAAATTAATAAATTATAAAATCGACGTAATATGTTATTATTTAACTTAACTGTAGACTTAGTCTACTGGTGTCGGAATCCTGACAGGAGTTATTATTGATGTATTTGACATTAGGCATGTGGGATAATTTTCTCAACTTAAGCTTGGCCGTCATGTTTTGGATTGTGCGATACAGGGCACCAGTGTCTGATTTTTCAAGAGTGAATGCTAACCTATATGGAAGTATCAAAACATTAATACAAGCTTTTTAGTCGTCACAGATAAAAGAGATGGCTTATCCCAAAGTTACGTCTTTTCTTCCCATCAGGTTACACGTTCAAATCAAATCCATTCCTCGTCCCAGTTATCTCCCTTAATATGCTTGCATATTCTACCTTCTCATTGCCATTGTCCCAATCCCTTCATTTGCCGTTGTAACCGTTTGCACATTAAAGTTAGCTTTATTCATGGTGGTGCTTGGTAACTAGTATATTGGTAGCGCAATCACGGAGGATGTATGGCAGGGGTTAGCTGTTTTCGTTCTGTGGGTCTGAGCCATGGGTATACTGTTACACGAGGTTTGGGTCTCTGGCTGTAATAGCTTCTGCTACTTGGTGTATCTGTTAGCTGGTCACTGAGGAGAGATGACAGGTGGAATGTCATGGTCGTCTGCGTCAAGACCATAGCTTTAAAGTTACATATATTTTTAACCCATTGCCGTTCCCATTCACTCTGTTTCTATGGACTTAATGTTCTTTAAGGTGTCTGTTCCTCATAATATACCCTAAGACAGACTGGTACCATCCTGACAAAACCTACTTCTTAAAAATTGGGGAAAAGCACCACCGATGAAACAAGACTACAAAAACCGTGCAATAATAATTCTTTGGCCTTTCGCTGATTCGTCGCGGGCCACTTACGACGAGGCCTCCGTCGACCCAGTCTCCGCCAGATTATTCCTTTCCCACTCACTCTACTAATCTCCCAGCATTCATCAAAACCTGTTACACAATTCCACCCACTGGCACTTTCTCGATATCCCCAAATATAAAATTGGTCCTTTTTCTTATGCCATTCTGCATTCTTTTATTTTTTATATTTTCATCCCATTTTTTCATTAGTTTCCCAAGGCGTCTTGTTCTACTAGGCAAACTATTTGGGGCACTCTAGAATGAAATGTTCCAGGATCTCCGTTACTACCAAGTTACACATTAGGCACGCTCTTCTCTCGCCTTTACCGATTCTCCCGCCTCAACCCAAGTTACTTGGATCTCATTTTGAACAACAATGACCACACCCCCCCCCCCCCCCGCCCATCCATCCGCTGCTCCCCTGCTTTAGCCACCCCCTTTAGATCTTCATTCTTTATAGCCTGCCTTATCCATCCTGTCTGAATGTTAGAGTGACATACGCGGTTACGTATCGTTTTACACCATCAGTTCTTTGGGAGATTTATCATGTAATTCAAGTGACATAATTTTCCTATATCTATTCTCTTTTTAATCAGCATCCACCCGAGTGCCCGCCTGACCGCCTCCAGTGAGGCTTCATTACTATATCCGGTTACCCACCAACCCACGTCATTTTGTAGATCTCCAAGTTCCCCAGTACCGTTTGGTTTAGAGGGATCACAACCGTTCCATAAGTCATGTTTGGTAATCCCACCCACTCCCAAATAGTTTCTCACACTAAAATCTTGTTAAAGCTATTTCTTCCAAGCAGTTTTAACTGACGGAGTATTCTTTTCCCTTAAGTTTAATTGTGTGGTTTCTATATATGCCTCTACCTGTGACACATTAAATAGCTCCCAAGTATTCGTATTCCCCGTTTCCTCTACCGATATGTCATTGCTTTCCTCTTCACCAATAGAGAATTTACCAACCCTCCACCTTCGCGACGCAATTACCCTACGGCCCACGTGTATTACTTTTCTTTTGTTTTCATTTAGTTCAAATCGCCATTTATATCCGTACTTGCCTACCATGTTTGATAGTGTGACGGTTGTGGTATTTACTTCCATAATTGATAAATACAGTTTGTTGAGAAACCGACATTTTGTGGTAGAGAGTATGAGAAGTTATTAATTAACATGGTATTTTTCATAGAAGGACATTTAAAGCTGGTTGGTGTCCAATGTACGAATTAAATACGCCAAGTTCTTATACGTGTTTTTATGCTAGGATTTGTGAGTGCGTTTTTCCGGAGCCACGAATCAGGGAAACTTCGAATCAATTACTCGTTTACCGTTAATGACTGTGTATCCTATTATTTGTTTCACTTCATCGGTGAGCTATGGGTACCCATGTATGCGCAACCCATAGGTGGAGTCGAACAAACATGGTATTTTTATGTAAAATCCTCATTCGTTTATTCGTAATGTAATTTCAAGCGTGTTTTCATTTTCCGTTTGTGTATTACGTCACTGATTTTTTCTGTAGTGACGTAACTTGTCAGTCTTGAGTTGGGAACGCCCGTCGCAAGACAAACTGGTCGACCATGCAGCCAGATTCTAACCATATTCTGACCAGGTGGTCACGTACGCGCGTCTAGTATAAAAGCGCTGTACGTCCTGTGGGCGGGGATTTTTGGTTTGTCATTTGCCGCATACACTTCGCCCCACCTGTGTCGTCTGTAAACACAGCATCTTAAGTTCGAATAAGAATTTGGTTAACTTGAAGAATTAAGCTAATTATCATTTAAAAGGTACTAAACATGAAACTATTAGTACAACAAAGTTAGAACAAAGCACGGTGAATATGTGGGTGTAAACTTTGTATCGGAGCGGCATCGTGATATTTGTTTATTTACAATTTGTTGTCGGAGCATATCACTATCAGGCTACAGTGAACAAGGCACCCAGGGGAAATAGTGTTATAACTTATTGGTATAGAATTGCGCTGGTGTATTGCAACTGTTTTTATTAAGTGCATAAACTTGCGGAGGCTCACGTACGATCAGGCGTTTACAGTTATCACACAGTCATTCTGCAGATATAGGTCGAGTGCATGGGGAGCTTTAGCGTAAATTTATATAGGACCAGGCAGTATTATTAGTAATTATTACGGAATTTACACTGCACTGAATTTTGTATTGCCATTGTATATATCTAATCATTAATATCATACATAATTAAAGTATCTGAATTTACTTTTACTGGTTGCTGACCTTCAAGAATGACTTTGCACCTCGTAATACTAGTACAGAGCTAGTGGAGGGACTTTCACTTTCAAAATATACCAGTAACTTGAGTAAGCTGGTTTGGATATTAATATTATTAGTTCCCGGGGATACGCGTGAACTCTTGGTCTCAAAAAAGAGGGTCGGAACTTGGAAGAGTTAGTTGATTGTATAATCATCATACTGTGTTAATATTAAATACAGAATAATAATATTAATAACCGCTGTTGATACAGCCAGAGGCAAACCATCGCCGATGCCTGTATGAGTGAGAAATCGCTTGAACTTATTTATGACAACTCCTTTGGTTGAAAGTTATACTGTCGACTACTCGAATATACTCTACAACAGAACTCAGGACCGCTCGATTAACTAGTATTTTTAATGATGAAAGTTTTGTTCAATGTAACAATGTGTCAGTACCAGTATATATAGATTTCTCTGGTTACCGGGTTGACAACTGGATATTATTGTGGCTGTTCTACAGTGTTAGGCCCTATTGTCTTTTGACATATACATCGCGACTGTTGAGGGTGTTTTGTGGTCTGTTTCGGGTTTTATCCGTGGCGTCCGAGATAGTGTCGTCACTCATAGACCCTGACACGTCGCAATAGCTTTTATCATCACTCTCGCCGAATAAAAACATGTTTATCAGCAAAGACTAGTCCTTGGATTTTTGTCTCTCGAACGTTGCCCCTTTGCGCTTGCAATCAATGCTTTTAAATCTTGTATGTACAATGCAAACAGTATCGGTGATGGAATGCACCCCTGTGTACGGCTTATCTCCAATGGAACCCTTTTTGTTGAGATGTTTCCCAGGTTGAGTACACTCTGCACATCTCTGTACAGTGCTTTTATGAGTCTGACAAAACTTCATCCGAATCCAAGGCCCTCAAGTTTCTGCAACACCCCCCCCCCCCCCCCCCCCCCCCATCCAAACTCATATGCTTTCCACGGCAAGGAATGCAATAAACAACTTTCTCTTATTGACTTTTGTTGATTCTATCAGTTGGGCGATAGTAAGCAAGTGGTCAGTGACTCATCTCTCTCTCAGGAAACCCATTCTCATTTCCCTCAATCCTCTTTCTTCGACATTTTTTACAAGCATGTCATAGAAAACCCTGCATATATCCCTCTGCAATTATCTCAAACATCCCCATCTCCTTTTTAATGTATGAAGATTACCCCACTTTCCTTCCACTAAGTCGGGACCCCTTTCTTTGAGATTGCCATGTTGAATAGCGCTGTAAGATGCTCATGTAATGGATAACCTCCTCTTTTTAAATACTCGTTAGGAATTTCGTCAGTACCCATTCCTTTGTGTTTCTTTAACTTGGTGATTAAATTTTGTACTTCCCTCACCTCAATTTCCCTGCATACTAAGTCTGATAAATTTTATGCCCTCTTTGTGTGTGTGATGGGAGTTGTGCGTCCTGGGTCCAGGGCGAGGATCTGGGGACTTTCTATGTACGCGCAATCTCAGGTTAAAACAATACCATCTAGTTATTTGTTTAATATATTTAGTTTTAAAGAGAATCAGATGGTGGTGCATGGGATCTCTTGGTGCAATCTGGTTGTTTGCTTCTGAAAAGACGATGGAAAAGATCAAGTTGCTCCACAGTACGAAACCAATTGCACAACTCACAATTCTAAATGTTTACCGTACAAATGAAAAGTAAGTAAATGAACGAAGACGTTACATCGCGTAAAATAAAGAATTTATTTAACAATTTATATACACGTGATCATAACATCATTGTTACAAACAGAGGAAGCAAAATATTATCTCAATTAAAAGGTTATTCATCAAAATCGTCTCAACTGAATGAATGCCGAATTCAGCCAGGCAGTCATTTATTGTACCTAAGAAGTTGGGCTAGTCGAGATAATCTCATAAAGTTTGTCAGCTGCAGAGATTACTACATCGCCTTTGACCTGTCGATGTGAGCAATTCACTGTAAAATTTAACCCTTTACCTACTCTGAAAAGCAGACGACACTTACAAACAAAATTCTTGAATAACTATTTTTTTTTCATTTTTTGTCTCAAAAACATAGGTTATGACTACTCATTGGAACGAGCGCGGCCAGCTCGCTCCAAAGAAGGGTCATAATCTATGTTTTTGAGACAAAAAATGAAAAAAATATTAAAAATTAATTTGCGATTAATGTGAATAGCGCTGGCCGGTTTTTGGCAGTTACGGTGGGTAAAGGGTTAAAGTTGTTCTGGTTTTTAATTGGCAAAAGTAATCATCTATATGTAAACGTACGTATGTTTTCTAAATATTATTTTGGCTCAAACTGCCCATCGTAACTTAGCCCTAAAGCAAAGCAATTGGGATACCCCACCAGCGCTATTTCCAAAAATCGCCATTCAGATTTTTTTTTTCCGCCTACTCCTTCAAAACATGGCTTTTATCCATTTGCACACTGATAGAAATATCAAGAACCCGAGAAGGTTTCCAATAATGCAACTAGGAGTTTAATTAAATTTTGTTTAACAGCGTCCATTGATCTCTGTCATACAAGATGGAACTGGTTAAATTCCTAGCTGTATAACGGGGAAACATTGTTGCTCGAAATCACGGTACAGTGAGGTCAGTTTTTCGATGATTAACTCCCTTGTTCCAATAAGGGGTTATAAGATTTGTGTTTAAGAAAGGAATGACAATGTTTAACTATTTAAGATTTATTCTCCAGTTTTCATCCTCTACTTGTGTTATGAAAAGAGTTGTTGAAACTTGAAATGACAATTTTCCATCAATGTAACTTTTAGATACGCTTTCGTAAAAATCCGAAACATAAATAAAACATAGGGATTAATTAATTGGGGTTTAACAACACGTTCGACAGCCAGAGTCACCTCGTGTCGGGCAGTTTTACGGGTGGAGGAAGCCGGCGTACCCGTAGAGAATCACCGAGCAACTGTCAGGCTCCCAAGGTACTAACTCCACACCTGCAGGGTTAACATTGGTTGAAGACAAGTGCACCATCGACGTGCAGTACGCTTTAGTACACAACGTCACCGTGCCCCCACGCGGACAATTGGAATTAAGTGTCTTGCCCAAGGACACAACGCGGTTGCTGCAGGTGGGATTCGAACCTACGACGTCTCGGCTTGCAACCTGCATCTCTACCTGCTGAGCCACTGCGCTCCCAAAACATAGGGATACTGTTGCATCTAGAATTTACAGATATTGTCAATGCAACAAAACTTTTGGAAATTTGCTGCGTATTGCACCTGTGACATACAGATTATACAGATTAACAATTTCATCCAACATGAGTTGTAATAGTGCTGACTTAAATGGTATTCAAAATATTGATTCTTTTACAAATAGCTTTCCACCCACACTAAATCGTTAAAGAGTCTCCTACGGTAAAATGTCGAAAAATATTATTCGAATTGCTTTATCAATTTAAAATATATAGATATTGAAACCTGTATACAAATTGCTCTACGACAGTTTTATTCTAATAATATATGTTATTTTCTTTTGGATAATTACACGTGCAGAAAGAGGAGAAAATGGAAACAGCCATCAAAAAGCTGCATGTAACTGTACGACTCGCCACGACAGTTTTATTCTAATAATATATGTTATTTTCTTTTGGATTTATTTATTTATTTATTTATTTATGTTTTAAGGTCACATATTTATGCACAATGGCTAATCATGACCGTGACAGTTTTACGGGTGGAGGAAGCCGGAGAGAACCACCGAACAACGACGAGCAGCTGCCAGCTCCCCGACATCGCAACTCCGCACTGCAGCACAGGCAGGGTTAGATTGGTTGAAGACATGCAGTACGCCTTAGTACACGGCGTCATCGTGCCCCCACGCAGGCAATGGAGATGAAGTGTCTTGCCCAAGGACACAACGCGGTTGCCGCAGGTGGGATTTTAACCGAGGACCCCTCGGCTTGCAGCCTGCACCTCTACCAACTGAGCCACCGCGCTCCCCTTTCTTTTGGATAATTACACCTGCAGAAAGAGGAGAAAATGGAAAAAACCATAAAGAAGCTGCATGTAACTGTACGACTCGCCACAGAATACCCAGGGACTATGGTGAATAAACAAGTAACAGAAGGTATGGGCACCAACAACGAATAACGTCTCAGAAAGTTGACCCCCATGTCTTCATTTATTTTGGAGGCTTTAAGCCTAATTTTCTTTTTCATCTTAGAACTTCGCCCAGCCCCATTTTATCCCCCAAAACAAGAGATGCAATTCGATTCGTCTTTTTCTTTTACAATTCAACAATTCAAATCATTTTTTGACAATTCAACGTCCAGCGCTATCAAATGAATGTACAAAAATATGATTTTTGTGTAACTGTAAAAGAAATTGAGCAAAGAAGAAAATGGCCAAAAAGTCAAATCTGATACTTCCTCAATATTTAGAAAAATACCGCAAGAATATTCAACGACGTGCGCTATCAAATGAATATTCGAGAGATATTATACGTTTGCTAAATATTACAGAAACATCGAAAACACTGTGGGAATAAAAAAAAACATGGGAAATGACTTTAGTTTCTGTCTATGACTTAAAATACGGAAAGCAAATCAAACAATTATGAAAATCCACTCAAAGGTTGCTTCAGTTATACGTGAACCATATCTTAGAAACAATAAACGACCAGCGCTCTAAAATGAATGTTCAAAAGATAAGATTCAAGGACAAGAAAAAGGAAAAATTAAATAACCGACAGTTAAACCAAATCACATGAGTATTCAACGTCCAGCGCTATCAAATGAACACTCAGATGATAGGCTAACAAATCAGCACGAATAGAAAATAATGTTAGAAAACAACAACATCTAAACATCAGTTGCTATTATTAACTAACACAGTGAGGCAGCTTCACAAAATTCCTCTTCGAAGTAAGTAACTGGAATTCGCGGGCTCGATAACCGATATATGTCCCGTATGTAATTGCATTGAAGATATTCTCTAACAAATATCTCGTGTCGTCGAAAAGTTTCGAACCAAGCAGATAACGTGAGACCCCTAAAAAACGCCCCCCGAATCGAGAATTCCGTTGAAAAGAATACCATATCTGCGGACTTTTAGAGCACGGATCAAGTTCAGAAATGCAAGGATAAAGAGCTATACTGAAAATGGGAACCAAGATGACTAAGGGCATCAGGACAGACATCTGGTTGATGGAACACAACCATTGCTCCGGTGATTATTTCACTTCCATTTGTGACTCTGTATTAATCTATAAAGCCTTACAGTTAAGTACTGCTGAACTGGAATTATTGTCCGGTTCTTTGTCATCCTTTGTCATCCTCCATTTATTTAACTTTCCGACGCGATCGATATAATTATGGTAGCAATAAAGACCCACAAACTCAATACCCGATTGCCCAGGTGGCACGGTGTAATAAGATGTACTGCACGTCGACAGTGCACTTGATTTGAGCCAACAATGTGCTAACCCTGCTTGCGCGAAATTAGTATATTTGGAAGTTTGACTGTTTCTCGGTTCTCTCGGGCTTCCTCCGCCCATAAAACTATCCGACACGCGGTGACCCTGACTGTCAAAAGTGTCGTTAAACCCAAATAATTGAAAAAAAGAAGCCCCCCCCCCCCCCCCACATATCAATAAATATAAATCGCAAACGAGTTATTGTATCCATTTGAGTATTTCCCAAGATTGATAATTCCGTAGCAAATGTAGTAGTAGAGAACTTCTATTATATAACACGGTCTACTCGTAGTTTTGTGAACATAAATTCATAATGATCACATTTAATCTTGAGCATCGCGTATACATGTACAGTCTCAGACTGGGTATATGATTGTTGATACACAATGCGAGCAATTTGGCAAAAGTAATCCTTACACTAAACCTCAGGCGTTAAACCTCCTTGCAGGGAGGTGTACCCAACCAAGGTTTCTTGTTAGGTTTGGAGTCCGCAAGTTATAGTTGTGCGATAAATCTGTCCTTACTCACCAGGAACCAATACTATAAAACGTTTACAATTGTATTTTCAAGAATTGTGTTTTCTACCTATTAACTGGTAGAGTGCTGAATTATTTCTGGTCATCAAAATTTGTTCACATGCGTTTGCCTAGTTACAATTTATGGGAGAGTGCCAATAGGCACTCTCCCATAAATTGTAACAAGGCAAGTCCTAACAGACTAAATAATTTCACTTTAAAGGTGGTATGAACAACATCCACAAAATATGAAGCCTTTAAGTGCTGGTACTGACACTTCAAGTAAAGCCCAAATATGGGCTTCCAGCACTCTACCAGTTAATGTAACTGACTAAAATGAATCATTATCATTTTAAAAGATATGGCAATTTGCCATATGGATAATATAAACTGTCCACACACATCTCGATTGCGTGACTTACTGAATGACGCCGGCTTATATCAACATGTAACGGGTCTAACACATAAAGATGGTCATACACTTGACCTCTTGATTTCCCGTCAATCAGACAATGATTTGATAACAAACACAGAAGTAACAGATTTTGCTGTTTCCGATCACTTTCCAGTACTGTGTCAAATGAACCTTGTGCGCCCAAAACCTATCAGAAAGACAATCTCCTATCGTAAATTCCGTAGCATAAATATCAAAGAGTTTTCTAAAGCCGTATCAACTTCAAGACTGTTGCCATCTGAGTCCGTCTGTGTGAACGAAAATCTCGAACACTTCAACGCTACTTTACAAGCACTGGTAAATGATTTTGCACCACTTCGAACAAAAACTGTTGTTTTGAGACCAAATACACCATGGTTTAATGATGATATTAGAAATGCAAAAAAAGCTGCGCCGCAAACTGGAACTACAGTGGCGTAAATCAAAACAAGTTGTACACAGAGAAATGTTTATATGTCAGCGAAATCATGTCAATGAGCTTATTCACATGGCCAAACAGCAATACATTGCTGATCTGGTCGCTGATAATTCCCAGCGACCACACATGTTAACAAAAATAATTGAAAGTCTGCTCCATCGTAAGAAAAAGACGGTTTTGCAAACCATACATCTAAGACAACACTCGCTAACAACTTCACCGATTTTTTTGTTAACAAAATCGAAAAAATACGGTCCAGTCTAGGATTTGAGCAAAATAAGGTTAATGCACCAGACACCTGCTGTGAAGACGTATCGTTTCATTCCTTCACACCAGTAGATGCCGAGTCATTACCATACACGATCCAACAATCTGCTCCCAAACAATGCGCACTTGACACATTACCCACGTGGTTATTCAGAGCTTGTCTTCCAAATCTCATCCAAGCTCTTGTGCAAATTGTTAATGCCTCACTCTCAACAGGCACTTTTCCAGATGGAATGAAACAAGCGCCAGTAACACCACTAATCAAAAAGCCGTCACTCGACCCTGACAGTCTGAAGAACTACCGCCCTGTCTTCAATCTTTCTTTTTTGTGAAAGGCTGTGGAAAGGGTTGTAGCTGTTCAGCTTCGATCTCACTTAGAATCTAACAGTCTGTCCGAAACATTTCAGTCAGAGTACAAACCATGTTGTAGCACTGAAACTGCGCTTGTGAGAGTCCAAAATGATTTACTGTTGGCAATGGATGAACAGTTGCCATCGTGTCTCGTGCTTCTGGATCTCAGCGCTGCGTTTGACACGATCGACCATACGACCCTCATGATGCGTCTAGAAAATAGGATTGGTGTTAAAGGCACTGTACTTCAGTGGTTTCGCTCCTATTTACAAGATCGTACACAATGTGTTGTAATTGATTGAGGGCGAGCGCTCCGAAAAACTCCCACTCTCATGCGGTGTTCCTCAGGGATCGGTTCTCGGACCGATTCTGTATACCATATATGTCCTCCCACTGGGTGACATTATAAGAAAGCTGATAACACACAGCTATACATCCATTTCTGTAAAGATAGCGCTGCCTGTTCCGTGCAGAAATTAGTACAGTGCATTCTGGAAATAAAATCTTGGATGACTGCTAATTTCTTGAAATTAAACCACGACAAAACTGAAATTATCTTTTTTTGGAACTCAACAGCAATTGTCTAAATTGCCCAAACTTGATTTACACATCCAGGATGTGTGCATTTCCTCAACCAAGTCCGTTCGTAACTTCGGCTTTTTCTTCGATAAAAACCTATCACTTGACAGACATGCCAGACACATCTGCCAGGTGGCATATTTTCATCTGAGAAACATCAGCAAAATTAGGAACTTAATAGACAACAAAACAGCTGAACAACTCGTACATGCCTTTGTGACAACTCGGCTCGACTACTGCAACTCCCCGCTCTCTGAATCAACAAATGCCCACATTACAAAATTGCAGCATATACAGAACTGTGCATCTCGAGTAGTCACTAGAAATATAAAAACTTGCCACATAACACCTATCCTTAAGGAACTGCACTGGCTGCCAGTATGCCGGAGAATCGAATATAAACTGTGTCTGCTGGTTTTTAAGAGCCTTCACGGCCTCGCACCACCCAACCTCACTGAGCTTGTAAATCGGTATGAACCAGCCCGAGCTTTAAGGTCCGACAATGAAACTTTGCTCTCACAGCCGAGGGCAAGACTGAAGACCGCAGGTGACAGAGCATTCTCTGTGACTGCCCACACTGTGTGGAACTCACTCCCAAAACATATAAAAACTATCAGTACCTTAAATTCATTCAAGAAAAGCACGAAAACACATTTCTTCCAACGGGCATTCCATTAGTTTTTGTAAAGCCAAAGAGCACTTTTGTGGATTTTAGGCTTATAAATTATTTATATTTACATATATATATATATATTTTATAACTGGCAAATTGCCAGATCTTTGAAAACGCCAATGGTTCATTTCAACCCATTTAAAGTCATAACTTGAAAATACAATTCTAGAAAATACAATTGTAAAAGTTTTATAGTATAGGCCCCTGGTCAAACTCATACATGTCTGGGAAATTAATTTCAAAAGTTTTTAATGCTCTTTCCAGTAGTGTTTTCAGACAAGCGCCGTCTGCATGAACAAACAGTTGACACACTTGACCAGAAACATTTGCGCTATTTATACGACATTTCCTTCTGTGCTATTCTTGGAACAGTCAGTGTTGGAGCATTTTCTGTGTTCGGGCTTAAAGGCGAGTAGATTCAACTTCAGGCTCCCGACGTGTTAATGAACTTGTTTGCGAAATGTCATCACAAACAGTGGGTTCAAAGCACACAGCTAGGAATAAAAAAGAGTGACATTGGCAAAAAGATCTAGGCGCAGGATTAGTGCACCCAAGCTAACGCTTCATAAATTCGAGAAATATATGAAGCAATTAATCGGCCAAATGATGGAAATAACACTTTCTGAGATTTTAGATTAGTTCATAGTAGTTTCTTGACATCTATCAGAAAATTTGGACTCAAAGGTTGAAATGGGGTAAAAAATGTATACGGGGAAATAATTATTTTTGTTTCTTTTTTCTATAAATTGATTTTTACCTAGCGCGATTTAAGAGTTGGCTTTCGAAACATGTCTTACTTTTTAAATATGCCGTAGGACAAAAAAAAAATGCAGCGAAAATAAGTGTAATTAATCACATTCATTTTCATTAGGGCGGATTCCAAACAGATTTTCTCACTGTACAAGATAGCTGTCTTTTAATAATTAATAGACAAAAGTTCTTACCAAATGCTGAGGATGGAATTCAGCGAAAGGACTAGGAACATCTTTGAGAGTCATATCATTCCGAATGTGAAAGAAATTCTCCCTTTGGAACATGTTTTAACCCTTTCACCTAACACGATATTTTAAAAAAATAAATCAAATTTAAATTTTCCGAAAACAAATTTCAAATTTTTTTTAATAAAAACATACAAATATGGATACCATTAGAACCGACTCGACGAGCTGTTTCTAATGATATCCAGATGTATGGTTTTATGGAGAAATTGCCGATATATTTCAGGCTGTTGTAGGCTTATTCTGGTCAATTTTCTGGCCGTTTTGGCCACTATGTTAGGTGAAGGGTTAAGTTTAAATTTCAAGGGAAACCATGTGCTTTGGAAGCATATTCAATTTATAATATTAAGAGGCCCTCATGCCAAACTCGACACCGGCAATGACCATCGGGCTCCTGGTGGTCTTCCCTGTACTCTTGGTATGTTGTGTTCATTTATTATACAGCCCATCTCCTACACATAGTAATTTACCTGTATAGTTGAGATGTTGTGCGCATTTCCCCCCTAACCTCACAAAAGCGTGTAGAATTTTAAATAACATATACTTGTTGATACGTCACGGACACGAACTTGTCACTATCCTTGGCATCAGTCATGAGCTATTTTCTATCAAAAAAATAATCTATCGTTAGAAAAGGTATCGAATATAAAATGTTCTGCTTTTTCAGCGATTATGATGAATAAACCTTTGATGCTTCCCTTAGTTTTCATGCTTTTGGTAATCTGCAATGTGTACATGGATGATATTATTTTCAGGGACGCCGGAAGGAAATTTATACTGCAAGGCACATCAGTTTAAGAGGGAACATTGATATTTTTCAACTTTTCAAGGTCAGCTCTCTGTCTAAAATCGTCGAATTCGCCCAGGGTCGTACCTAAATTTCGACTTAGCTACTTTTCCCCTGAGATACAGATTATGGTCCCTCATTGGAACGAACTCGGCGAGCTCGTCCCAGTGATAGATCATGAGTTGTTTTAGTGAAAAAATAAATTAAACTTTTCTATCAAAACCATTTTTTCGCTTTGTTGCCTGTTTTCAAACTGAGATGTGCAAAGAGTGGAAGAATAGAATTTACTGTTAAGCCATATTTACACGAGCGTCTAATAAATATCTTTAAAAAAGACAAAAGCATTATAAAATCTATTTTAGGAGAATCTAGCAGTATATCAGGATGCTCTACTCTGAGATATAATACTCCGCGGGACAGCAACTGAATTTATGTGGGTCCATTGCAGGGCGGGCTGCAACCCCAAAGGCTCATGATTCCGGCGCCCCTAAAGAGTTTATAAATCAGTTTGTTATAAAATAAAATGTATTCCACGTGACGTTCCCTAAGATTCCATGTCACCGTGTATCATACACTTAAATCTGCAATTAACAAGCCTCGTCCAGGAAGAAACTGAAATAACTATGCGAGTCAACGCTGGACTCCTCTGGAATGTTATCTTTGGAGATGTCAGCCTTCTCACAAACCACCGGTTCTTCGTGTTCAAGATCTATATTTGTCGCTTTGTGGAGTTCAGCAATCCTCTCGTCCGCTATGTGCTTGCATATGCTATGCTGTCTGCCTGAAGTATTCTGATCCATCGAAAGACTATTGAAGTATCGAATTAGGACCCTCACCTTCGACAGTCCACATTTCTGTAGAGCTGAACTAACTGTAAAGAAATATGGAAAGACAATTTTATGAGTATTTGACAAGATAGTAATACTCAGTAAGCGATTGAAATACCATGGATTTAAAAGATTTTTGTGTGATTTGTTGAAACTCTCTCAGTGAAAAGAAAAGCAAGTTGATTCAGAGGAATCGTTTTCTACCCCCGCCACACCCAGAAGGGATTCCCATATCCGCACCTCACTACTTTAAGAGACATGGCTCTAAAATCTATACGTATTATTTTATTTTGATACGGCAATTAAGTCGAAAACGTGATATACATTTCGCAGTGAATAATGAATCGTGAGAACACTGATGTTAAAATAATGAAATTTCAACAGCCAAGTTTTCGCACAATACATTTTTGGAATTTAACTAATTCAATCTTGACAAAGCTCAATGAGTATTAACAATCTCGATTAGAGAGGGTACTTGAAGGTTGGGGTGACGGGCTCAAAAAAATGTGCAAACGCCAAGTTTTCAGGATGGGAGCTCGTGGCTCTCAAATATAACAACGACTAAGCGCAAAGCTGATTGAAACCCAATGTTTGAACTACGAACGGTTATTGGGAGCCTTTTTATGATTGCATTTTATTGCTGTATGTTTCAGCTTTTACGCGAGAGACTAACGCACCCATTAAGCGTCTGGAGATGAGCGATATGGCGGGGCTGCGGGGGCAGGGGGGGGGATGGGGTAGTAAAGCTGATTTGGCACGAACGTGATGACTCAAGTTCTGACTGATAAAATGACATGCGTTGATGTACATATGGTTGGATTACTTGTTAATTGCCACTACAGTTCAAAAACTTGAGTCTCCTTAGACTTCTTGGAAATTTATTTGCGTTTAAATACGATAAGCATGCACTAGTCATGACGCAACGTCATCTATTTAATGAAGACGTACCGTGCTCCAAATTGGTCATGCACCCACCCCCCACCCCCACCCCCCAACCCGAATCGGATATTACAGACCTTCATTTCTATGACCAATTGTGTCTGTGATTTTAGTTCAAGCATCAAATCCAGTCTTGTGAGGAAGTACACGATTACTAGCAAGAGAGGGCCGGCAGGAAAAAATATTGAGTCACATCCTAAACCATGTTCGTTGCGTCATCGAGTAACCTTACGTCATCAGGAACTTTTTAAAATTTTATTCTTCTTTTAATGGATATTTTGCTCCACGTAAATGGTTTTTAAAAATATTTTACATGAGTTGAACAAATAGACAATTTCTCCCGATCTTCTACCCAAATCAAAACGAAAAATTTCCCACCTCACACAGACACACGCCACAGGTACTCGGCACAAGCTGAGAAATTTGAAAAAAAAGAATTTTTCGATGGATGTTGTCGTGCCCCTATGGGGAAGCAAACAAAATGTGAAAAACGCGTCAACTTGGAATGATATATATATATTCGCGGTGAGGTTGGTTTATTTTATTTTACTTTTTTTTTTTGTTTTGCCGATAAAGCGCGGCAGGGAAGAGGAGGTTCAGGTCCAGAATTAAATCTGTTATGAGACCCCTTTCGAGGTTGTGGGGTACTAGTACAGAAGCCGAAGGCACTGGTGATGATGTGATTGGTTGGAGGTTTCTCCCAGGAAATTCTTATCCAAAAGGAAACCTGGTGGCTTTTAGGATGAAAATTCACTTTATTGTTTGATCGTCAAAATGACAGCACAATTCTTGAATCATTTGAAGTGACAACTTTATTACCCCAAAATTTCGGGCTCTGGGGCTACGAAGCCGGCCCCCTACCTCTCCCTGGCCCGTTGAGCTCATAATGCTCGTTGCTCCTGCTAAGTAGCAACTTAGAGTTCATTTCAATGAGGGGGTCAGAAGGCATGCTTTTGAAGCCAAAATGAAAATATTTAGTTTTAAGAGAAAATTTTGGTGACTGTCGTCTGCTCTTTATGTTAGGTGAGCGATAAAGAAAATGCTGGTATGGAATAGTTTCATATCTTTGAGTAGAATGTAAAAAAGGTCTAATGTTGTGAAAGCCTTATATATCTTTGAATGTGGGGTGTACCCATTATTGGAAAAAATTGACGGTAGGGCATGGTGATGTACCCCGTGTGCACCCCGCACAACCACTACTGAGTGTGTGCGTCGGCCGATCATTCCCGTGCCAACAGGGCCAATGGAAGCATCGGGGTCAATCAAAAAGTACATCCCGACTGCTGAGGGTACACGCCTCTAGCGCGAATATTTTTTTACTCAAAGTTCCCATTTCTTTATCCCAGGCTCGGTCAGCAGCTGCTTGTATTTGCCTTTGGGAAAAGTGGCTTTCTGAAGGTTGTCCCCCCCCCCCCCCCCCGCCATCGTCACGCTCATTATTGCTTCCTGGGGCCCTGTCGACACCCCTCCCAGTCTCAGTGATCCTTTTCTCGAGCGACCCTGTTCTCCGATAAGAAATATTGTAAAGTTAATCATGTATATGTGGGTGGAAATAGCTGGTAGAGTAAATGAACAATGTATAGCAAACTGACCCCTGCACGATACTTCCATTTTAGAATATTTTTTTTTTTATAATAAATCGGAGACTTGTCGTTCGTAACCCAATTTCCACTGAAGTTTGAACCTCAAGTTGTCCGAGTGAGTGTTTTTCGGCGTTTTCTGCGACCTCTCCCAGTTATTATGAACTACCCAAAACACCCAACGGTCGAAAAATACACCAATGTAAAGCTTATTCTTTCTTCCTCTTTCGCTGACACCGGGTACTAGTGGATACGTTGTGCGAATCAAATTAGATTGGGTGGGAGGAGGGTATAATGATGATGAGAGCTATCGTTTTCGAAAAGTGAGTTGCGAACTAAGTTTATATGTATATTCCATTATGTGGGCACGACAACATCAAACCACAAATGCTATCAGATATTTCTTTTCATTTTGTTGGATTTCTCAGCTTGTGCCGAGTACCTGTAACTCACGCATACATTCACCTTTACCCACACAAATAAGCACAACGAGTTCTCATTTTTAGCGATTTTGGCAATCTTCTCTAATTCTCTATTGCGTGTTGGAATTTTATTGTCATTCAACGACGCTCCTTTTACATGTCGAAATGCGTGTAAAATTGAAACACTTAGCCTTGTCCTTAATAGTAATTTTATTTTCTATACGAAATATATAGATATTTCTAAATAAAATATTTCTTTTTCATAATTTATTTCCATGTTTTCAGACGTTATTTTATTGTTTTACTCGTTCTCTACGTCATAGCACTCAAAGACAGGAGTGATGTTAACAGCAACAAGTGATGATACAAGCAAAGTGACATCCTTATAAATCAACCTGATGGTTTGAGACTTGAAGTGTCTAGGTTAAATGAATAAAAACAACTTTAAAATGTACAAAAAAGGTTGATTACTTTCAGAAATGCGAGAATTTTGTGCGAACTTCACTGATAGAATAGATGTCTTAGATATGCCACAGTGACATAATGCCCTCTGGCATGATTAAAATCTGTACATGTAAAAGAATATGCACGACTGTCAACACCTGTTGGAACGGAACACACTCTGTATGGTCGCATAGTATCCTTTAACAAAAAGGAATGTGTAAGTCTTGTTTGACCAATATGACATCGTGTCAGAGCTTGTTATTTGTCGCCTCCATCCCATTCCGCCTGCAACACAGATTTGACGTACTTATTGATATATTGTTTAAAATAACTGGAAGAAATTTTGAAATTAGCGAGAGGCTTGTTCAAAGCCTGTTTTGCTGCACTGCCCGCCCTGGTATTACCGGAGATACCCACATGTCCACGTTACCAGCAAAACACGATATCATATTGATCAGCCATGAGAGTATTCAACTTCTTATGAAGTTCCAAAATGAGAGGGTTCTTCAACTTTGGGTTGAGTAAAGCTAGCAAAGAGGAAAGAGAGTCGTTAAAAATAATCAACTTCCTTTCTTGTACATTCTCGATGTATTCAAGCGCAAGCTGTAAAGCCTTAACTTCAGCTGAGAAAATAGAACTTTTATTTGTTATTCTGATGAGCTGATCTGATCACCAGCAACAACGTCTGATGATACTTTGTCATCTTCTTTAGATCCAGTTGTATAGATCATTGTATATGCACTATACTTAGATTTTATTTCTGTTCAGTCCGACACGGGGTGACCCTGCTGTCGATAATGTCGTTAAACCCCAATAAAAAAAATAATAATTTCTGCTTAAACTGCAAAGAATTTTTTTTCACACTTTTTGGTAGAAGAAAAGTCCAAAAATAATTGTAGTTTTTTTTAAGACGACAAGGAGGAATAAGTGGTTCACGGCTTATAATTATGTAATCATGTCGTATGTCTGTCAAAAATGATGTGCCCCCACCCAACCCCCTCCATCCCTCTTTACCATAGTACCTGAATGGTTTGGTTCAGCGGATAGAATCACACGCAGAAAACATGATTAATTCAAACAAAATATCTGGGATCGCCAGTTTTATAATATCCTCTTCTATTTATAAAAAAGAATATTTCTTCTTCGTCGTTTTATTTCATTTATATAAGGTTCTTGCTTCCATTCCATAGAACATACCAATACATTTATTAAATTAAATATGTAAATGTAAATATTTCTGGTAATGACTCAAAACCGTTTATTCGTTAAATTTTCAGAAACGTTCTCTGTTTTCCTCCAGCATTTTACTAACGGAGCGGAAAAATACCGTTTAGCCCTTTTCACTAAAATCTTCATACACATTTTTATAACCCCCTCCCCCACCCACCCGCAATTACTTGCAGATGGTGGGACCGGAATCCCCATGTCGGTCTGTCTCCGTCAGGTCTGTCCGTCGGTAGACCTAATTTTGACCAGAGATTTTCTCAAACGTTGATGGACCAATCTGCTCGAAACTTGGTATGAATGTTTGCAACCATGAGAACCTGTGCACCTACGATTGTAGTTTCCGTCGGATTATGCCAGAATTATGCCCCATTTCGACTTGAAAAGCAGGCCTATAATTTTGTCTGGAGATTTTCTCAGATGTTTTTGTGTCGATTTCTTTGAAACTTTTTATGGATGTTTACTATCATTGGAACCTTTGCATCTGCGACAAAAGTTTCGATCGGACTTTTTTGCCGGAGTTATGCCCCTTTTCGTTTTAGAATGCTTGAATTACCCAGAATTTTGTCCGCAAATTTTCTCAGATGTTTATGGGTCGATTCCTTTAAAACTCGGTATGGATGTTCATTACCATGGAAACCTGTGCACCTGCAATTATGGTTTCGATCAGACATTTTTGACATAGCTATGACCCTTTTCGTCTTAGAATAATCATGAAGGTAGGAGTTATGAATAGGCCCTTCTGGGGCAATCACTCCTCCAGTGGTTTCTTCCTTCTTTTGTCATTGTTTCCTAAAAACTACAGCTTAAAGGCCGTAGCTGAAAGGAATTCACTGAGCTCGTTCTAATGAGTGGGTCATAAGATACATTTTTAAGGAAATAAATTTAAGCATTTTGTTATACACGAAAGAAGTCACAAGTCTCGTCTTCTCGTCGTATTAGAAAAAGTTAAAAATGCTTATTGTTCATGAAGTGTCAGTAAGAAAAATCAGTTACCTCTTCTGATAAGACTGGTTTTGGTATCGAGTTCTTTTGAGCATTCCATTTTTATACCAATATCAGTTCTCTGTCTGAAAAGGAAGATATGATTTAGTCACTCTCTCGTCAAAGAAAAATACCGGAATAGCGTGATAAGAAATGAAGCGATTTTAACAACATTGGCGCATATCTCTGAATTAAAAATAATGAAAACTGGATTTTGGATGAGTACTTGGACAATGTACTTTACTTTGTATTAAAATACGGTCAGCTGACAAAATGATCAATCAAATCGGTACAAAAAGCCAACATGTGCGATTTATTTTACCGTACAAATAGGACAAGTAGCGTAGAAATTTTGGGCTCTCATTGTTATATTGTTTACTAAATCCCTCACACGAGTAGCAGACGACACTTGGCCAACCCCCCCCCCCCCAAAAAAAAAAACCCAAAAAACCCCGCAGACGACACTTGAAAAGGAGATTCCTGAAGATCTAAAACTTTTCATTTCTTGATTCGAAAGCATAGCTTATGGTCCATCATTGGAACGATCTCAAAGCGCTCAATGGGTGTGTGTGGGGGAGGGGGTTAATTAACTATATATTTTGGGCAAAAATAGAAACCCAATAAACTTTGAAAAGCGATTTTAGTGAATGGCGTTAGCCAGCTGTAACACTTAACGCCAAGTAAAGGATTAACTGAACATGATTTTTTAGCCACAGTAAGTAATTTGTTTTGTTTTTGTCTGTCTGATTGATGTGAAATATCCTAAATATAAACACTTTGATTTTGAAGTGCCTTAATTGCATCCCACAGATATCAGGTTGGCTGATACCCTATTGTTCATTAGGTTTGATGTCTTCAGATTTATTCGGACAACACTAGCTGTCTGTCTATTTTGTGTGTAGTGAGAATTTTAGAAATCAACTCTGTTGCAAAGGTGTGGTGGCAGGGTGTGAGTTGGGGTGCTGCCTTCCTCTCAGGGGCTTACATCAGAATAGATAGAAATTCGATAGTCAAATAATTGTACAACAATGGTCCGAATTACATTTCTATCTGAATAATAAGGAATCCCGGGCGACATTTTTTATTAAAATAAAGTTAACCCATGCCCCTATAGTTTTAAAATAAATTGTGCTGTCCTTTATTGTCATTTGTCCATTATAGTCATTTGTCTTTTCGTGCTATATTTCTTACCCACTCCCCTTTTCTTCAGAAGATACGAATACGCCTCCAACACATCCATGTTGGTGTTCCACGTATCAGCAACACGCTATGCACGTCGAAAAAGGTTTCATTTATTTCAATTCAGCGGAATGCCAGTTTACCTTGCTCTGTAATCCACCCCCAGTTAGTGGTTCAACACTCTTAGGAAATCTAAACGCTCTTCGTGATCTCAGTGCTTTCCATTATGTTTTGCTTCAGGTGTGTAATCCTGTCACCTGTTCGACTGTATGTAAAGGGGAGTAAGGGACCTGAACTGATGAGGTTTTAGGGGGTAGTTGCCCCGTGGCCTAACTGTGCTGGGATAAGCCGACACCCCACACTAATATATTCCGTAATGTTTCGTGCCATCCGATTCCATTCCGTCCTTGGTGACTCGTTTGTGAATATTCGGGAAGTGAAAAACGAGAAAATGAAGCAAGATACCTGGTAACATTCAGAAAAATGGACTAAGTGATGGATTTATAGGATTAACGAGACCGGGGGGCAATGCCATATATGGTAAAATCAGTTAAGGGTAAACAGAAGGTCCTCGTGACATAAAGAAGACAAGTCAATAAAGAGATATACCAAATCGTTACACCAGCTTATATCTTCACGTCAAGAATCGGCCACACCCGTCCGCATAATTTACAAACTGAGCAGTTTAAAAAATATTTTTTAAAAATGTTCGACGAAGGATCATGTGACCCCTCATTGAAACCAACTCGTTTTGTTGAAATGTTTTGAAATATTTTTTTTGAAAAAAAATGTAATTACAATAATTTGATATCATTTGCGTTGTGTGAAGGCTTGTACACTAAATTCTCGACAGCTCCATTTAAAAGTACTTGAGAATAACACGAATATAAACAACAATTGTATCATGTCTTCCTCGCTGAAGTTAAGTTATATTTGTTGAGTTTAGGCGCATTTTTCGCAGCGAAGACTTTGTGTTCATTCATTATGTTACGGGTCACTATGTAATCTGGTCACATGAACTTCAAGTTTAAAGAAGGGAAATCCTTCACTCCCGAAAAATATTCGTCCTCTTCCACCCCCCCCCCCCCCCCCCCACACACACACACCACAAGAATTCATACCTGTTTTCATGCCGTTCTACTGTTATATCCAAGATCAAATTCATAATGAATTATGGGTCTTTGAGTGAGTGGAGAGAGCTGATCTAGGATGTGTGTACCATAAGTACCAGTTTAGATGCTAAAGGTTGTCGAAGTTTTTTGTGAACCCGAGCGGATGGTGGGGAAGGGGGGCGTTGTTATGGTTGGACTTGTTGACCTAAATACTTTTTAAAATTCATTTGTAGAAGGAGTTCATTTTTTGTCCTTCAAGTTACATCCCAAAGCGGAGACTGTATTTATGTCCGTGAAGATACACTGCGCGTAGACTGAATCGATGCTATCCCTCTTGAGAATGTAGTCTCATCTGATGAGTCTGACTATAGGATTGTTCACAGTTTGCCATTTAAGAATTTCACAAGCAAAGCAAAAGATGCGTTTTTACTTGATACAGCAGAAGAATGCAGTGAATGAAAAAATATTATGTTAACCATTTACCCAATTTAACGGCCAACACTCTTCACAAAAATCACCAATTAATTTTCTTTTTTTACACATTTTGTCTCAAATACATAGCTTATGACCCCTCGTCAAGCTCGTTCCAATGAGGGTTCAAAACCTATTTTTAAGAGACAAAACAAAAAAATGAAAAAAAAAAAAACTTATTCAAGAATTTTGTTTGCAAGCGTCATCTGTTAGGTAAAAGGTTAAAAGATGTTCAATTAGGAAATGAATCAAACGATGAAGCTATTGGAGAATGCCTCTTTTCCATTGTTGGAGGAAAGCGGATATCTCGGGTGGGGGGAGGGGGGGGGGGGGTGATTCTTGAGTGTATGATTGATGTAAATATTGAAGGTTGGATAAATCCCTGACAATTAATTTACATAGGAACAATGATTTGAACTCAAATTCGTTTTCGGGTAGTTTTTCTCTATCAAAATATCATGGACACAATAAGTGACAAAATAAATAGGTGAAAGGTAATTCGACGACCTTGAGATCAAAGAGTTTTGGTTGCGGCCATGAACAATCCAACCTTTTCAACAGGGTATTTAAAAAAAAGAAAAAAAGTCCCCTCCCCCACCCCGCATACACATACTGGCATTCAACATAACAATTATCTTTCACAAAGATTCTTGTCTCTTTGCATCATTCTGAGGGACAGGCGTCATCAGTAGCCTAAATAGCGTGTTAACAATTACAGTTATTAATGAGGGGTTTTGGAGAGGAGAACGGCGAACATGTTGGTGAGTGTCTCGTTTTCTTTGTTGAAGGAAAGCAGAATATGGATGGACGACTCTTGGATCGTATGTGTGATGTGTTAAATACATCTCAGGCAATTAATTATGATCGAAACAATGATTTGAACATGAATCCACACACTTTGGTTACCTCAGGAGAAAGGTTCGGGTTCGGGTTCTGGGCCTAAAACGCTCAGATATGCAACGCTCAGCTTTCAGAGGCTTCACCTCTAGATCCCAATGTGGCCATAAAACCCCATCGTATCCAGATGTGTACTAGAACTCTCACATTTTCACATTTTGCTCTAATTTGAGACAAAAATACCCTAAGGAAGCTTACAAAACTGCAAGTCAACTCAGTTGTTTCCTTTGAAAGAAAAGTAGTCTCCGATCTCCAGTCCTTCAAATAGCTTTTCTGGATTCAAACCAAAGGACATTACGATATGATTTATGCTTTGTTACTTTAAACCTTTACCTACGTAGCGGCAAAACCGGCCAGCGTTATTCACAAAAAATACCATTCAATTTTCATTATTTTTGCCTGAAAATCATAGCTTATGACCCCCATTGTAACGCGTTGATTGAGCTCGTTCCATGAGAGGACATAAGATATGTTTTGAAGCAAAACAGGAAAAAAAATAGTTATTCAATAATTTTGGTTGCACGTGGTGTCGGATCTTCCTGGTAGGTAAAGGGTTAAAAGATCGTTGTGCTCGGGGCAGTCGCGAAGATGACCGAATTAGGATGTTGGGGTGATGGTGTAAACCTGATTTGTCTCGACTCTAATGGCTCAAGTCCCACTGATAAAATATTCTAATTACATCATCATGGCATGCTTTCACCGACTCTAGTTCAAGAAAGCCATACTAGTAGTGCTTCGAAACTTATTCGTGAACAAATACACGAAGTATCCGTGGCACATGACTGAAGTCTAGTTTGAGAAAATATTCCAATTACATCATCAAGGCATGACTTCATAGATGGCGTGTCTTCATGTACAGACGTAGGTGGAAGAATAGTAAGCCAGGATTATAGTTCGAAGCAAAGATTTCTTAGCAAGTTATATCTGGATAAATAAATGTAGTAGTGTAACAGATGTGAGCCTTAACTTCTCCTTTAAGTAGCACGTACCGTTCATCAGACTGGCGCCTATCAACATCGCGAATCTGTTGTACTCTAAAACCAACTGGGTGTTAAAAATCAACTGGGTTAAGTGAATATGAACCCAATTGGGTTCATAATCCATTTAATCCAATCGGGTTGATTTTTTACCCAACTGATTTTAGAGTGTTTTACAGGCCTCCATTTGTATGACTGACTTGTGTGTGTAACGTTCAAGCATTAAATCTTATCTAATCTGTTTGTTTGTTATTTGGAATTAACGATACTTTCAACATCCAGGGTCAAATCGTGCTGGGCATTTTTACGATTGGATGAAGCCGGAGTACCCGGAGAGGATAACAGAGAACGGCAAGTAACTGTCGGACAACCCGAGCTTAAATCTCAGTACAAGCTGGTTACTGGTTAGCATCGGTTAAAGGCAGGCCAGGAAGGATAACCGCCACTGATGTACCGTCATCGTGTCACGCGACTCAGTAGTGGTACACAGCGCACCCGTGCTCCCAAATAGACAACCGGATTGAAGTGTCTTGTACACGGGTTCAACAAAAATGACGCGGATATTTTTCGAATTTTCGACCTTTCGATCCAAGTCCAATGCTCTAAATCCAGCCTAGTAATAAAAATATATGATACTTTTGCAAGATCGATTACGCAGGATTTTTTAAAAAACACAGGTCTCATTTTCTTTCTATTGATTTCACTACCATTCTTATTCCTCAGGTTCTTTCTAGATTTCACCAACTCGCTTTATCTCATACAAGATAGTATAGTAACCTCCTCTTTTATAACACATACTTTACATCGCTGCGAAATAACCTTAAATGCTGATGTGACGTAAAATACCAGTAAATAAGTACTAGCAAGAGCGAATCGACATTTCGGACCCTAAGTCTGATCTGGACGAAAATGACTAGCAAGAGTACTGGGGGTTTCACTCACACCCTCCATTATTTTGCCTTTAGATGTACCAAACTTCCTCACTCATAAAGAGTGACTGAGGACGTGTTTTTAGAAATTCACGTGGAAGATAATATTTCATTACCTGTGAGTATTAAGCAAATGTTCTTCTCGTCTTTGTGGAGCTGCTGTGATATCTGCTTTCTCGTCGACTTTTGCAATGTCTGTCTTTTGATCCGGCGTCATCTGGCAATTATGACGTCTTTGTCAAGGCGACGTTTCGACATTTACTCTATTAACGTCTGGAACTTCTCAGTTGTGGTTTTTCAACATACTGAATATTAATATTAGTTTATCCAATTTAATCAATCTTCGGTAAGCAGCGGGATGAAAAAGGCAATAGCACAAAATTTAAAAATGTTGTAATAATGACAATCATAGGACACTTAATACGCAGTAGCCACCCCCACCTCCCCCAAACACACCCTTCTCCTTATTTAAAAACATTTTATTTTCCCCTTGCGAAAATTACCCAGTTGTGATTGATAAGAATTTGTGCCCAGGAATAACAAAACTGATTCGACAACATTAACAAATTGAATCCAGTGTCCATCAGTGGTGTGACTATAAGGTGGGCCTCTCAGATTTCAGCTCTCCTCCACACACATCAAGGATTTAGTTGGAATTTTGATTCTAATTGGATATTTTTTATGTTCATTATGGACCGTCTCTTTTAAATTAGTTTTCAAGTGTCGTCTGCTATTCGAGTGGGAGGGGTTATACGCTATGTTTTGAGGTATTTTTTGTGAATTGGATATACCTATTTGGACAGTTACGTTGGGGAAAGGAGTTAAAGAGATCATTCCGTGTAGATATCTATTTTTAAAAATTGTCTCAGAAAACCTTTCTTAATATGGTGGATTGAGATTTTTAAAAAATCCGACAGATATTTATTAGCGTAATATTTGGGCTATCTGTTGGAGTCCAAAATTGTACTTAGTGTAATATGAGGAAATTCCTTTAAAAATCAATAAGAATGCTTGCATATTTGGTATACATCTCTGGGGGCGGGGGGGGGGGGGGGGGGGTCAGATTCAAAGTTGTCCAAATCGGATCCCTGGGTTAATAATTGGGCTCTCATTCTCCCGAATTTTAACAATGCAATATGAGGAAATTTCCTTAAATATCCTTTTCTTCAGATCCACCAGTCTGAATGTTTTCATATTTTGTACACCGCATCTCTGATCTCTGGGGAGGGGGGGGGGGGGGTGCAGATTCAAGTCTGCTCAACTCGAGCTCGTGTGTTAATGTTTAGGCTCTCTATTGGAGCTCAAAGTTTAATTTGGAGTAATATGAGGAAAGTTCTTTAAAAATCTTGTTCAGATCCACCAGACACACTTTCATATTTGGTATACAACATCTCTAGGGTGGGGAGAAGATTCAAGTTTGTTCAAATCGAGCCACAGGGTTAATATTTGGGCTTCCTTTTGGAGCCCAAAGTTTAACTTAGCGCAATATGAGGAAATGTCTTTAAAAATCTTCTTCTTCACCCCCCACCAGTCAGAATGCTTTCATATTTGGTATACAACATCTCTAGGGAGATCAAATTCAGGATTGTTCAAATCGGGTTCCTGAGTTAATATATGGGATCTCTATTGAAGCCCGAATTTTAACTTAGTGCAATATGAGGAAATTTCTTTAAAAATGTTCTTCTTCAAATCCACCAGTCAGAATGCTGCCATACTTAGAATACAACATATCTAGGGTGGGGGGGGGGGGGGGGGGGCACAATTGTGCTGGTCAGTAGTTTTTAAAATTTTGTAAATAAATTTTATACGCAAACGGCTACCCAATTGGCAGATAGAATTAGAAGTTAATAAATAATTCTATTTCATATTAAACCCTTTGAGCACTGGTAGTATCTTCCAAGTCAGTACAATGGCAGTCCACATTCATTATTTGGGGGTAGTCCAATTAATATTTTCAACGTGCAGCCGCGGGGCTGCACGTTGAAAATATTAATTGGGCTACCCAACACATTCACTTGGCAGCCATCCTACTTGAGGAAATTATACCGAATCATGCTTCTGGGCCAAGAAAGCGGCCGCTATGGTTCAAAAGGTTACTTTTATTTTAAATTGCATCGTTTTCGTCGAGCCTTCAGAGCTCAATAATGTTGCGTCCGAGTAAGTCAGCTTAACATAAGCTGCACCATAAGAGTAAAATTTCAAAATAAATATTTATAGTCAGGAGACCGACACTACCCGTGCTTATTTAAGGCCCTGTGATACCTTCTAAACCCTTATGGGAAGGCGTAGTCTTGTGTAGTCACTAGTGCAACAATGAGGGGTTCGCTCAATTTATAATGGCCCACTTCACAAGTACCAATATGGTCTCACCTCAAGGTTACCGAGATCACATGCCCTAGGGAAGGCATTATAAGACCTGAAGAGTAGTAGGAAGGCTGCAAGCAATGAACAAGTGTGTATAGGGCGAAATCTATAGGAGGAATGTGGTTACATGTTACTCTTTGATGGAGAATGAGGGGTTAATCCTGGATAGTGGAAGTGGATGGATGAAGCAGGAGCTATCACCTAGGTGGCAATAGCCAATAAAACATGTTTCTAAATAAAGACAATGGAAAACAATTAACTTATTTTTTATTAATGATAAATTACTTTATGCCATTCTGTTTATCTTGAACACAGTTGATGAATAATATCTGGTTACAAATGAATGATGGAGTGTTATGGGACTTGTACAAACTGTAGGATGGAGCAAGACAATTCTTCACAAATGAAGGAGCAACAAAACCCTAGTAGGGTTATGCTTCTCCGATATGGGTGAAGGGTTGTGTATAAATTCTCCCCAACCTAGTCCTGGTCCTTCTCCCACTATGAAAAGATTTGTAAGCGATGTTCTACGTAGTTGTTTTGGGATGCTGGGAGTCTTCTCCGACTGATGGGGCAATTCACCAATATGGGAGAAATGCCACCTTCAGGCTTGAATATCTCCCATATGGGGAAATATTCTACCAGCACTGTGTAAATGTGAGTCTTCAACTGCAAGAGGTGGGGAGAAATCACCTAAACATAACAGGAATGACCAAATTTACATAAGAGAGAATACAGCTAATAGGAGACGACTTTTCTCCAATGCACTATTACAGAGGATGATGTCCACCAATATGGGAGAAATATTCTCCAGCAGGCCTCGACTGAGGGAGGAATCATCTGTGGGAGAGGATTTCTCCTCTACGTCTAGAATACTGGAATCGAATATAAATTTAATAAAATATGTCTACAGTCTCTTGACTTGTCTTGCTACCTTTGAACGAAAGGGTTAGTTATATCTGGTATACAAAGGATCGCGATGACAAGTGATATCCCTTAAATTTCTCCACCACAATCTGAGGGAGAGATTTCTCCATGAAAAAAAAAACCCTGTTACCATTTCGGGTTCTGATGGAGAGAAAATGTCCCAGATAAAATAGAAAAGCTCTAACAGATAAAATTTCCTATCTTTGGAGAATGTAAAGGTAAATCTGAACAATTAAAATGAATACTGTTCCATTTCATGCTTAAATTATACAATTTACGGAGCTGACACTCGAATATTAAGTGAGCTAAAAATAACATCCGGTGCTTTTGACAGTTTCATTTCCAAATATAGTTTCTTGCAAAAATGGGTATAAAACTTAGATAATTGATGAGACAGGGCCCATCCACCTAACCTTCTGGCCTATTGAATACGAACATTACTATATAATCAGATGACTCACCATTGTCATATTTAATCCTCTTCCAATGTTCCTTCTCCTCCTCCCGTGTCGGAATAGGTAAAATGCAAACTACTTATTTTGTGGGTCCCATACGGAGCAGAAGTCTCGGTATTTATGGTAAAAGGCCAACCAATGAAATTGCAGCACCCGCATTCCATATGACGTAATGGTAAAAACCCGATTGCAGATTGTAAACATGGAGAAAATCTGAAAATGGCACTCGCTTCAAACATGAATAAATAGAAATATATGTTGTAAACATTTCAATCAACGATCATATGAAGGTAATAGAACTTGATGGATGGCTAGGATGAGATTCTATAGAAGAATGATATGGGATATAGTAGTTACGTGATAATAAATGCCGAAATGTGAGAGCACATGTTAACTTTCACAACTGAATCTGACCGGAGCAAAACACGGGGCAGAACAAATTGACGGTACTAGAAAATTACAACATGCTAAGACGTGGGAGATATAAATAGGTTTTTAAACGGGGTAGGGAATTGAGGGATATGCATAGCAGATGATTTTAATCTCGCAATAATGACAAAATGAATACTTGGTTAATGAGTTGCCTATTTCCGTGTGATGTTACGAACGGGTAATTACCGAAATGAGAATAAGAAAATGACACGAAGTTAATTAAACCATACAAGGGGGAATTCCCCTCAGTAGGTGATAAATGGGGATACACGACGACTTGGTACATGTACGTGTACAAAGTACGTACACGATGCGTTTACCAACGTGGGATTCAGTGTTAAATCGCACGCTTGTTCACAAAAATGTTCAGTGGTCTTTGAATCCGCTGTTTTTTGTGACTCCTAGATCGCACTTTTAACGTTCAAATACTCGTGGTGAACGTTGAATGTCACGCGTTTTTTAAAAAAAAGGTGAAATTGCACATTTTCACCTTTTTTTACTTTAAAAATTTTTGCCAACGTTCCCATCGCAGATCAGACCATCGATCCATCGTTGGTGAACGCGAGCAAAAATTATGGTCTAGCATCAAAAACGGTTTGGGTATTCTGGACCAGTGGTCCAGAATCCCCAATTGTTTTGAGGTGGTGGGTTTTTCCCATTTATGACGTAAGTAGGGGAATACCCATAGTGGAATTTTCCAAACTCATCTAATTAACCAATCAGAGTGCTTGATTCTCCGCTAATTAACCAATCAGATTGCTTGATTCTCATACACTTAATCATACAGAGTTATCTCCCCTCGTCGTGGGGTGGGGGGAATACCCGGATTTTTTTTCCAACAAAACTTAACAGACAACTGTTGAACGCTTCCATTTCTGACGTGAGTGGGGGGAATACCCGAGGAAATAAAAAAAAGTGATCGATATATATAGGAAAGAAAAAAAAATATATAAATAATAGTTATTTAGAAAAATAAATATATCAAATCGAATAGATAATAAAAAAAAAATACGTAAATCATGTGCGCTTCCCAGACTATTAGAGCGAGGATTCTTTTAAACATGCTGATGAGAGCATACGCAATCTGCGTGAATGAAAAACTACGTCCCATCTTGTTAGAACGATGCGTCGGATGTCGGGATCATCTAGACTTCGATCACGAGAATCATTCGTGTCTGACGATGCAAAGGGAAGATATGGTCGTCAAGTATTTCGAACCGGCGTTCGAACGCGTTAGATTCAACGATGTGATCACGCTTTGGAAGAGATTAGTCTTCTGTAAGAATCAAGACAAGCCCACAGTTTTGGAAGAACTGAAATTGGCGCGTAGAAGTCTGACTTTAGAAGACAAGGGGTGCATCAAGAAATTATTATTCAATGAAGCATACGTCTAAGTTTTCTCGTTGATATAAAATAAGGGAGAATAGAAAATAAAATAAATACACACATAAATTTTTTATCTAATATTAGAAAGAAAAAAAACACAAAAATGAGAACCGGAAATAAATTGTATCCGACATTTGTAGACGATGAGGATGAGAAGCTGATCAACGTTTTGCCTACGACACCGTCGCTAGAAGAAAGAGAAAGAGGAGAGAGGTACCACATCGATCAAATCAGTAGAATCCAAGAGTATCTAAATCGAGAGAGAGATTCTCGTCATTCCCTCAAGAAGAAGTATTCGCATTTCGTGAAATTTATCAACGTGATCGACACGACACTCATCACGATTTCCATGGGTTTACACGCAGCCAGCATCGGATTGTTGTCGACCGCGGTCGCCATTCCGATCGTGTTGACCGTAGAAGGAGTGGCTCTCGCCGCCGGATTGGTTAGCATGCTCGGAAACTTTTTGAGTAGGAAATTATATCTGAAGGCAAGGAAACACGACAAGATTCGCGTCTTGGCCGACTCCAAGATCGACACGATATCCGAAATGATCTCTATGGCGTTGAAAGATGGTAGGATATCGGACGGAGAATACTTCGCGATATTGAGCGAGAAAACGAAATACGATGCCATGAAAGAAGCCGCGAGAATCAAGACTCGTCAGATCATCAAGGAAGAGATGAAGGATTCTCTCGTGGAAAAGGGGAGGAAAGAGGCCAGGGTGGAATTCAGTAAGATGATAGAACTCAAGAGCAGCGATTGAAAAAAAAAATATATATATAATAAGAACAGAATTAATTAATTATTAAATTTATATATAAAATAAAAAAACGAAATTAATTTAAATAACTCTTAAAAATGTATTGCGTAAAGTGTAAGAGAGTTACCGAGATGAGTAATTCTCGAGAAGTATGAACTAAAAACGACAGACAGATGCTTCGCGGAATTTGCGACGTGTGTGGTTCTATCAAGACACGATTCGTCAAAAAAAAGAACGCGAGCAAAGGTAAAGGCATCGTGAATAAAATGATCAATAATCTACCTTTCAAAATGCATCTGCCCGGTCACAGTTTCACTGGACCCGGAACGAAATTGAACAAGAGACTCAACGCCGATCTGACTCCCAAATCTTGGAGCAAACCTGTGAATAGGGTGGACGCGGCCGCGTATGATCACGATCTGTGCTACGCCGGACATCCCGACACCAAGACTCACAACGACGTCTGCAATAAAAACATGTTGGGGAAATTGAGAGGCATATCGAATCCGACCAGTAGAGAGAAGATGGAACGTTCGCTGGTCGGCAATCTGATCGGTGCGAAACGTCGATTCGGATGAGTCGTTCAAAAAAAAAAGCGCATTGGAAAAGAAGAAGAAACGATTATTGACGAGCGAATTGGCCGAGGAGTTACACAAACCCATAGTGCGTAAATTTCGAAAGAGAAGGGTGTTCGTGAAGGGTCTGGATGATATTTGGTCTGCCGACTTGGTCGACATGGGATCGTTTTCAAGGTGGAACGAGGGCGTCAAATATCTATTGACGGTCATCGACGGGTTTTCCAAATACGGCCGAGGCTCTGAAGAGCGTGTTCGACTCGTCTTCTTGAAAACCGAGTAAATTGTGGGTGGATAAGGGAAAGGAATTCTACAACAAGCACGTTCATCGATTGGTAGACCTCTACTCGAACGAAAACGAAGAGAAAGCCAGCATGGTGGAACGGTGGAATCGAACGATGAAGGAAAAGATGCACAGATACTTCACGGCGAATTCGACCAAGAAATACATATACCCTCTGAACGGTCTGGTTAAAGATTACAACAACACCCGACACAGATCGATCAAGATGACTCCCGCGGAAGCTAGCGATCCTCAAAACGAAAAACGGGTCTACGCGAATCTATATCCTGAGAGATATAATATCAGGAAGAAGTCTAGAACGCCGAAATTTGCGGTCGGTGATCGAGTGAGAATCTACGCTTATAAGAAGCACTTCGAAAAGGGTTATACTCCTCGATGGACCTCGGAAATCTTCGTGATAATCAAAATATTTCACACCGATCCGGTGACTTATGAAATCGAAGCTTTGGATGGAGAAGAGATCATCGGAAAGTTTTATGAACAACAATTACAGAAGACAAAGTTTTGATAAAGAAAACAAATTTTTTTTATTTACTCTCTTTAACATTTTCTTGTTTACACATATATATAAGAGAGAAAAAAATAATAATAAAAAATAATTAAAAACTATTTTTTAGATAAAGAAAGCAAGTTAATTAATAAACAAAAAACTAAAAATCCTTTAAAATAACAAATATACTAGATATAGCACAAAGCGTAGTGAAAGATGAAAGTATTCAAGAATATGAGGTTCACGAATACGAACCAGTAACCGGAACGAGTTTGAACAATGCGGGAGAGATAAGAATCAACGTTGAAACTGAAGATCTATTCATACATCCTAGCGAGAGTTACATAGTGGTGCAGGGACGTCTCACCAAGGAAGATGGGAGCGACTACGCCGACGACGACACGGTTACTCTAGCCAATAATGGCATCATGCATCTATTCAGTAATATAAAATACATGCTATCCGGACAAGAGATAGAATCTGTGTTTCATCCCTGTCAGGCCACCATGATGTTCGGACTCTTGACGTATCCTGATGATTTTTCGAAATCCAGAGGACTTAATCAGTTGTGGGTGAAAGACACCGTCGGCCCTGCTAGCGCCAGCGACGCCTTGATATTCGACTACGTCATCAAGACGTCCAGACCTAAAGGAACGTTTTCGTTCAGGATACCTTTGAAACACATCTTCGGATTTGCGGACGATTACAACAAGATCATGTACGGATTCAAACACAATCTGACGTTGATTCGAAAAGGAGACGATGACGCAATAGTGAGACTCACTGCGACCAATGCGGGTAAGATAACTCTACACAAGATATCGTGGTTCGTTCCCGCACGTGGAGCCTTCGATCGTGGAGAAAGCGCGTCTCTACAAGATCATAGAATCCAAGAGTAAATTACCCGTGGGATTTAGAATGAGACAGTGCGACACGGCTAGCATTCCTCCCTCCACGAATCACTTCGATTGGAGATTGACGGTGAAATCCGCTTCCGAGAGACCGCGTTTCATCATGGTTGTGTTTCAGACCGATAGGGACGAGTCTCAGGAAAAGAATGCGTCGCTGTTCGATCACTGCCGTTTGAGAAACATGCAAGTGTTTCTGAATGCCATGAGATATCCAGCAATTGATTACAACGCGTCGTTCAACAAGAACGATTTCTGCAGACTGTACGGCGACGCCGCTGATTTTAGAAAGAAGTATCATGGTCTAGACGAATTGATGAGCAACCCTAACATATCTCCCGGCAAATACAAGTCGATGTATCCCATGTTCGTATTCGACGTCAGTAAACAGAGTGAATGACTCAAGCGTAATGTCTTAGACATTCAGATCAAGATGCAATTCGATAGGAACGTTCCGAGAAAAACCGAAGCCTTCGCCCTGGTCCTGTCGGACAGAGAATTACAATTCGAATCAGACGGAAATAAGATATCGATCATTCAATGAGAGACGAGTGTGAAAAATAAATAAAAAACAAAAAAAACAAAAAAAGTAATGAGTAATTAAAAAAAAAAACAAAAAAAAAATAAATAAAGTAATGTGATCTAGAGAGATTGAACATCTTTCTAAATCTCATTACTTTTTTTTTTTGTTTTTAATAATCACACATTATTTTTTTTTTTAATTCATTATTTTCCACGCATTCACTGTTTGTTCAAAGGAACTAGTTCGATCAGTAGACTCACCACGGAAGTGGTGGCTTTTGGATTATTGGTTTTCGTAATGAAATTAATCCTGTCTCCGGCGTTCACTTTGAGAGGCGTGCCAAACATGCTAACATTCGCGTGTTGATTCTCAGTCTTTTCGACGCTGTATCTCTTATCGCTCTCTACACCATTCACCATGAGATTGACGACCGCTCTGTTATTCAAATCCGAGGAAGCCAGACTCATTCGAAGGATTTCACCTCCCAGCGGCACGGGATATCCCACCTGACCATGTTTCGATCCGCTACCTCCATTTCCGAAAGACCACTCAGCTTTTCCCTCATCTAAGGTGCCGGCCTCTTCGGCCCACAGAGTGATCAATTGTCTAGCATAATTGACTTTCTCCACCACAGAAATCAGGGTGCAGGCATCCGTCATGTTCACGGGATCCGGTAGATTCGTGAGCGCGTGTCCACCCATGTCTAGTTTACCTTCCATGATGTCACCCTTTCTCCAGACCGAGTTGTCATCCACGTACTTTCTGCTGACTGCGCTGGAATCGAATTTGGGATCGTGATCGAGACCAAATAAATTGTGACCATTCATGTTGATGCCACTCTCCATGGTTCCACCAGATTGTTTGTTCAGGTAGAGATCGTCCACTTGCAATTCTAGCCCTTGTTGACCGCGGTTGAGTCTGCATCCGTGTCGTCGATCTCCGACAGATTCAATATCTTGTTGAATCCCGCATTCAGATCCGATTTCATTTCTCGTCCATCAGACTTTCTCTGTTCCAGATCTACGTAGTGTTTGGTCGCCACGTCCTTGGGATTCATGGGAGTGGCCATGTTCGTTATCTTGTTAGAATTGGCATTCAATTCCGAGTGCATCGTTTTCTGAACGTATCTATTTCTCAGGTGTTCACTGAATCTCACGTGAGAGTCGTCCGCATATTTCTTGGTCGCGGCATCGGTGGGATCTATGGGATTCGTGACGTTCACCAAACATTTGGATTTCAGATCGAGATCGTCGGTCATGGTTTTATCCACATAATTATCTAGCAGGATTCGTTCGAAATCGGCATTCCCCCTGTCAACGTATTTTTTAGTCGCAGCATCTGCGAGATCTAGTGGCTCGGGAAGATTGTAGAGCTTCTTATCATTCATGTTCAAAGGTTCTTCTCGAGGTTCGTATCTCCGAACGTAACGTTCGTCCAAGTTGGCAACGCCGTAACCATCGTCGACTTCGAACATCTTTCTCTTCTTTCTTAGGTTGACTTTTTCGTCGTCACTTCTACCAAATTTATCAACTGGCATGTTGTTGTAGGGATTTTTTTGTTTTTAGAAAAATATATTCAAAATGCAGTTTATTAAAAATGAACTATGTTATTTTATTTTTCGTTTTTATTCGATTAAAATTTTTAAAATAATTTTTTATCTTTATATATACTATAAAAAAAAATCTCTATCTAATGTAAATCATTGAGAATGTCTTGAAATCGATCTCCTTCAGACCATCTCTTGAGAACGTAGAGACACAGGTGACCGCAAAACACTTGATCTGGTGATTGCACTTGTTCCGTGTTGTAACAAACCATCAATTTGTTGAAATAGTTCTTTATTTCTTTTGGCGGCGAGATTCCGTAGCTGTCGAAATAATAATTTTTCTTCTTCCCGTTCTTGATCCACGCCACCCAGTGAGTGCCTTCACCCGATGAATCATCTAGATTTAAAATTCCGCATTCCGATTGTCGAGGTTTTCTCTTCGGCAAGGCATCTCTGGAAAACACGCCTAGAAAATCTTTGATTTTCAAATCTTTTGCGGCATTCAACAGATTGATGTTGGATAGGGGTTCGTTAGGTAAGACAACACCTTCTACAGATATCTCTATTTTCTTATTCATAAATGCGTATATATTTTTTTAATTATTTATTTTATTATAATTCACTAAAATGACGTTATTTTTTTAAAAATTTTTTCATTTTTCATTTTAAACTAACTCTCGATGTCACTATCGATTTCTATAATTTTGAATCCATCTAATTCCTCTTGATTTTCTGGAATCCTATCATCCACAATCATATCTGGAATCTTATCATCCACAATCATATCTAGAATCTAATCATCCACATTCATATCGTCTCTAATTAGATCCACATTCCAATGTCCGAGTGCCAAAGTGCTTATTTTATCGTCTAACATGAATCTCCTATCATCGTCGGCCGTCAGCGAAATCTTGTTGACTATTTTGGTATACAAGTCGTGATTTTCGCTTCGAATCGATTTCATAGTCTTATACACCGGACCACTTCCTAACAGACAATCTTTATACTCTTGGAAAGAGATGTTTTTCTTCACCACGCACGCTTTAACTCCTTTGCACTTCTTGATCTCTTCATCTTCTAGACGATAAGCATACAGTTTGGGTCTCAAGCCCACGAATTCGACAATTTGTTTACCAACGCTCTCGTCCTTAAATTTACCCAACACCTTCTTGTTGTCGTTCGATTGAATGTTGGACGGGTGATCGACGGGATAATTGCTCGTGTCGAACCATTCGGCCACGTCCGGAGATATATCTCGGTAGACATCTTTCGTCTCTATCTCATAAACTAAACTGTCAGATCGGTGAACAGTAGTTTGGCTTTATCACCAAATTTTCGTTTGACGTAAACGTAGTGAAACTCGTACATCAATCGCTTGCTGATATCTAAGATGATTGGTCCGAGATAATACGGTTTGTCGAACTTCAGGTGCGTCTTTTGCATGTGAACGGCTACTAGATTTTCGTCGAATATGGTTCGGTGTTTGTAATTGGTTTTCGCCACTAATGTTTTAGCTCTTTTCTCAGATGGGACGAGTCAGACGTCGGTTCTCTTCCTGATGTTTTCCATCGATTTACCGTACACGCAGTTGTTCATGAGTTTGAAGAAATCTTTTTCGAAATCGTTCTCGGCTCGAATTTTGAGAGAGATGTATTTTTTCATCCAAGACTCTTCGTCGAATCGAATGATGCAATGTACGTTGACTAATTTCATCCCGTAATCGACGTACTGTTTCAAATTCTCGCTGTAGACGACGTAGTTACATTTGTTAAATAAATTGGGAATGAGTTTTTCCTCGTCTCCTTCGTTCGGTTCCATTCGTTCGGGAGCCAGCGGATAATTGTTGTGTAGATCGTGTAATTCTTCCGGATAGTTCAAATCGACTTCTAAAATGCAAGGATAGTCTCTCCATTTTTGCATCTCTTCCGGTTCATTCACCCATTCGAAATTTCCAATCGGTAAAGAATGACTCATAGCCCAACCGTACAGATTATTAGCGTCCCAATACTGTATGTATTTAGTCGACCGTTTCGAATCGAAACCTTCTTTCATGTAGGGATTGTTAGCTTCAGAATATCTGTGGGAGATCATCGAGACGCCACCTCTCGCAGCCCTTTCGAACATGAGCAACATGTCCACGTCAGATAATAATTCCAATTGGACTTCAGTGGTCTTCAACAGAGCGTCCCATGCCAGACCGGGTGCGGTGAAGTACCAAGCAGGATCCAGATCGTAATTTCGACAACAGACGTCTCGAAAATTTTCAAACACGTCTGCCAAGAGCAGAACGTCGGTCTTCAGATAGAGATCGTGATAATCTCTCATGGTTTTCATATCGAATGATTTCCACATGTTTTTGGCGTGTTCGTAATTCTCGTCGGAAATGTCGGATTCGTATAATTTCGAATAAAAATCTTCTTTTGAAGGTAGTGCGGTGTCTTCAAATCTCTTTAGATCATTCATGTAATCATAAGGATAGACTCCTTTCCTCAACATGACGTCTACTCGTTCTCCGAAATGTTTGCTCGTGATTTTAATTTTATCCTTGCTCATGTTATCAACTAATTTTTCCAGAGCGGTCGACATGAATTTAAAACTGTCGATGAAACGTATGGCTCTACGAATGAATTTCGTTTTTTCTTTCAATGTCTCTCCGTCGATTATTCTTTTCTTCTCCATGAGCTTCCATTTCGTGAAGGAAATGTATCTTTCTTCACTGTTCGTGATGCAGTTTAATTCTTCGTGTGAGGTGCCGAGATTTTTCACAAACAGATGACTGTCATAACCCGATAGATTGTGAAACATCACCGGATAGAAAATGGCATCTCGATATTTTAAATTACACTTGCTGTGAGCCAGACCGCGATACAGACCCGTGTAATGAACGTGGTCTCTGACCTTCTTATTTTCCTTCAAATTCTCATCGAACGATTGTCTGCATATGTGACATGCGGTGGCTCTGTTATTTTCGTCCTGCTGTGATCATTTTTGCTGGAGTTTTAAATTTGTCGTATAACATTTGAATTTTCGATTCTAACTCTTCCACGAACCTTTGAGCCACGTCGTCGTCTTCATACTGTTTCGTGTAGGTGAAGGGACCCATGTCGTGTTGTGAGTCGAAAGCGCATTTCACGTAAATGCAATAGCCCGAAGGTATGTGTTTTTGATATCTTTCGACGTAACTTTGAAGAGCGTTGGGTTGACAGGAACTCATTTTTGCGGTGAAACATTCGAAATCGGCGTACATGCTGAATGGTACTTTTAACCTTCTATTGTGATTTTCAAACTTCACGATGGTGTTAGGTTTGGGCATTTCGACGGTGACACCTTGATTTTCGTTGCAATATTCCTGATGTTTTGCCAACGAGTCTTCGCTGTGAAACGCATTCATGCAATTGAAACATAAAGATATCTTTGCTTTATGTTTACTACTTTGTTTCCACAGTAATCAGCTCAGATGTTTAACCCAACAATAATGACAATTGTCACCATTCGAAATCAATAATAAAATAATCGTCTTTTCTCTTCCGCGATACGTCTGTCTGAGAGGATAGATCTTTTGTTTTTCGTCATCGTATCTAAAGACGTTCACCGCTATGGTGGGATTTTGAGCCTCAAAATGTTCGATGTGTTTTAACTCTGTTGGAAAAGTCACTCCGGTACAATCGGGATTTTTAGAAGTTTCCATGTAACGAGAAACTGATCATCTTTATTTCTCACGTTGATCACGGCGTGTTTCTTAGCCAAGAAATATGGTAATTCCAAGTATGAAGATCCTTTCAATGAATTGTTTTTAGTTATGTGAATTTCGGGTTTCAACACCTCATCAAACGTCCAATTACTACCTTCATGTTGATAATTTGCAAGAGACATCAACATCTTGTCTTTCATCTTTTCGAAAACATCCGATAAATCTGAACCTTGAAATACGGGTTCGACGTTAGATCTGAAATATCCATTTTTGACGATGCTCTCACCAGACTTCACGTTGATTTTATTCATCGTGCAATGGAGTATAATCTTAATTTTTAGTCCCATGTTCATCTATTCGCGAAACAAATCCAATACTTTCTTCTTCACCCGTTCCATGAACAATTTCGGATCAATTTTCTTGAACGAGGGAACCATATCAAAAGTTTTAAAAACGCCTTTGATCGCACTCTCTCATTCTACAGGCTTCGATTGGAATAGATCTGCAATGAGTCGTACTACATATTCTTCTCCTTTCCCTTCGGCAATTGCTCGTTGAATTTCGCTCGATATATCTTGTTTGTCTAGAATCTGAAGTGCATCACTCGTTTTCGTTTTAGTATTTCTTTTCTTTTCTTTGGAAACTTGATGTTCTTCAATGGCTTTTCGTTTAATCATCTTCTTATTTTTCACAATCAAAACGTTTTTGTTTTTTTTCGACGTCGGCATTTCGATTCCTTTTATTATCTTCTCATTTTTCACAACCGATGCATCTTTTGATGTCATTGCTATCGACATTTCGTTTGCCTTTCTAGAATTTTGCAAATATTCTTGTACGACTTCAATTTTTTTTGATTTAGTTCTATGATTTCTGAAATGTGAAATTTGTAATAGTTTACAAATCTCGTTTAACTGAGGTACGGTTTTCTCATTTAAATTTACCATTGTTTTATCTGTTTGCTTCATTTGTAAGAATATTTTTTTTTTTGAATTTTGTATTAAATAATTTGTTAAAAAGTTTTGCTTTTTTACTCTTTTTATATATATATAAAAAGTTAAATTTTAACATCTTTTTTTTCTTTAATGTGAATTTTTTCATGTTCCTTAACGTGAAAAAATTGAATTAATACGAGAAAAAAGATGTTAAAATTTAACTTTTTATATATATATAAAAAGAGTAAAAAAGCAAAACTTTTTAACAAATTATTATTTAAATACAAAATTTAAAAAATACATTATTTGCAAGAATTCATAAAAACCAAATAATCGATCATGACAACAACACCTAAAAGATGCGAATTAAAATTGAAACGAGACGAAGCGTATAAGAAATTCAGTTTTAATATCTATACATTACAACAACACGATCCCATCGAATTGAACGAGGTCGAGATGGAGGAGTTAGAGTGCTACTACAACAAATATTGGATGTGTTTGAAATTGGACGAAGCCATGCTCAATTTGTTTCACGAGTACCAAAGCGATCTGCTGAATAATATCATCGTTGCTGAAGACAGAGAATTCGACAAGGACGAATTGTTGTTGTTCTATGGAAGTTACATATATCCAATAATCTCACTCGAACTCGTGGACAAATCGGGTGGTGAGAGCTCATTCACCGATGTAAAAAAACTCAAAAGAGTAAAGATAAACATTCAAAACATTTTCGTAAGTGGAAAAATGACGAATGTCAACATGCTAATAATGGACTTGGAAATATAAACAATAGAGAGATTGATTTTTTGCAAAGAAGAAGGAAAAAATAGTAATGAGATCTAAAGATGATCTCATTACTTTTACAAAAAAATTTTCACATTAAAGAAATTAAAATTAAAAACTTTTTTTATATATATATAAAGAGCAAAAAAAAAAAACAAAATTTTTTTAAACAAATTATTAAAGTACAAAATTTAAAATATACATTATTTGCAAGAATTCATAAAAACAAAAAAACAAAATAATCGATCATGACAGCAACACCTAAAAGATGTGAATTGAAATTGAAATTGAAACGAGCTGAAACGTATAAGAAATTCGGTCATAAAATCTATAGATTACAACAACACGATCCCATCGAATTAAACGAGGTCGAGATGAAGGGCTTAGAGCACAAATACGACAAATATCGCATGCCTTTGAAATTGGACGAAGCCGCGCTCGATTTGTTTTACGAGTACAAAAGCAATCTGCAGAACATCGTCATCGCCGAAGATAGAGAATTCGACAAGGACGATTTGTCGTTGCTCTATGGAAGTTACATATATCCAAAAATCTCACGCGAACTCGTGGAGAAATCGGGTGGTGAGAGCGAGTTCACCGATGTAAAAAACTCAAAAGAGTAAAGATAAACATTCATCACATTTACGAAAAAGGAGAAAACACGAGTGTCAACATGCAAATAACAGACCTGGAAATATAAACAATAGAGAGATTGAAATGTTAAAATTTAACTTTTTATATATATGAAGAGAAAAAAAACTTTTACTAAAAAATTTTACATTAAAGAAAATTAAAAATTAAAAAAACAACATTTTTTTTTTTATATATATATAAAGAGCAAAAAAAATAAACAAACTTTTTTAACAAATTATTATTTAAATACAAAATTTAAAATATACATTATTTGCAAGAATTCATAATAACAAAAAAAACAAAATAATCGATCATGAGGACAACAACATCTAAAAGATGCGAATTGAAATTGAAATGAGTCGAAACGTATAAGAAATTCGGTCATAAAATCTATAGATTACAACGAGACGATCCCATCAAATTGAACGAGGTCGAGACGAAGGGCTTAGAGCACAAATACGACAAATATTGCATGCCTTTGAAATTGGACGAAGCCGCGCTCGATTTGTTTTACGAGTACAAAAGTGATCTGCAGAACATCGTCATCGCCGAAGATAGAGAATTCGACAAGGACGATTTGTCGTTGCTGTATGGAAGTTACATATTTCCAAAAATCTCACGCGAACTCGTGGAGAAATTGGGTGGGGAGAGCGAGTTCACCGATGTAAAAAAACTCAAAAGAGTAAAGATAAAAATTCAACACATTTTCGAAAAAGGAGAATACACGAGTGTCAACATGCTAATAACGGACTTGGAAATATAAACAATAGAGTGATTGATTTTTTAGCGAAGAAGAAGAAAAAAAAAAAAAAAAGTAATGAGATCATCTCTAGATCTCATTTTTTTTTTGTTTTCCTTCTTCTTCTTCTTCACTATCGCCCATATATATTATAATAACGTTTCCTTTTTTCTCATATTTCAGCGTCGATTCTTCTTCTTTTCTTTTTTTTTGTGATATGATACGTTTTTATAACAACGCATATGTTTATCCGAATCATAATTATGAACGAATGTTGTGCATCTCTTGGTAACACTCGCATCATTACCATTCACTTTAGAAGGTAGTGGTGACGGTGGAAAGCGTCTCATTCTTTTCAATTCCAACAGTCTATCCCACGCTTTATCTATATCTTTCATCAGTTCTTTCCTTAGATATCCATCATTAGCACCTAACCATTTTTTTGTTTTTTCGCTCTCTGTCTTGCGATATTCGTCATTATCGTCAAATTGTTTCTCCACCTTTTCATCCAGGTGATAAAATTGTTTCTCCACCTTTTTCCCCATTTTAAATATATTATTTTATACTTTCTATGATTTATATTTTATATAATTATATAATTTTATATTATAATAACATATTCAAAATCGGTATATTCTTAAACGGCAAATTCTCACCGAGCAACAAACCCTTGCCGAGTCGCTCAACGTTCTGTCCACTCTTCAGATAGAGACTGTTTCCTCTCAGAGAGTTGCCACCTCTAACGGGTTCTAGATACAATCCTTTACCACTGTCGTCTACATGGATGCGACACACGGCTCCTCCCTTCTTCAAAAACAGTCCGCTGCCACCCATTAATTTCTCAACTGCCGAACAGTCGAGTCCCGTGAGAGCTCCCACGCCGAGAGTCTTTCCGAGAAAGGGTAGTGCCTTTGTGGCGAAGGGTAATGCTTTTGCGGCGATTCCTGCCAATAGCGGTAGGAAACCACCTTTCATTCTCCAATTGTATCTCAATTGAGCGGGACTCAATCTCACCGTCAACCCTCTTCCATCGCGAATCGCTTTCTCCATCCTTTTGATTTGACTTCTGGTCCAGGCGATCGAATCCTGACCCCCTCTCGTCAGATCTTCGTGACTGAATTTGAATCTCACCATCTCGCCTCGAGTTGTTAATGCTCTCTTAAGTTTCTTCCTCTGTCCTACAGATATGTTCACGTTTTTAATCACGTATTCTGTCATAATTCTGTTTTTTAAAATATATTTACTTCAATTGTTTCTTGTTTAATAATAATTATTTATATTAAAATAATTTTGCAAAATTAATATTGCGTTTATTTTATTTTTGTTATCTATATATATACACAATATTTTTTTTTTTTGCTTTTATATTTCTCTTATGTGAAATCGTATCGTCACCCTCTCTCCGCGAAGATCTAACAGTTCACCATTTTGATCCGTCAACGTGGTTTTGAGACTATACAACGTGTCTAAAATCACTGGTAGATAAACTAAATTTCGAGGTCGCTCCACGATCTTATAACCTGGCGACACGTTTGCAAAGAAGGAACAGATCGTCGGTTGAGCGCTACCATTCACGTAGCTTCCAGCAATCACGTCCACATTCACCAGAATGCTATTGACTGCGAGAATGTCGACCATATTTTCAGATGCCGCGTGGCCTCGATACATCTTTCGATCGAATCCCAACATCTTGCCTATAGAATCGTCCGTGTGGAAATCCACTCGAAAATTATCTTCCAAATCCAACATCGTCTGTAAGGTATTAGGATTGGGAGCGAGTCTGATCTTGTTGCTTCCCTTTCCATCCGTCTTCATTCGCGTCTGAATGTAATTGTTCAAATCGTCTATGTCGTAACTCCCTTTGGGAATTCGAATCTCCAACCAATCCACTCCGTCGGAATACTTGAACGAGTTATTCTTTTCGGTGACGTTGGGAAAGGAATAATAAGTCTCCAGATTCACCAACGCCATCTCGTATCTTTTCTCTCTATTCAATTTGATGGAAGGTTCGAATTTCGTAGCGAATCGAGTCGAATCGCCACTCACCACGATTTGAATGGATTGTTTTGCAGCCGTATTCTCGGCTATCCGTTCTAACAATTCTCCACGTTCGAACATTATATTTAATTTTATTTTTTTTTATTCAAAACTAATTATTTGAAGATTTATTATTTTCTAAATTTTATTTTCAGGCTCTATCTTATTATCATCAGAAACATAAAACTTGTCGAATCCGCACCGATATTTTCCGCGATTAAATTTGCTTGTCAAATCGATCACGACGAAATTGTAAAGTTCACCATCCCAAACCCTCTTGCAGAATCTCCTGAATTCCGCCGCGCTCATGTCGTTTGCAACGTGATCGCCGTAGATGTGATTGAGATTCTTGAGATCTTGGCGAAAGAGACATAGAAAATTAGCGTTCTCCCTTATCGTCTGTCTGGGCAATCGAAAATAATTCTGCAACAGGTAGAAACAGTCCACGTTGCTGTGTCGACCCCTAACGTAATACGATTCGCATCGGTTCTGTCTCTCCAAAAGCAGATCGTCGAAAATCATGAGATTCTTATCTTCCGATTTCAGTTCTCTAGGGTCCGGAACGTCGCTAGCATTCTCATAAAATGACACTCGACGTTCGAAGATGCATTTCTCTTCATCAGCTCCATCGCCGCACCGTCCAAAATGGTCGAAAGTGGACCTTCACTCTTGTCGAATTCCTCCCTACTGTCAAAGATTCTGGCTATGACGTCCTTGGGCAATCTACGATCCATGCACTCTCGAAGCAATCTGTATTCGGGTTGAAACAAGCTCTTGCCAAACACGAACAATCTGTCGTAATCCAACCAGTCGGGTCGGGACAACAGATTCATCAACAGATTGGTCTTTCCACAATTCGATTTTCCCACTATCAAGCCTCTTATGCTTTTGGGAAAGAACTCGTTATTCGACCTCTTGGTCGCGGCGTCGTTCCAAGACATATCTTTAATGTTCATCTTTGTTTTATTTTTTGTTGTTGTTATTTTAGATTCTGTTCAAACGCAAATTTTTTATGTTTTTCAAACTTAGTTTTTAATATTATAATTTATTTATATCACACCGTTGCGAGTTCTCTTCAATCCAGATCCACTCGTCATTTTAGCTAAATCTTGTATGGGAACCACAGCATCCTTAAAATCTTTCCAACTTTTCGGCGTTCGCTCTAACGCAGCTTGCTTCGCCGGCGAACTGATCAACTTGTCGATCAATGCGTCGGCTGCCCTCTTGCCAGCCACAGAAGCTATCCAACCACTGGCTTCGGAAGCGGCTTTCTTACCAGCATCCAAAGCCGTCTTCTTACCGACCTCAAACGCGGTCGATGCGAGTTTTCTACCCGCATCGCTAGTGAACGCTCGCATTATAGAATCGACGATGCCAGAACCGCCTTGAACGTAAGTTCTGACGTATCCCCTGTTCTTTATCACCAACATATTTTATTTTTATAATATATTTTGTTTTTTTTCACTGGTAAATCGTTTTGTTGTTTTTAAATACTTTTATTATTCTAGTGTAAAAATTTACTGTTTTATTTTTGTTTGTTTGTTTCTCTCTGCTTATTATATACACATCAATCCTTCAATTCGTTCATCAGCCTTTTATAGTGGTTTTTATTCAAAACCTTCTGTCTTAACAACTCGTCAGATATAGTAACTATCTGATTATCTAATCCTGTGTTACCAGCCCGTCTGCTCGCCATCAACAAACTCAGTCTCTGAGACAGAGCGTCAGAATCGCTCGGAAGAAAAGTGGTTTTCACCCCTTTGCCAGTCACCGATTCGACGAACTTCTTGTTCAGATCCCATATGGGTTTCACCACTTTCATCCACTTGTAACATCTGTTGGCTTTGGGTCTCGTCTCTCTGGCATCGTTATTTCTCTTCATGGCGTGGGTCTGAACCAGAATGTCGCCGTAATTGTCGAAATCCTGATCCGTGTAATCGCTAGGCTTGTCGTAAAGGGGCAATCTGCGCAGCCCATCAGTCAATTCGTATCTGTTCGAACCCACGATCAATTCATCATCACCAATATCTACTTCTGTGTCTCCTACAAAAATTCTTCCCTCCGAGTCCTTATAAAATCCATACAACAGATCTCTCTTACCGCCATCATCATCAGACGATGCGACGCTACCAGTGGTGATAGTCGAAGCTGTACCGGTGTCGCTCTCGCTCTCTGTTTGAATTCCCGTGGGAACGTAATCCGGTGTAGATTGAACGGAATGCCGATTTCCAAAACTAAGAGGCAACGAACCTATTCTCAAAGAACTCTCTTTTATGGGTCTCAATTCTTCAACAATCTCCTTCCTGCTTCGCTCTTGACCCTCCGTCACGGGTTTAAATATTTTTGTGGCTTCGCATTTGAGTTCCATCTCACCAAGACGTCTGCTTCTGTCAGCCAACTGAATACCATTCTTAGCACGTTCATACTCTCCTAAAATTCGATCTCGACGTCTAGAATCCATCTGTAAAAACACTTTTCGTTTTTAATTGTTAATGTTCCTTTAAGTATGCTAATGCGAGTTATTTTATTATTTTCAAAATTAAATGTATAATTATTTTTATGTTTATGTTTTTTTTCTCTCCTATATATATCAATCACTTTTTTTTATTTCCTCGGGTATTCCCCCCACTCACGTCAGAAATGGAAGCGTTCAACAGTTGTCTGTTAAGTTTTTTTGGAAAAAAAATCCGGGTATTCCCCCCACCCCACGACGAGGGGAGATAACTCTGTATGATTAAGTTTATGAGAATCAAGCAATCTGATTGGTTAATTAGCGGAGAATCAAGCAATCGGATTGGTTGATTAGATGAGTTTGGAAAATCCCACTATGGGTATTCCCCTACTTACGTCATAAATGGGAAAAACCCACCACCTCAAAACAATTGGGGATTCTGGACCACTGGTGCAGAATCCCCAAACCGTTTTTGATGCTAGACCAGAATTTTTGCTCGCGTTCACCAACGATGGATCGATGGTCTGATCTGCGATGGGAACGTTGACAAAAATTTTTAAAGTAAAAAAAGGTGAAAATGTGCAATTTCACCTTTTTTTAAAAAACGCGTGACATTCAACGTTCACCACGAGTATTTGAACGTTAAAAGTGCGATCTAGGAGTCACAAAAAACAGGGGATTCAAAGACCACTGAACATTTTTGTGAACAAGCGTGCGATTTAACACTGAATCCCACGTTGGTAAACGCATCGTGTACGTACTTTGTACACGTACATGCACAAAGTGGTCGTGTATCCCCATTTATCACCTACTCCCCTCATAGATAATTTTGCCCAGAGTATGAAGGGAACAGAGAATTGTTATATTGCTTCGCTCTCTGTGAAGTTGAGGTTCAGGCTGAGACAGCATAACAATGCCCCCTTCCCCACCCCGCCAAACAAATTTGGTTCCAAATTGAATTACTTATTTGAAGTTGAACAAATCGGTATTAGAAAGTTTTATATTTTTTGTAATATTAAGCGGTAATATTTACAGTAGTATAAATGTATACAAATTTAACAAATAGGTGGAGAGAGCAATTAGAAGAACTAATTATAAAAATAATAACTAAACAGTGCCAAAATTTAATTTTTTTTACTTTCTAAATGAGTTCACTACTCCTCTGACAGTCTCACAATCCTCTCTCTCACTATCTTTTCAAAACCATAAATCCAATAAAACTCTGCCTCCCGTCTAAGTTCCTCCATGGTCCCCTCCCCACAGGCAACATACATGGGGTAACACCCCCATTCCTGAGATAATTTAAAATGTGGCGGAAGTTTGATGGATCCCTATCGATAAAGAACAAGTCACCAGACCTGTCCTTAACCGAGTGGTATCCAACACCCTTCCTTACCACATGTGCCAAGAGTGAGCTTGGGTCGGTTGACAAAGTCACCCGACTCGTCTCAAACCGGACACCACCTATATTAAGGATCACCCTCTCCCTCTGTGTCCTCTGCAACGACGTGAGATGTGCCCTGACGTTTCCCTCAAAACGAAAACCAGACACTTTACAGTTGTCAGGGGGCACATTCCCCGTCGTCGCCGCCGCTACAGAAGGGGGCGGATAAAAGGGCCCAACATTCCCCACTTGCCCACATTCTTCTTCATCATCCAGTTCACCAACTGCATGCAGAGGATGAACTGGCTGATGGAGTAGAATCTGAAGCTGAACTACAACCACTACTACTAGTACTACTAGAACTATCGCTTTCAGAGTTACATGTACTACTACTGGTAGCACTGGAAAGCGGTGATCACACAGTATCCACCGAGATGATTTTTCCTAAATTTTCCCATTTTTTATAGTTTCGTCTGACACAAAACTTAATAGTTTCCAGTTTCATGCACCAACTCTAATCTTTTAGAAAGATCATATTCATAATCACACATAATTTCACCACAATCCACATCTGGTTTGCCAAAGACCAAGTCCATTAGAAGAGTTATCTTCTAAACATCATCTCACAAGGTGAACAACTAATAGATTCATGTATTGACGACCTATAAGCCATCATCAATAATGGGATATTTTTATCCCAATCTTTCTTGTTATAAGCTACAAATGATGATATTATATTTTCAATCGTACGATTCGCTCTCTCTATCATTCCATCGGATTGCGGTCTCATGGGAGAGGTACGCATCTTTTCGATCCCAAGAATTCTACACATCGATTTAAAGACGTTAGATTCAAAGTTTCTGCCCTGATCTGAATGTATCTGGTACGGAACACCGAATATTGATATGAACCTATCAACTGATTTTGATGCTACTGTGGTGGCTTCTTGATCCCGAAGGGGGATTGCATCCACCCACTTTGTAAAATAATCTCCAACTACCATTAAATATTTATTACCAATTGTGCTTCGGAGTAAGGGTTCCATGCTATCTACAGCAACTCTCTCGAGTGGCCTACAATCAAGATATTGTTTCATACGGGCCCTTGGAATGTTACTCGGGATCTTTCGCGCAGCACAAATATCACACACCTTGCATCAGTGCTCAACATCTTTCCTTAACTTATGCCAAAAAAATCTAGCCTTGGTTTTGAACAACGTTTTTCTTACACCTAAGTGTCCTCCAGTCTCACTCGAATGTAGTTGTGTCAGCACAAAACTTATTAATTTCTTTGGCAAAACTATTTGTCACACCACTTCACTCTTTTTGTCACAAACAAACTTTTTTCCAGTATATCATTATGCATAACCAACGTGTTCCACACTGCAAAAAATATAGGTTCTCTTTAGAACCAAAACTGGTTCTAATCTTGTCCCTGAGATGGAACCAGTTCTGTTTAAACAGTATTTATTTCAAATCAAATAAATTTACCAAGATTAGCGTTCAATTTTAACAGAATATTACATGAACTGAAGTAGATTCAGCAGTAAACTTGGAGCTTATTCAACGCAGTCGCCAAACATTTTGAAATAAAGGAGATATGAACAGTTCGCATATCGAACCAGTTTTGGTTCTGTATAGAACCAAAACTGGTTCGATATGCCAACTGTTCATATCTCCTTTGCTTAATAATGATTTGAGACAACCTCGTATGAGCTCTAAACTTACGGCTGAAACCCCCTCAGTTTATGTTTAATTTGTTAATATTTAATGCTAATCTTTATAAATTTATTTGATTTGAAAAAAAATACTGTTTAAACAGAACTGTTTCCATCTCAGGGACAAGATTAGAACCAGTTTTGGTTCTAAAGAGGACCTATATTTTTTGCAGTGCACTGGTCCAAATGGTACTTCACTGTAGGACTTAATGCGGCAACCTGAGGCCATTCTGGCCTATCATTATCTATTTTCCACTTTATTATATGACTAATATCTGAGTCAGACCGTTGCATGTTCATCAATCCCTCCGTGATTAATGAGTCTTCTCTCATCGCCTTTCCTTCACTATTACTCTTAGAGGCAATTGGAGAACCCTCATCTCCCGCAGACTGAGCTGAACCACACACTGTTAATTTACACTCAAGAATTGCCGGAGATGATTTCTCCGGAGGTCCCACATCACTATCTCCTTCCATCCAAACACACGTCCTAAGCTCGCGAGTTATTCCATCCTCTGGTGCTGACAGATCTTTTCCAGGATGAACTTGTTCAAAGGAAGTTTCCCCATCCTCCGGTGCTGACAGACTTTTACCAGGATGAACTTGTTCAATGCAAGTTTCTCCATCCTCCGGTGCGGACAGACTTCCACCAGGATGAACTTGTTCAATGCAAGTTTCTGCACCCTCCGGTGCTGACAGACTTCCACCAGGATGAACTTGTTCATGCAAGTTTCTCCATCGCCTGGCCTTGACAGACTTCCGCCAGGATGAACTTGTTCAATGCAAGTTTCTCCATCCTCTGCTGATGACAGATGTCCAACAGGATGAACTTGTTCAATGCAAGTTTCTCCATCCTCCGGTGCTGACCGACTTTCAACCATTGTCAGCTCCTCCCTTTCTTCTGCTCTACTACAGTACCTGCATTCTGACTCCAAACAAGGCCGACGGGACAATGCATCTTCATTGGAGTGTGTCCTCCCAGCTCTGTGCTCAATCTCATAGTCATATGAGGCCAGAGTTTCCAGCCACCTGGCTGTCTGACCTTCTACCTTCTGGGCTTTTGAATTTTAGCAACCAACGTAAGGCACCATGGTCCGTGCGAATTTTAAAATGTTGTGCTATATAAATAATGGTGGAATTGCCTAACTGATGCTACAATAGCCAACAGTTCTCTCCGTGTGACACAATAACGCCTCTCCGGCCTACTTAGTGCTTTGCTATAATAGAATATCACCTTTCCTGTGCCACCTTGCTCCTGGGAGAGAACACAACCCAAGGCAAATCCACTGCAATCTGTGTCCAAGATAAATTTCCCCGTCCGAGTCGGGTAAGATAGAATGGCTGAACTGATCAACTTTTGTTTCATGTCTTCAAGTGCTGATTGGCAAGCGTCTGTCCAATCAAACTTATGACCTTTCTCTGTCAGTTTGTGTAACGGTCTAGCAACTTCAGCAAATTTGGGAACATATTTTCTATAATATGAACACATTCCTAAAAAACTTCTCACTGCCTTCACGTTCTTTGGACATGGCCATTTTTCAACAGCCGAGATTTTCTCCGGGCCAGCAGCCACTCCTCTGTCACTCATCACGTGACCCAGGAAGGAGAACTGGCGTTGAAAAAAGAACACATTTTAGGACTGTTTCAAATTTGCTTCTCTTAATTTTTGTAACACCAACTCAAGATTTTGGACTTGCCCATCAAAATTCTTTGAAAAGATCAGAAAATCATCAAGATATATCAGACAACCTTTCCATGTTAGGCCCGCTAACACTCTCTCCATGAGCCTTTCGAATGTTGCCGCGGTGTTACAGAGGCCGAATGACATACCATTAAATTGCCATAACCCACTCCCGGGTATGGAGAAGGCTGTTTTATATTTATCTTCTCCTGACATCCCAACTTGTCAGTAGCCAGATTTAAGATCCATAGGTTCAATTATACCTTTCTCTGCCATCTCCTTAATTTCATTTTCCGCCGCACCCAACTTGGAAAGTGGTAGTCTCCTTGGATGTTGTCGAATAGGTTTAGCATCTTTTGTGTTAATTGCGTGTTCTGCCAATGTTGTATAACCTAAATCTTGAGAAGATTTTGAGAACACATCTTGGTGACCTAATAGGAGATTTTTTAACACCTCTTTTTGTTCTCCGTCGTGTCTTACACTCACACCATACATAGATGCTAACTGGTCAGGCACTGCACCTGTCGCACCTGGGCCGCTATCACTACTAACGATACCTTTTACAGGTATAGTTGAACAATTTATCTCGTCTGCCATCATGTCAACCGGTTCGTATAATGCGGCTACCGCATTCTTACGAACCTTACATGGGACACTACCCATGTTCTTTAACCTCATTGAAATGACACCACCTTCCAATCTAACTAACGCCTTTGCCACTAGTAAACTGTTTATCTCCACAAAATGGGGATTGGGTTCCAGAATTCCTTCTCCAACACAACAGGAATCACCAACCACTTTTCCTGCGACAATCATTTCAGTTTCAGGGGGAATACAAACATCATCAGTTTCTGCAACTTTGCAGCACCTGCACTTTAAATCATTTACATTTTTATAACAAGGAATTCTAGTACCTCTAACTGATATACATTGTGTACTCAGTAAAATATGACATCCATGACTTTCAAGAAAATCCATCCCCAGTATCGCTTCATTTTGTATTTCAGCAATCAACACCTTGCGTTCAAAAACATGTTCTCCAAGAGTAAGATAAACTCTTGTTCGACCACAGAAATGAGTTGCCTCCCCTGTAGCAGTTATCAACTTCATTTTTACAGGAGTGAGAGGACAATCTGTTGACGAAATTTTATCAAACACGTCTCTGCTCAGAATAGTAGCATTAGCACCTGTGTCTACCAGCATGCACACATTCTGCTTCTCAACTCGAGCACCAACAAAATAACCTTCATCATTTGTCCCCAAATTACTTATTTTTATTGTCTGGGGCCATTGCTGGGTTGTCGTTGAACACTGGCCCCCGAGTCCAATCTCATTTGGTTTTCTGCCTCCCTCCTTGGAGGAATATAATCCCTACTCGGCACTTGTGGCTGTGCAGAGTTATTTTGCTTATTATAGCCCTCGTGTGGACTCCATTTTCTTGACTGTCCTCCCCTCGTATAACCAGTGTTGTACCAGTTATTTCTACCTCCAGTACCAGCTCTGTACTGATTCAGTGGTGGTCCTTTATTCAGCTTTTGGACCTCCTGCGTAAGAACATTTATATCATTCTTGAAAGCATCTATGTCTATCTTCAATTTTTGACAACTGTCACATTTCTCAAAATTAGATGGAGGTGGTTGCACCCTTCCACCATCATCAACTTTGTCTATAAGCCTAACAGCCCTACTTCTCTGACGGTCAGCCATGCGATGGGCTTCAAGTCTCACTGCCAGAGTTTAAGCTTCTGGTTCTCGGCTCACGAATTCTGAGGCGCATGTCGTTATCATGTAGCGCCTCAATGAAATGGTCCAACGAGAGAATATCTAGCAATGTCACAGGTGCTTCTGGGTAAGCTTGCCTTGTCAGCTTTTTCACCGACTTGGCCAACTTGGGGAGAGTTTCATCCCGCCTCCGCGCTCTAGTTTGAAGTTGGGCTCTACATATTTCAGCTCTATTCGTAGACCCATACCTGTTACTTAAAGCATGCACCAAACAGTTATAATCACGCTTTTGACCACTACTGAGCTCGCTCAAACTTGCTCGAGCTCCACCTTTTAAACTACCTGCTAATTACAGCGACTTCTGTTGGTAGCCCTATCTATTTATTTCAGATAGAATTTCAAACTGGGATAGGTACTCTTCGAGGTCCTCCTGCCTATCATACGGGTGGGGTCTCATACCTAAGCTACTCACAGGAGGCCCAGTGTACTCTGTGTAATACACTGGTGCCCTCCTCATTTCGTGGTTATCTGCACCACCAACTCCAAAATTAGGTGGCCCACTGTCACCCGTTATTGGAAGCATTCAGTCACTTGGGTAGTTCACGTTGGCCATACCAGCATCGACCACATTATATTTTGGGGTACTTTGCTCCCGCCTGCAATCAACATATGCATGTTCCCTTTCTTGGACCTTGGACCCAAGGACTGCGTTATTACACACATCTTTCGATTTTGCAACACTGGGAGTCACCCAGGAGGAGGATTTACGCTTCATACTTTCTTCACCTACTGCCGCTTCACTCTTAGATCCCATTGAAGGAGAACTAAGGGTAGAATTGCTTTGAATCAAACTCCAAATTTTATCAGTCTTATAATTTGTTACATCAGTTAGCTTTGCTAGGGCTTCATTCAACCGTGCTTGCAACTGATTCCTCATGCCATCCATCTTACTGCCCATCTGCAAATCAAATTTCTTTATCTCTTTCTCCAGCAATTCATTCATCTCTTCCTCCATTGGAGGATTATACACCTTTTGAGCATTATCAGCCGTTTTAACTACATGTTTATCAACATCATATTCATATTCAATAGTTGTGCTAGAATCTACTGACCCATTTGCATTAAACGTAACTCCTGATTCATCCATTTCACTTGAGAAGCTTTGGTGGTATAATGACCTACACCTAATTTACTATATATGAAACTGAATTTTAACCAAACTTGGCACTTGAGAATAAGGTTTTATACCAAAATCAACCATCCTACTTCTGACATCAAATTGTTGCGTCCGAGTAAGTCAACTTAACATAAGCTGCACCATAAGAGTAAAATTTCAAAATTAATATTTATAGTCAGGAGACCGACACCACCCGTGCTTACTTAAGGCCCTAGGGCACCTTCTAAACTCTTATGGGAAGGCGTAGTCTGGTGTAGTCATGAGTGCAACAATGAGTGGTTCGCTCAATTAATCATGGCCCACTTCACAAGTACATATATGGTCTCACCCCAAGGTTACCGAGATCACATGCCCGAGGGAAGGCAGTATAAGGCCCGAGGAGTAGTAGGAAGGCAGCAATCAATGAACATGTGTGTATATGGCAAAATCTTTTGGAGGAATATGGTTATATTTCACTCTTTGATGGAGAATGAGGGGTTAATTCTGGATAATGGAAGTGGATGGATGAAGCAGGAGCTATCACCTAGGTGGCAATAGCCAATAAAGCATGTTTCTAAATAAAGACAATGGAAAACAGTTAACTTATTTTTATTAATGATAAATTACTTTATGCCGTTCTGTTTATCTCGAACACAGTTGATGAATAATATCTGGTTACAAATGAATGATGGAGTGTTATGGGACTTGTACAAACTGTGGGATGGAGCAAGACAATTCTTCACAAATGAAGGAGCAACAAAACCCTAGTAGGGTTATGTATAAATTCTCCCCAACCTAGTCCTGGGCGTTCTCCCACTACGATAAGATTTATAAGCGAGGTTCTACGTAGTTGTTTGGGATGCTGGGAGTCTTCTCCGACTGATGGGGCAATTCACCAATATGGAAGAAATTCCACCCTCTGGCTTGAATATCTCCCATATGGGGGAAATACTCTACCAGTACTGTGTAAAGTTGTCTTCAACTGAAAGAGGTGGGGAGAAATCACCTGAATGTAACAGGAATGACCAAATTTATATAAGAGAGAATACAGCTAATAGGAGACGACTTTTCTCCAGTGCACTTTTACAGAGGATGGTGTCCATCAATATGGGAGAAATATTCTCCAGCAGGCCTCGACTGAGGGAGGAGTCACCTGTGGGAGAGGATTTCTCCTCTACTGCTAGATTACTGGAATGGAATATCAAGTTAATAAAATATGTCTACAGTCTCTTGACTTGTCTTGCTATCTTTGAACGAAAGGGTTAGTTATATCTGGTATACAAAGGATCGCAATGACAAGTGATATCCCTTAAATTTCTCCACCACATTGCGATGGAGAGATTTCTCCATGAAAAAAAGCCCTGTTACCATTTCGGGTTCTGATGGAGAGAAATGTCCCAGATAAAATAGAAAAGCTCTAACAGTTAAAATTTCCTATCTTTGGAGAATGTAAAGGTAAATCTGAACAATTAAAATGAATACTGTTCTATTTCATGCTTAAATTATACAATTTACGTAGCTGACACTCGAATATTAAGTGAGCTAAAAATAAAATCCGGTGCTTTTGACAGTTTCATTTCCAAATATAGTTTCTTGCAAAAATGGGTATAAAACTTAGATAATTGATGAGACAGGGCCCATCCACCTAACCTTCTGGCCTATTGAATACGAACATTACTATATAATCAGATGACTCACCATAGTCATATTTAATCCTCTTTCGATTCTATAGAAGAATGATATGGGATATAGTAGTTACGTGATAATAAATGCCGAAATGTGAGAGCACATGTTAAGGGGCTAAATAAGTAATGAAATTCTGTTTATTTTGAAAATTCTCACCTCTGATATTCCTTCAATTCAAATTAAATATACACAAAATGTACATTAAAATGAAGATTGAGATGTATAGAACACGAAACACATGTGTAATTAACTCATAGAGTCGACTATAGGCACCACCGGTTCCTGGAAGTCTGCTATCGTTTTCGTACCAGAACTGATAATTAAATAATATTTAACGAAAACAACTTGTGGCCAAATGTGCTTTACATATCCAAGAACAAGGCTAGGGTATCAAACTTCTTCAAAACACAGCGACAGAGCTGCATGATGGTAAATTCCAAAGCCTTTGCTTTTGTTTACATATGAATTTACTTTCGATTTCCGATCGACGTCATCGAAAAAGGAAAAGGCTTGTATATACAACGCCTTCTAAAATCAAATAATGAGAAAAATCGTCTTCATACAGTATACTGTTAGTAGATAGAGATTGCACAGTTGCCATATTCAATGCAAGGTATCATGATACCTGTTGAATAATAATAAAAATAATTTCTTTAATAGAAAATGCAGACAGTGTTGTCCTTTTCCAAAATGCAGTCCTGTCGCTACACTCGAAAGGGTTTTGAATGCCTAGCTTTGTTATTGAATATCTGAAGCACATTCGGCCACAAGTTGTTCTTGCGAAATATTATTTTATGATCAGTTCTGGTTCGAATACGATAGCAGACCTCCAGGAACCAGTGGTGCCTGCTGTCAACTCTATGAGTTGATTACATATGTGTTTCGTGTTCTATACATCCCATCCTTCATTTTAATGTGTACTTTGTGTATATTTAATCTGAATTTAAGAAATATGAGAGGTGAGAATTTCAAAATAAACACAATTCCATTACGTATATAGCCCCTTAACTTTCACAACTGAATCTGACCGGAGCAAAACACGGGGCAGAACAAATTGACGGTACTAGAAAATTACAACATGCTAAGACGTGGGAGATATAAATTGTTTTTTAAACGGGGTAGGGAATTGAGTGATATACATAGCAGATGATTTTAATCTCGCAATAATGACAAAATGAATACTTGGTTTATGAGTCGCTTAATTCCGTGTGATATTACGAACGGGTAATTACCGAAATGAGAAAAAGAAAATGACACGAAGTTAATTAAACCATACAAGACGGAAATTCCCCTCATAGATAATTTTGCTGAGAATATGAAGGGAATTGTTATATTGCTTCTCCCTCTGGGAAGTTGATGTTCAAGCTGAGACAGCATAACAATAATAATAGAGCAAGTTCAGTATTGATATTATTAGGTATCATCCGACTCAGGATATTTATGGATATTCCAGTGTTTAGGGAGCGGACTTGCAGCTAAATCTTGTTATTAAATGTTGGCGTATTATTCCTCATAATAACCTTTCTCTGATTAAAAACATATCTTACTGTTAAAAAATTGTTTGTAGGGAATTTGTTTACAAATTTAGGAGTTCCCTTGGTGGAGTCATTTCAGTAATCTCGAGCGTGCTATCAGAAACAATAATTCATTTTGAAATCAAATAATTTCACATTTTTTAAGTGTGGAAACAATTATTTGATCAGCTTGTATTCATTTTAGTGATTAATTATCACGACTAATTTACCGATCTCTAATTATTTTCCCGTTGTATACTGTTTCAGAGCAGTTGTTTTCAACCGCATTACATCTCCACTTCGACGACATTTTTTTTGTACTTAATCACTGATGCCATTACTTTTTGCTGTGTTATACATGTATAGCGTTCACAAATAAGTTCCCAGTAATACTTCTTTAATCTTAGTTATATCCTAAGGTTTAACGACACTTTAACTGCCAAGGTCATATCTTGCTATGACAGTTTTACGGGTGGGGGGGGGGGGGGGGGGGGTGGACTGCCCGGAGAGAACCACGGAGCAACGACCAGCAACTGCCAGCTCCCCAACATCGTAACTCCGCACTGCAGCACAGGCAGGGTTAGATTGGTTCAAGACACGCGCACCATCGTCGTGCAGTACGCCTTAGTGCACGGCGTCATCGTGCCCCCATGTCGGCAATCGGGGCCAAGTGCCTTTCCCAAGGACACAACGCGGAGTCCGAATCGATCACTCCGACGGTCACCACCCAAGGTCTAACCGTGCTCCACGTTGCTTAACCGGTGATCTGACGAGAAAAGGTTACCGCCACGCCCCCACTTCCTTAATCACTATTCTTTTTATTTTGCAAATAATCGTATTCAATTTAGACGGGAATATAAATACTACTATTTTAACTGCTCGGAGGTAGATATTGTTGGGGGTTGCAAGAATGTAATTGTGACATGATTCGTCCCACTTTCCTTATTTGGTTGTATGGTCGACCAAAAAGACCAAAGAAGAGTCTTATTTGAGCGTTTACTTGGTCTCTATTTGGTCTTGGTTTAGTGGTAGATAAAGCCCCGTTGATCGGGGGTATTCCGTTCCTGAAAGACTGTCACAGAGCAAGTCAGAGAATTTCGGCAAAATCAGAATAAACAATCATGGAATCAACCAATAAAGGTACGAGACCAAATATTGGAAAAGCTGACCTACCATAGCTGAATGATTGATTTGGTTGTGTTACCCAATAACCATTTGGGATATTTCGAACGCCCTGACTCACATAATACTGACCTTCTTTTAGACTTGACCTTGCACATCAGTTATCACTAGTACACACTTAGTAAATCGCACGTTGGCTTGTAACTCCAGAAGTGATAGCTAGTCATAGTTAATTGGGTTTCTAGGGTACAACACACGGGTGTTGACATACTTGAATCTTTGGGAAGGGCTGAACAAAATAAAATAACGAACTCACTCGGAGGACCAGTCTAGTATTAACACTTCAATTGTAATTTAATCATTCATCTTGTTATCATATTCCACTAATATTATCAGAATAAACGTTACTGTTTTCCTCTTTAACCCCTTCTGTTTTGTGTATGCACTCCCTAATCCTATCCCCCTTATGGTTATAGTCTGGGATAATTCGATTTTATCTAGTAAAGCATAGGCCTGTGTTGTTGTGGTCTCCCTATTCATCTAATTAATCTCTGCCCTGCCAAGATCAAATATTTGCACTGAGCCAATGACAGTTGTACAGATGTAACCAATAACCATTCTACAGGAACAGCTAAATGCATTAACCCACCGCTATTAGTTTGGGTTAGGGGGATTCTAGCAGCCAGAAATAAAACCATTATCACATTTCTATTATTAACCCTACCAGTGGCAACCATCCACCAATCGGTAATTTAAACCATTTAAGCATTGGCCAGCTCACTACCATTGCTAACAGTAACTACCTTGTAACCATTTACCAATGGTAGTACGAACCAATAGTGCATAACCAGCTCAATAACCCATTACATAACCAATTACAAAATACAGAATTACCTGACCTGGAATGCCTTGGAGGTTAACAATGTCAGCCACACCAGGTTCCTTCACAATATCACATGTTATGAGCTTATGTGTTTACAATAGGCGTTAGCTGTAGCCATGCTCTAGAAAGACTACACACTCCGAGGTAATCCGATGTATTGATCTTAAGGAGCCCGGACCTGGAGTTATTAGCAATAAATGTTGTGTTTTCAAACTTTTATGCCTAATGCCAATCCTCGTCACGTCACACGAATCTGTCAATGTGTACATAAACTGTTGTATCTCTCAGGTGATGTTGAAGTGAATCCCTGCGCAAATGGTCGTACTTACTCAAAATGGTCAACGGATTTATCTGGCGCTTTAAATTTTAAAGGCATACGCATGTTACACTTGAATGTCGAGAGCTTGAAACCCAAAATAGATATCCTAAGATGTGAAGAATCGGAGTCGACATTTGTGTTTTTATCGAATCATGGCTGAACGAAAATGCAAGTAATCCCGATAACGGAATTCCTGGTTATCATTTACCGATGAGGAAAGATCTTTCAACCAGAACTTAAAAAGTATCTGACACCAAATATATTCCAACAAAGAAACAGGACTACAGGGGAGTAACTTTATCACGGGAAGAGTGCTCGATGGTTGAAATCGGAACTTTTGAGCTGCAAATAGGTCCAAGAGGTCTTTAGACGGGTTTTATAGTTTCGGTGGGTCGGAGGGGGGGGGGGGGGGGGAGGTGAGTAATCGTTGTTCATAGTGAATCCAAGTCACTAGGGTTTAGGGGAGACTAAGGAAAAGAGTGATTGTTGTTCAAAGTGAATCCAAGTCACTAGGGTTTAGGGGAGACTAAGGAAAAGAGTGATTGTTGTTCAAAGTGAATCCAAGTCACTAAGGTTTAGGGGAGACTAAGGAAAAGGGGAGGGAAGAGTGTGCCAAATGCGTAACTTAGAAGTAACAGAGACCCTAGGACATTACATTCTAGAATGCTCCAAATTTTTGCCCAGCATAACAAGACTCCTTGGAAACCGTGTGGAAAAATGGGATGTAAATATGGAGGATAAGTGGATGAGGGACAGTGTCAATTTATAGTTGGGGAGATCGAGGTAGCATCAATGGGTGGAAAGATAAAACAGTTTTTGAATTAATGCTGGGAGACTAGGAGGGAGAGTGGCAATGCTGTCACAAAGTGGCAAATTGTGTTACAAAGAAAGATTGATTAAAGAAGTATTAAAGTGGCAACAATAAAAACACAGTTTGGAATGGCAGATGAAAATTTCACGCACTTTTAATTTCCTCAAAGGACTCGAGTTCACAAATTTACAAATAACACTTTTACCGGGAGAAATCCATTGACTGTTGTGAGGAATTTTACTCGATTGCTGGGAGAAATCCGCCCATTTGCTGGGGGGATAGCGACTTGTTGTTGGAGAAATCACCTGTCTGCTGGACTTGTGAGGAACCAAATTACTAGAATAAGCTACCTACTGAATTCCGCCAGCCGTCATTTCGCTTGAGTTGCTATGCAAATACAGAAACTGACCGATTGGACTGGTAGCTTGGCAAATTATGTATTGTTAACGAAATTACACCATTGTATTCTCATTACTGTTTTAGTGTCACTGGTTAAGGACTCCACTAACTTGGGTGCATTTAAACAGACTGGAAAATTTATTCCTATGAAACTTTCAATAATCTGCCCGCTCCATACCAACAATTTATTCAGCCACTTACAAGGAAAGTTAAATTGCAAAAAATATTAAGTACCCTGTATAACTCATTCTGTCTGTTGTGTACGCTTAAGAAACCTTTTAATGATGGAATAAATTGACAAAATTTAATTTACTCCTGGTCATTCTAAGTTTTGTATGCAGCCTTAACCCATCTTTCTGCATAGCCATTTGATGTGGTGACCCTAGAGAAGTTCACTTGCTCAACCATGCTTACATTGTTTTCTATTGAGGGGTGATCTACACTGATCCACGAACACTATTCTACATCTGTAGCATGTTGCATAATACGTTGCTTCCCCGACCACTCGAGTACTTCCAAACTTACAAACCACTGACTCAGACTGGTGTCATCCTGACGATTTATTCAACACTTGTTAAGTAACCCAACTGAGGAGAACGACAACAAACATAATAATTGGTGGCAAAAGTAGGATCGATTAATAAAATAAATAAATAAATAAATAAATAAATAAATAAATAAATAAATAAATAAATAAATAAACTGGATTAGTGTTATAGAGCAGAATAAATAGTTAACTTTGCAGTGGATAATTCAAACAAGATAATGCTGGGAGCCAGATCATGTAGTTAGTATAATACTACTTATAGTACCATCAGCTGTGATGGGGTATTTCAGGCAAAGACATTCTGTGTCTCACGAGTCCATACATTCTCTAAAATGGACCAACAGTTTGATGAAGTTGATATATGGCTTGAGAGACAAATGAAACAATATGCAGATGAAAGATAAATTTAGAACATTTTGTCAACAAACTGCTAAGAGTATTGTAGCGTGCCGGCTGAGGATGTTCTCCACTGAAGGTGCCCAACACTATAGATTTAAATAAATAATGGCCCCAGGCTCACCAGTCGCCCCACGTGTACACAAATACTGACTATTCCTGGGACACCCCTGCCCCCAACACCGAGACAGCTCGGCAGTAAATGGTATTACTCTGCGACCAGTCTGTTTTGCATAAAAACAGACAAAACTGAACACTATTTATAGGAAAATAAAAAGAAAAAGGTACTGGTTCAGGGTAGAAAGGGAGCCCTGTTATAATGGTTGGTTTACCTATCCCACTGCTTGCGTCTTAAATACTGTTGTGGTGTGTTGGTATAACTCACTCTGTAGCCTGGTCGCGGCTGTCTGTTGGTCTAGTTGATCTCACGCTGCCGTGGTCACAGGTTGTGTATAATTGGAACAGCTACAGCTCTGGTTTCTGTCTGGTAATGCTGTTTGAGGCGAGTAGAAGGGAAAATGAGAGGGTGGGGGGGGGGTTCGAATTTCGAATAAACGTAACTAGCAGAGGCGAGCACGCGACACAAACTCAATTTCAATAAATAACTTTTAATAATATTAACAACAACAACTTCATTTACTTATTAGAAGTATCATTTTCAAATATCTCACTCCCTTATGTGTTATTAAATGGTACCCTCTTTCGTTTTGATACTTATCTCAAACCCCAGTGGAAATGACTATTCGTTTTTAAATAACCTGGTCTATGGTTTACTGATAACAAATAAAAGCAACATATGTACATGTATTGAATGTCAGTCCGTTTGTCAGGTCGTAATTCAGTCACGAGAACACTAATCATAAAACACGGACGAAGGGACAGTTGTCAGTTGAATGTGGTCGAGGTGCACAGAGCGTTACCCCTGAGAGCGTTCCGTCGTACGGAGCCTAAATATACATCAAAATGTACCCTAAAACCTGTGAACTCTCACCTGGTCTCTGCGCGGAACTGAGCTGACAGCAACAACTTCGCAAATCACTCCCGAATTGAATTCAAATTCAAGACGTACAACGACCGCTAATATCCACCTACAACACGCTAAACAAATCACGTCACATAGACTAGGCCTACCACCTACCGCCCGTATACAGCGCGTTCATGACCACTTAACAATAAACAATAAATACTGTGACTGGTGGTCGATTTCCCATTGCAACGAAAGTTGTCTTCAAGTACCACTGACTTGGCTAACAAATGCGCGAAATGACGCCCTCAAGTGTAACTCACTTGGATCACAAATAATTTCTTCAAGTGGAACACCACTAGGGTCCCACCGGGTCTGGTAGCGGCCTAAAGACTAATTTGATATAACACTTACAGTTATCATAATAAATTATTTCTACTCAAAATCACAAATGGAGCTGATTACACCCACACGGAAAGAGCCTCTCTAAAGCTGAGTTTAAAGCCTCTATCTATTTTCACTCGCCTGGCAAGTAACATTACTAATAACAAATCACAGTGACTATTTACCACTCGGTGCGTTCGCGATTTGTGGAATTCTTTAAATCTCCGCCACGAAATACAAGGGTTTACTAAAGCTTGGTAAAAGCTCAATGAGTAAATAAAGAAACCATTATAATTTGCCAGCTAGCCGCTGCAAAACAACAACAACGGTGTCAACGAACTCACGCTAAGCACTTAACCCTCAGTATGGTCAAAGCCAGTAGCCGGTAATGTGTGGTATCACACTTAGGTTATGTTTAAGTGGTATGCACCTTTAATAATAATAAAAAAAATAATATAATATCTTACAGCTGGAATTCTACAAAGGCTTGTTGATTAATTTTAAAGGCTTCCGCTTGGTTTGTTTACTGCTTTCTACGTAAGCTATGTCCCGGGTATACAAGGCACCTGTTTGCGTCACAAAAGAGCTTATATAGTAACCGACACAACACGACACGCTGTGTCGAAAATAGCATGCAGCGATTGGCTGTCATACGACACAGCCAGACACAGCAGCCAGCACAAATTAGTGATTGGCTGAGAATCGACACAGCCCTGACAAGTTGTGACGTAAACTGCACAACACAGATTGCCAGTCGTTGATCTCCGCGATTCTCCGTAGATAGTAATTACGTCACACAGAAGTAGCAAATGTGTTGTGGTGCGAATTTAGGCGAGTTGCAAACAAAACCTATAGATTTACGACAATAAAATTACTGTCACTAAAACAGGAGTATTTCCTTGGAATGGTAATTCAACTACGCATCCAACCGCTACGGAGACAAATGATGGCATTGCCTGGAATTTATGAACGAGTCTATAATATTTTCCCGTACTTCCCACAGTAATGTTGATCGAACTTCCAACACTGATAGATATACGATAAAATCGATCGAATCTCTGAATTACCGATAAAATAATAAATAAAAGGACTTAATTTAAAGTGATTTGTCATTTTGAAGTACAGTTACGTTCGGTGAACTATCATAACCCGGGCAACATGATAAAAACCTGCGATATAATACTTTCAGGCCAAATTCAGGGCAAATGTAATTGTAATGCAAAATGTGAATGGGATTGGGAATTGTGATTTCCAGATGCCACTTTGCCAGTGACAGCAGTGATATCCCCTATTTTTTTTATTTTATATATTTTTTTTTTCAAAGTGTATTTGCCTCCAATTGAATATGATGCCAGATGCGCTTCACTACCCCCACCGCAATAAATCAGTTCGCCCCGAACTGGTTTATCCATGGTAATAGCTTGAAGCGCATATGATACACATTAATGTTCCCCTGGACTATTTTTTTTTTACAAATTTTACCAATTGAATTAATTTGAAAAAAAGAAATATAGATTTCTGTTTTCTCTTTTTATGGTCTCTCTCTCTTCTATAAAAAGAAATATGGATTTCTGTTTTCTCTTATTATGGTCTCTGTTTCACAAAGTATGGCTGAACTTCAGCTAAAGGATTTCTGTCTGGGTCTGTGCTTCTCTCATACATGTAATCTCTTTATCCGCTGTCCAGATTTCCCTGAATTTGTAGCTGTCCCCATTTGGCAGTGTCACAGTCCCAATCTTCTCAATGGAGTATACCCCACGTGCTGCAAACTTATGCCGGTACAAATCTGCTCTTTTCCTGGCACCCAGCCGGATTTTCCTGGCAAGTTCCGGCGCAGGTCCTGACATTCGTCTTGAGGGCTCACCAGCAAAAAAATCTTGGATCGACCGACATTTCATGGTATGGCTCCTTATCAGTGAGGGAAACTACATCTAGGGGTACCAAATTCCAAGGGTGTAAGCATGTAGTCTGAGAATCTGAAATTGCCTTGGTCGCAGGCTGAGACGGGTCGATCTGATTGTTGGTGGGTGGTATCTCTGAGGGTTAAGCTGGAAATGGAAGGTCCCTGAATGGTGGCTAAACTGGTGTTTGTGGTATCTGCCTGGTTAACATCAGGGGTCTTAGTCTCAGACTCGGTTGCTGGAATAGTCTCTGTATCAGCAATAAATTCTCTGCAGGTGGAACCATGGTCGCAGGGTCAGGACAAATGGTCTGCTTTTCTGCTGCTTCCTTCGCTGCCAACATAGAACCTGCTGAACTCTTGGTATCCTCCTGGGTTGCAACAACACCAGCCTTCTCCATTAATGCTGCCCATCTGGCCGATAGCTCCAACATCTCCTCTCTTAGTGCCCCACTTAAGTTGTTGATCACTGAACTATCTTTCAGGACATCTCCAGGTTGCCTCTGACTACACTCCGTACTACTAACTGCTGGGGGTGGTTGGTATGCTTCCTCTGGAGGTGGGCTTGGCGTTCCCAGACTGTCACCGGGTTCTCCGTGATCAGCCTTCAGCCGCAGTGTCCTCATAGTCTCTGGTGTCTCCGGTTCATATAGGTCAAGAAAGGAAGGATATGGACTAATGGATGCCTGAATATTTTCTATGGTATACTCTATTGGTGGCTGTGTGATGGTGCTGGTCAAAGGTTGTTGAGCAACTGAAACCTTTTCTTTCACTGATGTTGTATGATCATTCCGAGCTCTCTTCTCCCTTGGTGGTTCACTGGTTTGAGGTGGTTGGTGATGGCCAATCCTGGTGGGTCGGTAAACAGTAACTACAGATTTCACCTCATCTTTTGGTTGGTAATGATGTCTTTCTCTGTGTTGTCGAAGTCTGTAATCACAACCTCTGGGGAATGACCTCTCACAGTCGCCACACTCCAGCCTGGGTGCATGGGCATAAGTCAGGTGTCTTGCCAGCTGGTATCTGTGGTGAAATCTTCTCCCACATTTCTGACACTGGTACATATTATACTCTTCTGGAAACATTCTAAAAAAAATAAAAATAAACGTTCCTAAGTTTTTGAAGTGTTTACATTTCTGAATGAGTTATTTATACAACTGCTCTAACATTAGTTTCATTATTTTCTTTTGGGCAAAACCATCTCCTTTTCATTTTCCCATAAAATGGTCTCAATCTGTTATGATGCACAATAAGCATTTTTTCATTTCTATGCCTTTTGATCCCATAGATCAAATATGATATTCGGTCAACCACTGTATTGGGGCCTACCCATTTTCTTTGTAACTTTGGTGATCTACCCTTAATCCTCCTTGGGTTGAACAGCAAAACCAAATCACCCAATATATATTTTACTTCATTCTTATTTAAATCATACAATCTCTTTTGGCGATTACTAGCTTTGATCATTTCACCCTAGCCATTTCATGGACTTTCCACATGTTTTTCTGCAGGTCATTCAAATATTCACATGTGTTTTGATTATTATATTGCTTCTGAGTGCACCTTCCATACAATATATCAATGGGTAGTTCAGGCACCCTTCCCAACATCATTTGGGCTGGTGACGTTTTAATGCTTTCATGCACAGAAGAGCGGTATGCAGACATTACCAGTGGCAGATACCGGTCCCAATCTCGTTAATTGGCTGAAATATATTTACTCAACATATTTTCTAGACTGCGGTTCATTCTTTCTACCAGACCATCACTCGGAGGGTAATATGGAGTGGTTCTTGTCTTATAAATTCCCATGATCTTACACATCTCCTGAAACAGAATTGATTCAAATTGTCTCCCTTGATCTGTATGTACTTGTCTTGGTACACCAAATCCACATATCAAATTACTCAAAACTAAGTCACACAATGTAGTTGCCTCTTGATTTGGCATGGGGAAAGCTTCTGCTCATTTGGTGAAATAGTCACTCATAACCAGTATGTACTTATTCCTATTATAGGTCTCTGGTAATGGACCCAGAATATCAATGCCTATTCTTTCCATGGGTTCCCCAACTAAATATTGCTTCATATGAGCCCTAAAATGTTTACTTGGCCGGTTAGTCATTTGCCACTCCATCACCTTTTACACCACATCTCCACATCCTTTCTATATTGAGGCCAATAAAATCTCTTTTGAACTCGACTTTGTATTCGCTTAATACCGAGGTGGCCTGCCATTGGTTCATTGTGCAAGTGGCCTAATACTTTTTCTCTGTAGCACCTTGGGAGTAAAAGTTGGTAACTGGTCTTTTCTTTTGTTACATCTTTCCATTTTCTGTGTAAAATCCCATTGATTATTACAATTCTATCCCATTGTGACCAATAGATTTTCAGCTCTTTACTAAATGTGGATATTTCTTCCCAGTTCCCACTTAGGTTTTTGTTCTCTATTCATCCATCTGAGTACTTTGGATAATACAGCATCTTCTCCCCGAGACTGTCTCACTTCCTCGGGTGATAGACATTCTATCCAAGATGAATTGGTGCTATCCATTTCCACATCCTTATTTTTCTTCCCAAATCTTATGATTCTAACACTGTCTGCTTCTGGTTCATGACTATCAGCAGGGTACTTATTCTCCTGGCGATCACAATGTTTGCATTGTATATACGGCCGTCTGGATAACCCATCAGCATTAGCATACTGCCTGCCAGGCCTATGCTCAATTGTGAAGTTATAGGTTTCCAGTACTTCAATCCACCTGGCCATCTGCCCTTCAGGGTTTTTGAATCTCCTCAACCAGTTAAGTGATCCATGGTCAGTTCTCACCATAAACTTCATGCCAAACATGTAATGGTGAAAAGGCTTCACTGCTTCCACTAAGGCTAGAAGTTCTCGTCTTGTGACACAATACTGTCGTTCAGACCTGGAGAGAGTCCTACTGAAGTATGCGATCACATGCTCTCGTGCATCTATGGTTTGAGATAACACTGCTCCCAGTCCAAATGCACTTGCATCTGTATCTAAAATAAATGATTTATTCACATCTGGATATGTGAGTATTGGGTACTCTATTAAGCTCTGCTTTAAATTATTGAAGGCCTCCTCACACTCTGGATTCCATTCAAATACATTAGCCTTCTCAGTTTAATGTATGCAGTGATTTTGCAATTTTAGCAAAATCTTTTATAAATTTCCAGTAGTACGAGCAGGTTTCAAAGAAGCTTCACACATCCCAGACACATCTGGGCGTTGCCCACTCATGAACCGCTTCAACCTTACTTGTGTTTCAACTCCATATTTACTCACTATGTGTCCCAGAAATGTCACCTCAGTTTTGAAAAGTTGACATTTGTCTGGGGATATTTTCATCCCTGCCTCATGGATTCGTCTTACCACTTCTTCTAGTCTCTTGATATGAGTTTCAAAATCTGCTCCAAACACAATGATGCCATCTATGTAAACAACACAGGTTTCCCAGTTCAGGCCTGCCAAAATGTGTTCCATTAACCGCTCGAACGTTTCCGGCCCATTGCATAAACCAAATGTCATGCATTTAAACTGACAGAGTCCACCGCTGGTCACAAATGCAGTCTTCTCTGCATCTGCCTCATCCATTTTAACTTGCCAATATCCACTCATCAGATCAAGAGTCGAGAAATATTTAGAGCCTCTTAATGCATCTAGCGCATCATCTATTCTGGGAAGTGGGTATGAGTCTCTCAGGGTTACAGCATTTAAACGCCTGTAATCAATACAAAATCGCAAAGTGGAGTCCTTTTTCTGACCAACACTACTGGCGATGCCCATGGGGATTTGGAAGTCACAATTACACCACTTTGCAGCATCCGTTCTATTTCTTGCTGTGCCTCTGCTTTTTGCAATAAAGCTATATGCTTTGGGTTTTGTTTTATTGGATGGGCATTCCCTGTGTTTATTTATGCTTCACTATGTCTGTGCCACCTAGATCTACTTTTGACTTGGCAAAAGCATCCTGGTGTTTGATCAACAGTTCTCTGATAAGGGCATCTTGTTTCCCTGATACATGTTTTATAGATGATTGTTATAATTCTGTTAAATGGTCAGGCAGTTCATTGTCAGGTGCATTCACCTTATTTGCCAGGTTAACAGTCTCAACCTGAGCAGCATCGTCAAGTATTTCACCTTCTGCAGCATTTGTCGATTTATATATTGTCTGGGGTTCATTGGTCAAATTCATAACTCTCAGAGGTATTTGCACATTACCGCCAGTACCAAATAAACTTCTTGCAACAAATATCCCCTTTTTATACAAAGATTCACTTCCTCGGTCCACGAGAGCACATTTACCTTCTTGTACATTATTTTTAACTATGGTTGGTATTACCATTTCACTAACAGGTGGTATAACAATATTTTTGGCTACTGTTACTCTAAAAGTTGCTCCAGCTGAACTTTCATGTTTGCATCTCAATGGTTGCTCGTTAACAGTCAGAGTAGCTGTCTTCACATCAATATGACATCTATTGTCACATAGGAAATCATATCCAAAAATAGTTGGAACTTCAATTTCTGCTATTATCACCTTATGGTTAATAACTGTTTTCCCTACTTTGAACTGTAATTCTGTGGCACCCCTGGGAGTAACCATCCCCCCGTCTGCCATTCTTAGCCTTGTGCCTGTACTTTGTAGTGGTGGCTTCCCCGTGTGCTGTAATTCATTAAAGACATCTGGATGTAATACAGTAACTGTGGAGCCTGTATCAACCAACAAATTCACATCCGCTCCCTGAACATTAATATTTACAATTAGTCCACTTCCGCTCTTCTTCGCATCATTTAACATTTTGGGTCCTTTGGTTTTGACACCCTCGGTCAGTCCTTGACCCTCAGTGGCGACCGGTTTCAGTTTTCCTGTTGACGCTTAAGTTCAAAATTTCTCGGCCCAGGATAACTTCCTTGTCTGATATCTCTCATCATTTTCCTGCATTCTTTCTTTAAGTGTCCAGGCTTATTACAGTAATAGCATATGATAGGTTTTTTCATCTCGACCCGGCCTTCCTCCAGACCCTGTCTGCTGTTAAATCCATTTTTCTGATAGCTAGTTTGGTCCCATTTGCTTGGAGCCTGGTCTAAAATGTTATTATCCCTTACTAAAGCCTGCTGTTGCACACATGTCCTTTGATTTTTCTTTTTCCTGCTATTCTGAAATGCTTCATATTCTAAGGTCAACCTGAGCGCTTCATCTAGGTTATGTGGCCTCCCCTGATGCACCAACCATTCCATCTCCGAATCATTCAATGCTTCCATGAAGAAGTCTCTTGCAAGTCTGTCTCGGACTTCCACACCTGCAGATGGGTATGCCATACGCACTAATCTCTTTATATCCTGTACCATCAATGGTAATGGTTCTTCATGTCTTCTGTGTTTTCCCTTAACTTGTGTGTGGTATATTTCACATTGATTACTTGGTTCAAATCTTTCCGCTAATGCAGAGGTCAACTCTTTATAATTCTTTCTTTGGTCTGGTCTCATATCACTGAGTACACACTGTGCAGCGCCTCTGAGGTTGGTCGCTAATTCTATAGCCTTGGTACTTGTATCCCATCCATTCAGTTCACTGACCATCTCAAACTGCACCAGATAATCAGTCCACCCGCTACTACCATCATAAAATAGGGGCTTCTTACTTTTGATAAATTGACTCCTTTTCAGACTTGTGTTGTCACTCGGATTAGGATGGGTCCTGAGCTTATAGCTATCTTCTTCGAAAGATCCTCGGCCCCAGCTAACATAATTTGGCCCATATGGTAAGTTAATATCTCTGTTGACTCTGTCAATCAAATTACTGCCATGCATATCCTCTGGCTGCGAGGATAGTATATGGGGCTCAGTTGTCCTTGGTCCATTAAATTGATCAAAAGGTCTATCTGCACAACTCACAGATTCGTGCTCACTTTTTGAAAAAAACTGTTTCAAGCTTTTTCATCCTCTCCATAGTCTGCATTAACTGTTCGTCCATTTTTTCCATCATCTTCAAGATGCTAGCCATACTTTGGTCACGAACAGGTTTATCATTCATATTTGGTTCAATGACTCTGTGGTTAATATATGGTGTAGGAGGTCTCTCACTAACTTGGTCTGACCCACCTTTCAAGATAATCTCACTAGAGGGTGCACTCTCTGTGAAGGTGGTCGTGAAACTCATGTCTAAGGTAGCTAATGGGGTTGTAGAGCCCATCCCCCTCTTTACTGCCACATCCGTGTCACCTGTTGTATTCTTACGGATGGCCTGTGGCAGTGTTTCCCCTGGGACAGCGTCCCCTCGATCGAAATGCTCCATCTCAGTTGAACCTCAATAGAATAAAATGGCCCAGCAGTGCCAGAACTCCAAATTTCCGGACTCAAAAAGAAATCTTAATTGTACTTCCTAAACTACTGTCACACTGTCCTCAAAACTCACTAAATCTACTGATTTCCAATAAAACAATTTTATCCCGCCTCTGCCACCAAACTGTAGCTTTCCGGCTGAGGATGTTCTCCACTGAAGGTTCCCAACACTCTAGACTTAAATAAATAATGACCCAAGGCTCACCAGTCGCCCCAGGGGTACATAAATACAGACTATTCCCGGGATACCCATGCCCCCAACACTGAGACAGCTTGGCAGTAAATGGTATTTCTCTGCCACCAGTCTGTTTTGCATAAAAACAGACAAAACTGAACACTATTTATAGGAAAAGAAAAAGAAAAAAGGTATTTGTTCAGGGTAGAAAGGGAGCTCTGGGATAATGGTTGGTTTACCTATCCCACTGCTTGCATCTTAAATACTGTTGTGTTTTTTTGGTATAACTCACTCTGTAGCCTGGTCGCGGCTGTTTATTGGTCTAGTTGATATCACGCTGCGTTTTCGTTTTTAAATAACCTGCTCTATGGTTTACTGATAACAAATAAAAGCCACATATGTACATGTACTGAATATCAGTCCGTTTGTTAGGTCGTAATGCAGTCACGAGAACACTAATTATAAAACGTACACCAAAACGGACAAAGGGACAGTTGTCAGTTGAATGTGGTCCAGATGCACAGGGCGTTACCCCTGAGAGCGTTCCGTCGTACGGAGCCTAAATATACATCAAAATGCACCATACAACCTGTGAACTCTCACCTGGTCTCTGCGCGGAAGTGAGCTGACAGCGACGACTTCGCAAATCACTCCCGAATTGAATTCAAATTCAAGGCGTACAACGACCGCTAAAATCCTAAAATCCAACTACAACACGCTAAACAAATCAAGTCACATAGACTAGGTCTACCACCTACCGCCCGTATACAGCGCGTTCATGACCACTTAAAAATAAACGATAAATACTGTGACTGGTGGTCGATTTCCCATTGCAACAAAAGATGTCTAAAGGTACCACTGACTTGACTGACAAATGCGCGAAATGACGCCCTCAAGTGTAACTCACTTGGATCACAAATAATTTCTTCAAGTGGAACACCACTTGGATCCCACCGGGTCTGGTAGCGGCCTAAAGACTAATTTGGTATAACACTTACAATTATCATAATAAATTATTCTACTCAAAATCACAAATAATGAAGCTGATTACACCCAGATAGTAAGAGCCTCTCTAACCCTGAGCTTAAAGCCTGTATCTATTTTCACTCGCCTGGCAAGTATCATTACTAATAACAAATCACACTGACTATTTACCACTCGGTGCGTTCACGATTTGTGGAATTCTTTAAATCTCCACCACGAAATACAAGGGTTCACTAAAGCTTGGTTACAGCTGAATGAGTAAATAAAGACACCATTATAATTTGACAGCTAGCCGCTGCAAAACAACAACAACAACAACGGTGTCAACGAACTCACGCTAAGCACTTAACCCTCAGTATGGTCAAAGTCAGTAGCCGGTAATGCGTGGTCTCACAATTAGGTTATGTTTAAGTGGTGTGCACCTTTAATAATATGGTAGGTTATATTATAGCTGGAATTCTACAAAGGCTTGTTGATTAATATTAAAGGCTTCCGCTTGGTTTGTTTACTGCTTTCTGCGTAAGCGCTGTCCCGGGGATACAAGGCACAAGTTTGCGTCACAAAGGAGCTCATATAGTAACCGACACAACACGACACGCTGCGCCGAAAATAGCATGCAGCGATTGGCTGCCATACGACACAGCCAGACACAGCAGCCGGCACAAATTAGTGATTGGCCGAGAATCGACACAGCCCGGCACAAATTGTGACGTAAACAGCACAACACAGATTGCCAGTCGTTGATCTCAGCGATTCTCCGTAGATAGTAATTACGTTATACAGAAGTAGCAAATGTGTTGTGTGCGAATTTAGGCGAGTTGCAAACAAAACCTATAGATTTACGACAATAAAATTACTGTCTCTAAAATTTGGAATGATAATTCAAGTACGCATCCAAACGCTACGGAAACAAATGATGGCATTGCCCGAAATTTATGAACAAGTCGATAATATTTTCCCATACTTACCACAGTAGCGTTGATCGAACTTCCAACACTGATCGATATACGATAAAATCGATCGAATCTCTGAATTACCGATAAAATAATAAATAAAAGGACTTAATTTGAAGTGATTTGTCATTTTGAAGTACAGTTACGTTCGGTGAACTATTATAACCCGGGCAACCTGCGATATAATAGTTTCAGGCCAAATTCAGGTCAAATGTAATTGTAATGCAAAATGGGATTTGGAATTGTGATTTCCAGATGCCACTCTGCCAGTGACAGCAGTGATATCCCCTAATTTTTTTATTTTATATGTTTTTTTTTCAAAGTATATTTGCCTCCAACTGAATATGAAGCCAGATGCGCTTCAGTATTATGTGATTACAGCCAAAACTGCCGAGCAGCTGGTTTATCAATCTGCCTTATACTACAGAGGTGAATGATGCAGCAGTACACTCTTATCCACCCAACGCTAAGCCTGGGACTTATCCTGTGGAAGCTAAACCACAGCAATATGAAGGGACAGAGTATCTCGAAGAGTACCTTTCCCAATTTGAAATTTGAGCTGAAATGTATAAATGGGATTCAAGAACAAAATGCTTGTATTTGGCTTGGAGTTTGAAGGGAGGTGCATGGGCACTTCCAAACGAACTGAGTGAACGATACAAAAGAGATTATGAGTGTCTTGTGCATTCTTTGATTACTTCAGTGGTTCCATAAACAGTGCTGGGATGTTCTATGTCTATCTGCATACTAGGGTAAGGAAAACCAGGCGCCTCCTTCTCTCACTGGTATCTTTGCCTCCGACGCCCTCATAGATGCATTACCTGATGGTGGTATGAATCTTAGATTTCGACAACCCAGGCCAAGCAATGTGAATGAAGCAGAGATGCTGGCAGTCCAGCTGGAAAAACACCGCCTAGCAGATCGACCTAGAGGGCAAATAACCAAATCTCCTCAACATGTTGAGACCCTGTCGCCTGCATGAAACTATGAAACGGAGATTTTGGGGTTCAACAGAAGGCTCAAAAGTTTTAAGGGGGGAATTGAGAATTTAAGGAATGAGCTCAGAAATCTCCAATAGAGGAGCAGCTTTCGATCCAATCATCCGGAATTTAGATCAAATAATATAATGTTCGATAGGAACTCTGGGAGGAACAATAGTCAAAACAAGAGTCTGTCCCTCAGTGACAGAGGACCTGCATATTCAAATAAGTGGGAATCGCGGTCTCTGAATGAAGGAAGTGGTCAAATAAGGAGCTCAAACACTTCAGTTACACTGCTAATAATAATAAGGTAAACGGACAGAAGCTAAGTTGGAGGACAACGACCTGCAGCAACTAAAAGGAATGTGGAACTGATGAAATTTAAAGAAGGTAATCTCGTATGGTGTTTGAATGAGAACCGGCAGATAGGTGTTTGTCCTAAATTACAAGCCCCATATAGAGGATCAGGAGAGATAATCAAAACAATATGAGACTTGAAATACCTAATTAAATTGAATGAAGGCGAGCAATTTAAAGTTGAAAATCATAATAAACTGAAACTGTATAGAGGTGAATGTGCTCCCACACGGATAAAGATGTTTAAAAGAGGTACATACAAAACCAAATAAATTCGAACTGAAGCCTAAAAGATATCAATAAAGCCAACAAAAGAGGAACAGTCTTATATGTAGTATATGTCATCAGTATTTCGTATATGTTATACGTAAATGGAAACTGAAAAGTGATAAATAACAATTTTACTGATGATAACTTTTGTTTTCAGAGTTCAACATGGAGCTAGAAACAATTAATCGGAGACGTAGTTACAAATGACAGAGAATGAGAGATGTCCAAATGTAGGTTAAAAAGACAAAACTGTTGAAGCATTTTGTATCCAAAGACTTGATGGTGGAAGAGGCGCCATTGAATTGTAGATTATGCGGATTGACGACCCTCAATGAAAAAGTTTTTAACAAGCACAGTACATCATTTACCATACATAAAGAAAAAATAAGAAAATCAGGAGCATGGGTCGTCTCACACTAAATGAAGACTCTTACAAAAACATTCAGAAAAACCATACTATATCACGGAAGGTAAAGACATAGTCAGGCAATAAAAAGAGGAATCACAGAAACAAAAAGAAAAGTAAACAATCATACATGTGCAACTTTTCGGAACTTGACAATGAAGCTGTAGTACTTCCTAGTATTGAACTAGTAGATTTCTGTGATCTAGATTTAACGATTGGGGATGAGGACAATGAACTCATCGAAAACCGGATAAGACAAATTGATAACACTGACAAAATAAATACAGACATTGGTGATGATGCAAATCCTTAAAACTTTAAATGATCAACGATCTTAAAAATGAAGAAATCAACGAGATGAATGTTATCATTGAAAACCGCTTTTGAATCTCAAATGAGTTTAATGACATCAGCACTTGCGAATGCAACAAATGTTATGTGAAAGCAAGAAACCATGCTAAAAAAACTGTTAAGACATAAAGACTGTGAAACCTGGGTTACCTCATCACCAAACAAGGGAAAAGACACCATTTCTAATGTACATGGTGACATCAGTAGAGAGAAAAAAAAAGAAAATAAACTTTAAAGATTCAAAGAGATGCAAGACGAGTAGAGGTATTTCAAGGTTTGGTCCAGCTTTTCTCAGAGCCATTGAAACTTAAAAGTGTTTGTACAAAAGAGGAGTAAACTTTGATTTGTGGAAAGAAATTAACATTTTGATTTCCAAGTTATTGTAAATGCCTTTGATTGTTTTATGTTTCTGTATTTATTTATTTTTTTATTTATTTATTTATTTATTTATTTATTTATTTATTTATTTATTGGAGTTTAACGACACTTTTAACCTCGAGGCGGACAGTGTTATGGGTGGAGGAAGCCGGTGTACCCGGAGAGAACCACCGATCAACTGTTAGACTCCCCCAACGTGCTAACTTCACACAAGCAGGGTTAATTGTTTGAAGACAAGTGCACCACCCATATGCAGTACGCCTTAGAACACAACGTCATCGTGCCCCCACGTGGGCAATTTTGGGATTAAGTGTCTTGCTCAAGGACACAACGTAGTTGCCGCAGGTGGGATTCGAAGCGAGGGCCTCTCGGCTTTCAGTCCGCATACAGTTAAAACTAGAGTCCTGTCACGAACTGTGCGCTCATCTAGGCTTAATGGCGCATAGGAATTGCGCGCAATTGCCATATCTAATGCATCCAAAGTATGGCAGGTTCTCCTGGTTACTCATAGCAAACTCAGGCCATGTTTCTGCCAATGGACTTCCGGTTTACCCGGAGGTCCATTGGCTGAAACATTGCTTGTGCACAGCACAGACCATATGTACAGAATTTGACAGCCTTACTGTGGTAATAACGCGTAGATTAACGCGCAAATCAACGTGCTATTTGTGCCCATATCATGACAGGACTTCTAGTTTTAACTGTATCTATCTACAGAGACACCGCGCTCCCAAGCACACCTGTAACATCTCATGATTTTCCACACAGGGTTTTCTGGAGTGCTTCCAACAGGGCTCATTACACAGATTTATAGTGTCATAAATGTTTTATGGCTAGGCACATACATTTCTCTGTAAATAGATCTGGTAAAAATATAGCGACCTATAATTAATTATAACCCTTGCCCATAATATTTTATACTGTTTCCTTTGCTTTCTCATTTTAGTACAAAAGTAGTACCTTCAAGCACTATTCATTGTGAGGGTGGTGGGAAAGAGCTTACATATTTAGCTATTTCTGACTGGCTCCACCATGAATAATCAATGAGATAATATTATTAATCCTACGTAGGATATGGACCCACCCTCACAAGTTAATAGTTAACTGTTCTCCACAGACCCCAAAAGGTTTAAATAACTTATATATCTGAGTAGCAGCAGAGCCTGAAGGGGCCAGAATATGTCAGATATCTTGATGACATCAGAGCCTGAAGGAGCCAGAATGTTTATTATGTACATCAGCGCCAGAAGGGGTCAGAATGCCCTATATGAGTTAGAACACAAATCGTTTTCATACACAGGTGATAAAAATTATCACCCCAGTTTGTTTACTTAAGACAGGTGTAAAATTTGGGTCATAGCAATTTTGAGCCAAAGTGACTTAAAATTTGCGATATGCCTTGAATGAATGTGTATCGAATATCCGTAATTTGTACAAACAACCGTTACTTAGTGAAGGCTTGAAAAGCATAGTCAGCAGTGGTGCTTTTTATGTTTTGTGCCGTTTCTGAGTACCAACCTTCGTCCCTCGTGTGGGATGATTGTCCTATATTTTGAGATCTCCCCGACCACCTAAGCATAAATATGTAAAAACATTTGTATTCATCTTAGTTTTCTGTGGCTCTTTTCAGCTACATACAACACCTCAAACTCCACTTCGTGCACATGGTGGTAAAACATGTACCTGTCGAGAGTATTTACTCTAGTTTGATGAGCTGTGTGCTTAAAAGGATTTCATGCTATGTGTGTAAATCACATATTTCCTGTTGCGTAACCCATTACCCCATAGATTCTTTCCACCCATTAGTCCAGCAACTCATATAATAGAATTCTACCGCACTTTAAATCTACAGGAAATTGGAGTCAGAATTATTTGCAAACTGGTGTCTCTTTGGACACCTCCTTTTGTCAGCCTGTGCAGTTATGGAGAGAGCTTAGAACAGTACTCTTCCCAGCTCTCTACAGGGTGATGGTAAAGATGTTATATTGATGTTTATCGACGTAATCTGTTATTATATAACTTAACTGTAGACTTAATCTACTGGTGTCGGAATCCTGACAGGAGTTATTATTGATTCATTTGACATTATGCATGTGGGATAATTTTCTCAACTTTAGCTTGGCCGTCATTTTTGGATTGTGCGATACAGGGCGCCAGTGTCTGATTTTTCAAGAGTGAATGCTAACCTATATGGAAGTATCAAAACAATAATACAAGCTTTTTAGTCGTCACAGATAAAAGAGATGACTTTCTCTCAAAGTTACTTCTTTTCTTCCCATCAGGTTTCACGTCCAAATCAAATCCATTCCTCGTCCCAGTTATCTCTCTTAATATGCTTGCTATTCTACCTTCTCATTGCCATTGTCCCAATCCCTTCCTTTGCCGTTGTAATAGTTTGCACATTAATGTTAGCTTTATTCATGTTGGTGCTTGGTAACTAGTATATTGGCGCAATCACGGAGGATGTATGGCAGGGGTTAGCTGTTATCGTCCTGTGGGTCTGAGCCATGAGTATACTGTTACACGAGGTTTGGGTCTTAGGCTGTAATAGCTTCTACTACTTGGTGTATCTGTTGGCTGGTCACTGAGGAGAGATGACAGGTGGAATGTCATGGTCGTCTGCGTCAAGACCATAGCTTTAAAGTTACATATACTTTTAACCCATTTTAAACCATTGCCGTTCCCAGCCACTCGGTTTCTATAGACTTAATGTTCTTTAAGGTGTCTGTTCCTTAGAATATACCCTAAGACAGACTGGTACCATCCTGACAAAACCTACTTCTTAAAAATTGGGGAAAAGCATCACCGATGAAACAAGACTACCAAAATGGCGATTCTCACTACAAAAAAACGTGCAATAATAATTCTTTGGCCTTTCACTGATTCGTCGCGGGCCACTTACGACGAGGCCTCCGTCGACCCAGTCTCCGCCAGATTATTCCTTTCCCACTCGCTCTACTAATCTCCCAGCATTCATCAAAACTTGTTACATAATTCCACCCACTGGCACTTTCTCGATATCCCCAAATATAAAATTGGTCCTTTTTCTTATGCCATTCCGCATCCTTTTATTTTTCATATTTTCATCCCATTTTTTCATTAGTTTCCCAAGGCGTCTTATTCTACTAGGCAAAATATTTGGGGCACTCTTGAATGAAATGTTCCAGGGTCTCCGTTACTACCAAGTTACACATTTGGCACGCTCTTTTCTCGCCTTTACCGATTCTCCCCCTCAACCCTAGTGACTTGGATCTCATTTTGAACAACAATGACCACCCCCCATCCCACCCATCCATCCGCTGATCCCCTTCTTTAGCCACCCACCCCACTAGATCTTCATTCTTTATAGCCTACCTTAGCGGTCCTGTCTGAATGTTAGAGTGACATACGTGGTTACGTATCGTTTTACACCATCAGCTCCTTGGGAGATTTACCATGTAATTCAGGTAGCATAATTTTCCTATATCTATTTTCTTTTTAATCGGCATCCACCCGAGTGCCCCCCTGACCGCTTCCAGTGAGGCTTCATTACTAGATCCGGTTACGCGCCAACCCACGTCATTTGTAGATCCCCAAGTTCTCCAGTACCGTTTGGTTTAGAGGGATCACAACCATTCCATAAGTTATGTTTGGTAATCCCACCCACTCCCAAATAAAATCTTGTTAAAGCTATTTCTTCCAAGCAGTTTTAACTGACGGAGTATTCTTTTCCCTTAGGTTTAATTGTGTGGTTTCTATATATGCCTCTACCTGTGACACATTAAATTAGCTCCCAAGTATTCGTATTCTCCGTTTCCTCCACTAATATGTCATTGCTTTCCTCTTCACCAACTGAGAATTCACCAACCCTCCACCTTCGCGACGCAATTACCCTACGGCCCACGTGTATTACTTTACTTTTGTTTTCATTCAGTTCAAATCGCCATTTATATCCGTACTTGCCTACCATGGTTAATAGTGTGAGGTTGTGGTATTTACTTTCATAATTGATAAATACAGTTTGTTGAGAAACCGACATTTTGTGGTAGAGAGTATGAGAAGTTATTAATTAACATGGTATTTTTCATAGACGGACATTTAAAGCTTGTTGGTGTCCAATGTACGAATTAAATACGCCAAGTTCTTATACGTGTTTTTATGCTAGGATTTGTGACTGCGTTTTTCCGGAGCCACGAATCAGGGAAACTTCGAATCAATTACTCGTTTAGCGTTAATGACTGTGTATCCTATTATTTGTTTCACCTCATCGGTGAGCTATGGGTACCCATGTATGTGCAACCCCTAGGTGGAGTCGAACAAATATGGTATTTTTATGTAACATCCGCATTCGTTTATTCATAATGTGATTTCAAGCGTGTTTTCATTTTCCGTTTGTGTATTACGTCACTGATTCTTTCTGTAGTGACGTAACTTGTCAGTCTTGAGTTGGGAACGCCCCTCGCAAGACAATCTGGTCGACCATGCTGTCAGATTCTAACCATATTCTGACCATGTGGTCACGTCCGCGCGTCGAGTATAAAAGCGTTGTACGTACTGTGGGCGGGTATTTTTTGGTTTGTCATTTGCCGCATACACTTCGCCCCACCTCTGTCGCCTGTAAACACAGCATCTTACGTTCGAATAAGAATTTGGTTAACTTGAAGAATTAAGCTAATTATCATTTAAAAGGTACTAAACATGAAACTATTAGTACAACAAAGTTAGAACAAAGAACGGTGAATATGTGGGTGTAAACTTTGTACCGGAGCGGCATCTTGATATTTGTTTATTTACAATTTGTTGTCGGAGCATATCACTATCAGGCTCCAGTGAACAAGGCACCCGGGGGAAATAGTGTTATAACTTATTGGTATAGAATTGCGCTGGTGTATTGCAGCTGTTTTTATTAAGTGCATAAGGTTGCGGAGGCTCACTTAGGATCAGGCGTTTATAGTTATCACACAATCATTCTGCAGATATAGGTCGAGTGCATGGGGAGCTTTAGCGTAAATTTATATAGGACCAGGCAGTATTATTAGTAATTATTACGGAATTTACACTGCACTGAATTTTGTATTGTCATTGTATATATCTAATCATTAATATCATGCATAATTAAAGTAGCTGAATTTACTTTTACTGGTTGTTGGCCTTCAAGAATGACTTTGCACCTCGTAATACTAGAACAGGGCGAGTGGAGGGGCTTTCACTTTCAAAATATCCCAGTAACTTGAGTAAGCTGGTTTGGATATTCATATTATTAGTCCCCGGGGGTACGCGTGAACTATTGGTCTCTAAACAGAGGGTCGGAACTTGGAAGAATTAGTTGATTGTATAATCATCATACTATGTTATTAAATACAGAATAATAATATTAATAACCGCTGTTGATACAGCCAGAGGCAAACCATTGTCGATGCCTGTATGAGTGAGAAATCGCTTGAACTTATTTATGACAACTCCTTTGGTTGAAAGTTATAGTGTCGTCTACTCGAATATACTCTACAACAGAACTCAGGACCGCTCGATTAACTGGTACTTTTAATTATAAAAGTTTTGTTCAATGTAACAATGTGTCAGTGCCAGCATATATTGATTTCTCTGGTTACCGGGTTGACAACTGGATATTATTGTGGCTGTTCTACAGTGTTAGACCCTATTGTCTTTTGACATATACATCGGGACTGTTGAGGGTGTTTTGGGGCCTGTTTCTGGTTTTATCCGTGGTGTCCGAGATAGTGTCGTCACTCATAGACACTGATTCGTCCCAATAGCTTTTATGACCTATCATCACTCTCGGCGAATAAAAACATGTTATCAGCAAACTTTAGTCCTTGGATTTTTGTCTCTCGAACGTTGCCCCTTTGCGCTTGCAATCAAGGCTTCTAAATCTTGTATGTACAATGTAAACAGTATCGGTGATGGAATACACCCCTGCGTACGGCCTATCTCCAATGGAACCCTTTTTGTTGAGATGTTTCCCCAGGTTGAGTATACCCTGCACATCTCTGTACAGTGCTCTCAGATTCCGACAAAACTTCATCCGAATCCAACACCCTCAAGTTTCTGCAACACCTCCCCCCCCCCACCCCCTCCAAACTCATATGCTTTTCACGCCAAGGAATGCCATAAACAACATTTTCTTATTGACTTTTGTTGATTCTATCAGTTGGGCGATAGTAAGCAAGTGGGCAGTGAATCATTTCCCTCTCAGGAAACCCATTCTCATTTCCCTCAATCCTCTTTCTTCGACATTTTTCACAAGCATGTCATAGAGAACCTTGTATATATCCCTCTGCAATTATCTCAAACATCCCCATCTCCTTTTTAATGTATGAAGATTACCCCGCTTTCCTTCCACTAAGTCGGGACCCCTTGCTTTGAGATTGCCATGTTGAATAGCGCTGTAAGATGCTCATGTAATGGATTACCTCCTCTTTTTAAATACTCGTTAGGAATTTCGTCAGTACCCTTTCCTTTGTGTTTCTTTAACTTGGTGATTACATTTTGTACTTCCCTCACCTCAATTTCCCTGCACACTAAGTCTGATAAATGTTATGCCCTCTTTGAGTGTGTGATGGGTGTTGTGCGTCCTGGGTTCAGGGCGAGGATCTGGGGACTTTCCATGTACGCGCAATCTCAGGTTAAAACAATACCATCTAGTTATTTGTTTAATACATTTAGTTTTAAAGAGAATCAGATGGAGGTGCATGGGATCTCTTGGTGCAACCTGGTTGTTTGCTTCTGAAAAGACGATGGAAAAGATCAAGTTGCTCCACAGTACGAAACCAATAGCTCAACCCACAATTCTAAATGTTTTCAGTAAAAATGGAAAGTAAGTAAATGAACGAAGACGTTACCTCGCGTAAAATAAGGAATTTATTTAACAGTTTATATACACGTTATCATAACATCATTGTTACAAATAGATGAAGCAAAATATCATCTCAACTAAAAGGTTATTCATCAAAATCGTCTCAACTGAATGAATGCCGACTTCAGCCAGGCAGTCATTTATTGTACCTTAGAAGTTGGGCTAGTCGAGATAAGCTCATAAAGTTTGTCAGCTGCAGACACTGCTATATCGCCTTTGACCTGTCGATGTGAGCAATTCACTGTAAAATTTAACCCTTTACCTACTCTGAAAAGCAGACGACACTTACAAACAAAATTCTTGAATAACTATTTTTTTTTCATTTTTTTGTCTCAAAAACATAGGTTATGACTACTCATTGGAACGAGCTCGGTCTGCTCGTTCCAAAGAAGGGTCATAACCAATGTTTTTGAGACAAAAAATGAAAAAAATATTAAAAATTAATTTGCGATTAATGTGAATAGCGTTGGCCGGTTTTGGCAGTTACGTTGGGTAAAGGGTTAAAGTTGTTCTGGTTTTTAATTGGTAAAAGTAATCATCTATATGTAAACGTACGTATGTTTTCTAAATATTATTTTGGCTCAAATTGACCATCGTAATTTAGCCCTAACCCAAAGCAATTGGGATACCCCACCAGCGCTATTTCTAAAACTCGCTTACTCCTTCAAAACATGGCTTTTATCAATTTGCACACTGATATAGAAATATCAAGAACACTAGAAGGTTTCCAATAATGCAACTAGGAGTTTAATTAAATTTTGTTTAACAGCGCCCATTGATCTTGTCATACAAGATGGAAGTGGTTAAATTCCTAGTTGTATAACAGGGAAACATTGTTGCTCGAAAACACGGTACAGTGAGGTCAGTTTTTCGTTGATTAACGCCCTTGTTCCAATGAGGGGTTATAAGATTTGTGTTTAAGAAAAAAATGACAATGTTTAACTATTCAAGATTTCTTCTCCAGTTTTCATCCTCTACTTGTGTTATGAAAAGAGTTGTTGAAACTTGAAATGACAATTTTCCATAAATGTAACTTTTAGATACGCTATCGTAAAAATCCGAAACATAAATGAAACATAGGGATTTATTAACCCTTTACCCAACGTAACGGCCAAAACCGGCCAGCGCTATTCACAAAAATCGCCAATTAATTTTCATTATTTTTTTTCATTTTATGTCTCAAAAACATAGGTTATGACCCCTCTTTGGAATGTGCTCGACGAGCTCGCTCCAAAGAGGGGTCATAACCTATGTTTTGAGACAAAAAAAATGAAAAAAATTAGTTATACAAGAATTTTGTTTGCAGGTGTCGTCTGTTTTTCATGTTAGGTAAAGGGTTAATTGGGTCTAACAACACGTTCGACAGCCAGAGTCACCTCGCGTCGGGCAGTTTTACGGGCGGGGGAAGCCGGCGTACCCGTAGAGAATCGCCGAGCAACTGTCAGGCTCCCAAACGTACCAACTCCACACCTTCAGGGTTAACATTGGTTGAAGACAAGTGCACCATCGACGTGCAGTACGCTTTAGTACACAACGTCACCGTGCCCCACGCCAGCAATTGGGATTAAGTGTCAAGGTGGGATTCGAACGTACGACGTCTCGTCTTGCAGCCTGCATCTCTACCTACTGAGCCACTGCGCTCCTAAAACATAGGGATACTGTTGCATCTAGAATTTACAGATATTGTCAATGTAACAAAACTTTTGGAAATTTGCTGCGTATTGCACCTGTGACAAACAGATTATACAGATTAACAATTTCATCCAACATGAGTTGTAACAGTGCTGACTTAAATAGTATTCAAAATATTGATTCTTTTTCAAATAGCTTTCCACCCACAATAAATCGTTAAAGAGTCTCCTACGGTAAAATGTCGAAAAATATTATTCGAATTGCTTAATCATTTTAAATTATATAGATATTGAAAGCTGTATACAAATGGTTCTACGACAGTTTTATTCTAATAATATATGTTATTTTCTTTTGGATAATTACACGTGCAGAAAGAGGAGAAAATGGAAACAACCATAAAAAAGCTGCATGTAACTGTACGACTCGCCACAGAATACCCAGTCACTCTGGTGAATAAACAAGTAACAGAAGGTATGGGCACCAACAAGGAATAACGTCTCAGAAAGTTGACCCCCATGTCTTCATTAGTGTTGGAGAATTTATTTAGAACTTCGCCCAGCCCTATTTTATCCGCAAAACCAGAGATGCAATTAGATTCGTTTTTTCTTTTACAATTCAACAACTCAAATCATGTTTTTTGACAATTCAACGCCCAGCGCTATCAAATGAATGGACAAAAAATATAATTTTTGTGCAACTGTAAAAGAAATTGAGCAAAGAAGAAAATGGCCAAAAAATCAAATCTGATACTTCCTCAACATTTAGAAAAATACCACAAGAATATTCAACGGCCTGCGCTATCAAATGAATATTCGAGAGATATTATACGTTTGCTAAATATTGCAGAAACATCGAAAACACTGTGGGAATAAAAAAAAACATGGGAAATGACTTTAGTTTCTGTCTATGACTTAAAATACGGAAAGCAAATCAAAAAATTATGAAAATCCACTCAAAGGTTGCTTCAGTTATACGTGAACCATATCTTAGAAACAATAAACGACCAGCGCTCTAAAATGAATGTTCAAAAGATAAGATTCAAGGACAAGAAAAAGGAAAAATTAAATAACCGACAGTTAAACCAAATCACATGAGTATTCAACGTCCAGCGCGATCAAATGAACGCTCAGGTGATAGGCTAACAAATCAGCACGAATAGAAAATAATGTTAGAAAACAACAACATCTAAACATCAGTTGCTATTATTAACGAACAAAGTGGGGCAAAATTTCTATTGAAAGTGAGTAACTGGAATTCGGGAGCTCGATAATCGATAAATGTCCCGTATGTAATTACCTTGAAGATATTCTCTAACAAATATCTCGAGTCGTCGAAAAGTTTCGAACCAAGCAGATAAAAAACGCCCCCGAATCGAGAATTCCGTTGAAAAGAATACCATATCTGCGAACGGTTAGAGCACGGACCAAGTTCAGAAATGCAAGGATAAAGAGCTATATTGAAAATGAGAACCAAGATGACTAAGGACATCAGGACAGACATCTGGTTGATGGAACACAACCATTGCTCCGGTGATTATTTCATTTCCATTTGTGACTCTGTATTAATCTATAAAGCCTTACAGTTAAGTACTGCTGAATTGGAATTATTGTCCGATTCTTTGTCATCCTTTGTCATCCTCCATTCATTTAACTTTCCGACGCGATCGATATAATTATGGTAGCAATAAAGACCCACAAACTTAATACCCGATTGCCCAGGTGGCACGGTGTAATACGATGTACTGCATGTCGGCGGTGCACTTGATTTGAGCCAACAATGTACTAACCCTGCTTGTGTGAAATTAGAAAGTTTGACCGTTGCTCGGTTCTCGCAGGCTTCCTCCGCCCGTAAAACTATCCGACACGCGGTGAGGCTGACTGTCAAAAGTGTCGTTAAACCCAAATAATTGAAAAACGACGAAGGCCCCCCCACATATCAATAAATACTTAATGGCCTTGAAGAATGTCGGATTTACCTACAGTAACTTGTATCAGATTCCAGTGGGGTCCAGAAAGTTATTAGCAAAATCGCAAACGAGTTATTGTATCCATTTGAATATTTCGCGAGATTGATAATTCCGTAGCAAATGTAGTAACAGAGAACTTCTATTATACATGTATAACACGGTCTACTCGTAGTTTTGTGAACATAAATTCAAAATGATCACATTTAATCTTGAGCATCAGGTATACATGTACAGTCTCAGACTGGGTAGATGATTGTTGATGCACTATGCGTTCAATTTGGCAAAAGTAATCCTTACAGGAAACCCCAGGCGTTAAACCTCCTTGCAGGGAGGGGTACCCAACGAAGGTTTCTTGTTAGGTTTGGAGTCCGCAAATTATAGTTGTGCGATAAATCTGTCCTTACTCACCAGGAGCCAATACTGTGACACTTTTACAATTGTATTTTCAAGAATTGTGTTTTCTACCTATTAATATAACTGACCAAAATGAATCATTAGCATTTTAAAAGATATGGCAATTTGCCAACTGGCAAATTGCCAAATCTTTGAAAACGCCAATGGTTCATTTCAACCCATTTAAAGTCATAACTAGAAAATGCAATTCTAGAAAATACACTTGTAAAAGTTTTATAGTATAGGCCCCTGGACAAACTCCAACATGTCTGGGAAATGAATTTCAAAAGTTATTAATACTTCTTTCAAGCAGTGCTTTCAGACAAGCGTCGTCTGCATGAACACACAGTTGACACACTTGACAAGAAACATTTGCGCTATTTATACGACATTTCCTTCTGTGCTATTCTTGGAACAGTCAGTGTTGGAGTACTTTCTGTGTTCGGTCTTAAAGGCGAGTAGATTCAACTTCAGGCTCCTGACGTGTTAATGAACTTGTTTGCGAAATATCATCACAAACAGTGGGTTCAAAGCACACAGCTAGGAATAAAAAAGAGTGACATCGGCAAGAAGATCTAGGCACAGGATTAGTGCACCCATGCAAATGCTTCCTAACTTCGAGAAATATATGAAGCAATTAAGCGGCCAAATGATGGAAATAACACTTTCTGAGATTTCAGATTAGTTCATAGTAGTTTCCTGACATCTATCAGAAAATTTGGACTCAAAGGTTGAAATGGGGTAAAAAATGTATACGCGGAAATAATTATTATTTTTGTTTCTTTTTTCTATAAATTGATTTTCACCTCGCGCGATTTAAGAGTTGGCTTTCGAAACATGTCTTAATTTACATATGCCGCAGGACAAAAAAAAATGCAGCGAAAATAAGAGTAATTAATCACATTCATTTTCATTAGGGCGGATTCCAAACAGATTTTCTCACTGTACAAGAGAGCTGTATTTTAATAATTGAGAGACAAAAGTTCTTACCAAATTCCGAGGATGGAATTCAGCGAAAGGACTAGGAACATCTTTGAGAGTCATATCATTCCGAATGTGAAAGAAAAGTCTCCCATTGGAATATGTTTTAACCCTTTCACCTAACACGATATTTTAAAAAAATAAATAAAATTTAAATTTTTCGAAAAGAAATTCCAAATTTTTTTAATAAAAACATACAAATGTAGATACCATTAGAACCGACTCGACAAGCTGTTTCTAATGATATCCATATGTATGATTTTATGGGAGAAATTGCCGATATATTTCAGGCTGTTGTAGGCTTATTCTGGTCAATTTTCTGGGCGTTTTGGTCACTATTTTAGGTGAAGGGTTAAGTTTAAATTTCAAGGGAAACCATGTGCTTTGGAAGCATATTCAGTTTATAATATTAAGAGGCCCTCATACCAAACTCGACACCGGCAATGACCATCGGGCTCCTGGTGGTCTTCCCTGTACTCTTGGTTTGTTGTGTTCATTTATTGTACAGCCCATCCCCTACCCATAGTAATTTACCCGTATAGTTGCTATGTTGTGTGCATTTACCACGTGGCCTCACAAAAGCGTGTAGAATTTTAAATAACATATACTTGTTGATACGTCACGGACACGAACTTGTCACTATCCTTGGGATCAGTCATGAGCTATTTTCTATCAGAAAAATAATCTATCGTTAGAAAAGCTATCGAATATAAAATGTTTTGCTTTTTCGGCGATTATGATGAATAAACCTTTGATGCTTCCCTTAGTTTTTATGCTTTTGGTAATCTGTAATATGTACATGGATGATATTATTTACAGGGACGCCGGAAGGAAATTTATACTGCAGGGCACATTAGATTAAGAGGGAACATTGATATTTTTCATGGTCAGCTCTCTGTCTTAACAAATCGTCGAATTCGCCCAGGGTCGTACCTGAATTTCGACTCACAAGTTTAGCTACTTTTCCACTGAGATACAGATTATGGTCCCTAAAGGGAACGAACTCGACGAGCTCGTCCCGGTGATAGATCATGATTTGTTTTAGTGAAAAAATAAATGAAACTTTTCGATCAAAACCATTTATTCGCATTGTTGCCTGTTTTCAAACTGAGATGTGCAAAGAGTGGAAGAATAGAATTTACTGTTAAGCCATATTTACACGAGCGTCGAATAAATATTTTTAAAAAAGACAAAAGAATTATAAAATCTATTTTAGGAGAATCCAGCAGTATATCAGGATGCTCTACTCTAAGATATAATACTCCACGGGACAGCACCTGAATTGCCCTTTTTGTCCACGTCCCCGACACGCAACTGGAGCCACTTCCCTGCTCTTCCCCATACATACGGCACCTTTAAGATTGTCTAGTAAACATGATACTGCATGCCCCGTTACGTGGGTCCATTGCAGGGCGGGCTGCAACCCCAAAGGCTCATGATTCCGGCGCCCCTGAAGAGCTTATAAATCAGTTTGGTATAAAATAAAATGTATTCCACATGACGTTCTCTAAAATTCCATGTCACCATGTATGATACACTTAAATCTGCAGTTAACAAGCCTCGTCCAGGAAGAAACTGAAATAACTATGCGGGTCAACGCTGGACTCCTCTGGAATGTTATCTTTGGAGATGTCAGCCTTCTCACAAACCACCGGTTCTTCGTGTACAAAATTTATATTTGTCGCTTTTTGGAGTTCAGCAATCCTCTCGTCCGCTATGTGCTTGCTTATGCTATGCTGTCTGCCTGAAGTATTCTGATCCATCGAAAGACTATTGAAGTATCGAATTAGGACCCTCACTTTCGACAGTCCACATTGCTGTAGAGTTGAACTAACTGTAAAGAAATATGGAAAGACAATTTTATGAGTATTTGACAAGATAGTAATACTCAGTGAGCGACTGAAATACCATAGATTTAAAAGATTTTTGTGTGATTTGTTGAAACTCTCTCGGTGAAAAGAAAAGCAAGTCAAGTCAGAGGAATCGTTTTCTACCCCCGCCACACCCAGAAGGGATTCCCATATCCGCACCTCACTACTTTAAGAGACATGGCTCTAAAATCTATACGTATTATTTTTTTTTGATACGGCAATTAAGTAGAAAATGTGATATAGATTTCGCATTGAATAATGAATGGCGAACTTAATCGTGAGAACACTGATGTTAAAATAATGAAATTTCAAGCAGCCAAGTTTTCGCACAATACATTTTGGGAATTTAACTAATTCAATCTTGACCTTTTTTGTAGCAACTGTAGGCCTACATTCTACAGTACATAAAAAATCGGCTTGTCAACTCACCACACGAAATTAGGAAACAACAACTTATAAATTCAAATCGCCGAAATTAATGAATTACCTGCAACATTTTACTGTCATTTCCAAAATCACCGTATCATCATTTCCTCATTTGTATATATGCGTAAACATTAGAATGAACAGTTCACCTGTATCAATCTATTTTCTTTCGTTGGGAATTGCAAACTCGTCCATTCTGGTCGAATTTTGCGGTCACCGTCACCCACTTCAACTGCTTCGTTCCAACAATTATCACATTTTTGTAGCCTAATTCAAAGATATTTTCAATCATCAAATACCAGTATTCTATGGCTGATAACCCTCCAGTGTTGTCATCCATCGAATATGTTTATATTTTGATTATTCGCAACTCCCAAGGATCACGAATTGTTCGTCTCCATGTTAAACATTTTTCGAAATGTTTTCAAGGCTTTGTGACGCAATGTAATACTGGAATCTGATTGGTCAATCCAGACTCCAGAGGGTATAAAAGCCAGCGGGGCCCGCTATGGTGTGCTGTCTCTGAGCCATTGATATGCAGACATCAGAGCGTTATGCTAAAAACATTCTGCCAATATTAAACATAATAAAACCATAACTCCAGATCTGGTGATTGCAAAAACTAAATAATGAGTACTGCATCACTTAAATCACAAGTTGGAATGGTAGGTTCACCAGAAGTGTGACCAAAGTATTGTGTTTGTCAAATAGATGCCCCAGATCTGTCGCTGAGAGCTCCTTCCGGTAGCCTCACTATTTATTTCTGTGTGCCTTCAGATTGTTTTCATTTCTTCCGTGTCTTGATAGGGAGTTTTCCCCTGTCAAAACACTTAAGCAATTAAAGCACTTTGAAATATTAATCTAATTAAACCCAAATCAATTTGTCATGAGCTATTAGCATTATAAAGCTGATTGCGACAGATCTGGTAGTGTTGACGAAATTAGAACTGCTTAATTTAAACTCCAGATCTGGAAGCGTCACTGTCAGTCCGTCGCCCCAGATCTGGGGGAGCTTTCCAATAACGTCCAAACGTATTCGCCCGACTCCAGATCTGGGAGCTCAACTATTTCTCCAGATCTGGTGTTAAATCTCTTTGTGGATATTCTGTTTGACATTGTTTTATGGCCAGTCACCCAAATGCACGACAGTTGTGAAAATGATGAATTACATAGCCACAATACACCTGACAATCGGTCGAAGCCCAACTTGGTGAATTATAAACCAAGTTCTGAATCATCCTGAGCGATATCAACTCTCCATTATTTATACAATATTTGTATCCAGAAAATCTAGCTTTTATTATAGCTGCACAATATTAAATTACTGTGTTATGGAAATGTTATAAATAAATTATTTTCTGGAACTTTATACAAGTATTATTGTTCAATTCCAATTACCTGACAAACCTATAAGTCAAACCTAAATCTCACACCAGGCGAACCCAATCACATGTTGCTGGAAAGAGCAAATTCATTAAAATTCCAAATGCCACCAGCTCTTGTGAAATGAGGGTCTGTGCTGTTTTGAACAAGTCGTGTATGCACACCAGGGTGTGAAAAGTGAAATAAGTTCATATTTCAGACACTCGTCTTTCAAGGGTTGTTAACCCCCTCATTGTGGGGGTGGCACACAACATTTGGTGTCAACAAGTGGGATAAATTTCAGTTGAATTTTTGGTGTCAGAATTTAAAATATATATATAGGAAAACCTGGTTTGAGTGGTTTTGACTTCAAATAATTTATTGAAATAAATAAAGACTAAATAATTGAATAAATTAAATAGCTTAGGATGGATGATTCTGGGGAAATTACTTTAGGTAAAAATTCAATTGAATCTGAAGATCTTGATGGTACATTTGAATATGAATATCCCAAAATGAGTGAAAACAAAGGGAAACATCCACCCCAAAATACTGAATGTTCTGGTGAATTTGATGCCTGGCTGGCTTCTCAAATGAACAAATTTGAGGGTGACATGGATAAAAAGTTTGAACACTTTTGGCAAAAACTTCAGACTCAAATGGATGGATTGTTATCTGGAAAGAATGAATCCATTCACAACTCTAGTGGACAAGTGAAAGATTCTAAAGTTGAAGTGACAAGTCCATCTAATGTTTCAGAGTACAGCCCTGTCAATTCTGACAGTACTACTCCACCTCCCATTACCAAAGGGCTAAGGTGGGGGCCTTCAGTGGAAATGAACTTCCCTCCAAAACAGGGATGGGTAAACAATTCAGCAGATCAAGCCTATGATCTTCACAATATCACAAGCAGAGATCACAACCCTCCAATAAATTATGTGTCTGTGAATGAATCACCTCATTTCCCTATAGATAGGAAAAACCCTTATTACTTTAACCAACAGAATGCTGACAGAGGTGTCAGTGGAGTAGCAATGAGACCACAGCCTTACGATGGGTCAGAAGACCTAGAGGAATACTTGTCTCAATTTGATATTCTGGCTGAGATTAACAAGTGGGGTTATAGAACTAAGTCTCTATACTTAGCAGGCAGCCTAAAAGGAGGAGCACGAGCTTTGCTCGGTGAGCTGTCAGCTGGACAAAGAAGAGACTTCAACTGTCTTGTTCATGCTTTAAATTCTAGATATGGTTCTGTGAACTGAGCAGAGTTGTACAGAGCTCAGTTGCAGTCTAGGATGAGGGGCAAGGATGAGTCACTACCAGATTTGGCTCAGGCCATAAAAAAAACTCACAAGGCAAGCCTATCCTGAGGCCTCTGCCAGTTTAACTGATGTTTTGGCTCTAGATCATTTTATCGATGCCATTCCTGATGGGGACATGAGGCTTCGCCTATGTGAATCTAGACCTAAAAATATCAATGAAGCCGACACCATAGCTGAGAGACTGCAAACTCACAGACTAGCTGATCGCCAACGAGGAAAAGCGGTGAGAAGTGTGAACCCAAATGAGTTATGCTTGGAGAATCATACTAAAGCTTCTTCCTCTAGAACGAGTAATGATAATTGTGACATTCAATCAGCTGAGTGACTTTGGTAACACCATCAATTTCCTTACCAAAGAAATACAGAAAATAAATTCCAGCAGAAGTGATTCTGGAAATTTCTGCAAAAGTCTGATTATGGTCAGAGGTTCAATAGTAAACCAAAATGGTCAAATGACTATGGGAGAAAATTTGACAAGCAAAAGGCTTATGGCAAGCCGAAATGAAATAGTAATCAAAAAGGTATGAAATGGCAGTACAATGGACAAGCCAGACAAAGCAACAGGCAAGATGGTGCCCAAGAATGGAAAAAACCTTCCCCTTCTATTGCTATTGAGAAGGGAAACACATGGAAGTTGACCTTGGGGGTCAAAGGTCAGCAGAAGCCGAGTGGCCCACGATCAAATTAAATAATTTAAATGGAGTAAATGCTGAGGGGTGCTTTATCACATCAAGAGTCCAAGATACACCGATTATATGGTTAGTGGACACAGGTGCAAATGTTAGCATTCTGAGCACCAAGTTTGTTGATGCTCTTTCACCTCAAGCACACCCTGAAATTCAACTTGTGAAGGTTAACTTAATTACTGCTACTGGTGAAACTTCACCTTTTGTTGGACAGGCAACAGTGACCATTACACTGGCTGACCAAAATTTTGAACATGCAGTACTTGTGGCAGATATTAACAATGAAGGAATTCTGGGAATGGATTTCCTAAAAAGTTATAACTGTGACCTTTTACTAAGCAAGAGTCATTTGTTAGTTAAAGGCAGTAAAGTGCCCTGCCACAGAACCCTTACTGAACTTGAAGCTCAGTGTTGTAAAGTGGTGGTAACAGAAGATATTCAAGTGCCCCCAGAATGTGAAATGATAGTTCCTGGGAGAGCTATGAATACAATATACCAGACAGGCTGTGGAATAGTAGAACCCACAGAGAGTTTTGTTGAACAAAAGAGTATTTTAGTTGCCAAAACTCTTGTCAGCCTTAGCACTGAGGTGATACCAGTTCGGTTATTAAATATGAACAAGAAAATCCAAACTGTTCATAAAAATACAGTTTTAGGTATTTTAGATTTAGCTGATGAAGTTCATGTTTTAGAGGATAATACTGAAACTAACGGTATAAACAGTATTACCCAATCTGACAAATCTGACACAATGCCAGATTACTTGATAGAACTTTTCAGAAAGAGCTCTGAACATCTGAATGAAGAGCAAAAGAGCTTGCTGAGCTCTTTCTTGATAAGGAATCAGAAAGTATTTTCTAAAAATTCACATGACATCGGGAGAACTTCCCTGGTCGAGCACAGAATTGAAACTGGGTCGGCAAGACCAATTAAACAAAATCCCAGGAGGATACCCCTGGCAAAAATGGATGAAGCTGACCAGGAAATACAAGAAATGACTGAGAAGGGGGTCATTGAGCCCTCAGATAGCCCATGGTGCTCACCTGTAGTACTTGTCACTAAGAAGGATGGAAGTACACGATTCTGTATTGATTATCGCAAACTGAATAATGTGACTATAAAAGACTCCCATCCTCTTCCTAGAATAGATGATACCATCGACGCATTACCTGGCGCCAAGTGGTTTTCCACCATGGACCTCAAAAGTGGTTTTTGGCAATTGAAAGTCAAAAAAGAAGACAGACCAAAAACAGCCTTCTCCATACCTGGAAGCGGCCTCTGGCAATTTACTGTCATGCCGTTCGGCCTTTCGAATGGGCCTGCTAGTTTTGAAAGACTGATGGAAAAGGTTTTGTCAGGATTATCCTGGAAGAAATGCCTTGTCTATTTGGATGATATTGTGTGTCACTCCAAAACTTTCTCAGAACAGATACAAAACTTGCAAGACATCTTTCTTAGACTTCAACAAGCCAAACTCGAATTAAGTCCCAAGAAATGCAGTCTCTTTCAAAAACAAGTGGCTTTTCTAGGGCACGTAGTAAGTGATCAGGGTGTTTCTACTGATCCTGAAAAAGTGGCAGCAGTGAAGGACTGGCCAAAACCACGAAATGTCAAAGACGTAAGAAGTTTTCTCAGTTTATGCAGTTATTATCGAAAATATGTCTGTCATTTTGCTGAGATAGCAAGACCCCTACACAAACTCACAGAACTCAATTCAAAGTTTGTGTGGACAGACGCTTGTCAAGCAGCATTCGATACGCTAAAGCAATCCCTTATCACTGCACCTATACTTGCATACCCAACTAGGGATGAAATGTTTGTACTAGATACCGACTGCAGTGTGTTTGCATTAGGATGTGTACTGTCTCAAGTTCAGAATGGTACCGCAAAGGTCATTGGATATTATAGTAAAACTCTCAGTAAACCTGAACGGCGTTACTGTGTCACTAGAAGAGAACTACTGGCTATTGTCAGTTCAGTTCGCCATTTTCACCATTATCTCTATGGCCGACACTACAGAGTAAGAACTGATCATGGTGCCTTAAGGTGGCTTTTAAACTTTAAAAAGCCGGAAGGACAAACAGCCAGATGGCTAGAAACTCTGGCAGCATATGATTTTGAAATTGAACACAGAGCTGGAAGAGTTCATTCAAATGCTGATGCTCTGTCTCGGAGGCCCTGTTATGAGAATGAATGTGCTCACTGCACTAAAGTTGAGGAGCAGGACAAAACATGCAATCTGCTTGATGTAGAGCCTAATGAAACAGATTTGAAGTGGTGGTAGCAGAGATGCTTTCAGAAAAGCATGCTCCTGTCAAATGGATGATGGAGATCCAAGTGACCAAATCTGTAATTCTAGTCTCACTGAAGGACATTAAGGCATTAAATCAGAGTGCCATGTAAAAACATCATCAACTGCAGAAACTTTGTCCCATGATTCTATGGTCGGCACTGATTCCGGAGAACCTAGAATCAGCTTCCCATGCACTGCAGTGAACACAAGGTTTAAGAGTCAATCAACAGCTACGGAAACAAATATTATGTCCAATAATATGCTAAGTAAGGCACAAAGAAGTGATCCAAATATCAGCAAACTTATTCAATGGAAACTTGAAAATAAAAGACCAGAATGGGCAGAAATATCTTCAAGTAACACCAAACTGAAATATTTCTGGTCCCGCTGGGATTCCTTAGAAATACATGAAAATGTGCTCCAAAGAAAATTTGAGTCAGCCAAAGGCGACTCTTTTGAGTGGCAAGTTGTTTTGCCATTAGAGCTGAAGAATATGGTACTTCACCAACTTCACAATGATAAGACAGGAGGTCATTTAGAAGTTAGAAAAACCCTGGAAAAAGCCAAGCAAAGATTTTTCTGGCACAATATGAGGTCAAATGTGGAGCATTGGTGCAGATATGTGACATTTGTGCTGCAAGGAAGCAGCCAATCAAGAAGCCGAAGGCACACATGAAACAGTACAATGTTGGTGCTCCAATGGAGAGAATCGCCATCGATATTATGGGACCTCTTCCCCGAAGTAAGAAGGGAAATAAATACTTAATGGTAGTGGGGGACTACTTCACTAAGTGGATAGATGCATTTCCAATTAGGGATCACGAGGCAATGACTGTAGCCTCAAAATTTATTGAGAGATGTATATCAATCCATGGCATACCCTTACAATTGCATTCAGACCAAGGAAGCAACTTTGAGTCGGCTGTTTTCCAATCAATGTGTGAAATATTAGGAATCGAGAAAACTCGAACAACTGCTATGCGCCCTCAATCAGATGGCATGATTGAGAGAGCAAACCAAACAATAAAGAATATGATATCTTCATTCATTAAAACTAATCAAAATGAATGGGACAGGGATATTCCATTATTGATGATGGCATACAGGTCATCAAAACATGAAGCCACAGGCTTCTCCCCTTGTCAAATGACTTTTGGGAGGGAGATAAATCTCCCACTTGACTTGATACTGGGAAAACCAGTAACTAATAAGGAATATTCCACAGAATTTGCATATGAACTATCTGCTAGATTGGAATCTGTCCACGAGTTCGCTAGAGAGCATTTGAGTCTGAATAGTGAGAAAATGAAGCGTAAGTATAACCACAATGTCAAACATAATGCGTACAACTGCGGGGACCCAGTATGGTACTATAATCCACAAAGAAGGAAGGGGAATTGCTCGAAGTTTCTGAAACCTTGGAAAGGCCCCTTCATCGTCGTTTCTAAACTGAATGACCTGATATATAAAATACAGGAGTCTGCAAAGGCAGCTCCAAAAGTTGTTCATCATGATCGACTTAAACGTTATGAAGGTGAGAAAATACCCACCTGGTTTGAGAATAATGCAAACAAACCACAACAGTAAATGCGACTGTTGATGTTCATTTACACAGTTGTGTAAACAAACAAATAATATTAAAATAACTAAATGTAAATAAAATGAAAATAAAACTTAATTATTATTCTGGAACTGAATGCCGAGTACTCAAGATACTGATATTTTTATTTCCAGATCAGTTTATAAAGTTGTAAAGTATGCCAGGACTATACGGCAAAAGCAAGATACGCCATTGACCGACATGTCATGGAACAGCATTCAGGCTTTGGATATCGTTGTCCGGGTGTGGAAAAATCTTCAGTCGGAGTGTTCAAAAGCACCAAAGATGTCCTCAAGGTAACAGTGGGCAGGAAATGCCAGTTTTTAATCGATTGACAGGGACCTCAGGCAGAGATGCAGAACGTGAATTTGAGGAAAGTAAGCGATATGTCAGCAACAAAATACAGGTGACAAAGAAACCATATTCAAATAAAAGAAAACATACAGAAGACACAACAGAACAAGAAACGCATAGTCGTGGTAGGTCAAGAAGCCCTACCCTGGAAGCATCTCTAGAAGTCCTGTAAGACACGTGAGTAAGAAGCCCAAAAACTGTATCTCACAGAAGACCAGTAATAATGATACTGGTACAAAAGTCTCCTCAGCTGGCTCTGAACAAGCTGGAGGAGCATGTAAAACAAATAAAAAAAGTGTTAAATTTAGCAAACCAGAGGTGGAGGTGCCAACTGTGCGAAAAAGCATTCTACAAAAGCCTGAGCGCCTTCACCTCCCTGAGGTATCAGCTCCACCTCCATTGATATCGCCATTATCCTCAGAGGCAGAGTCGGACAGCAGTAGTTCCAGCAATAGCAGCACTAGCAAATCCTCTACCAGCAGCCAGAAAACTCTATCTGAGAATATGGATAAGTTATCCGACTGTGATGTAGCCAGCCTATATGACGAGCAGGAAGAGAACAATTCCACATCGCCCAGACCATCCACACCACCGCTTGTTGAGAAGGACTCTCAAATTATGTTGGGGGCTGACCCCATTGCAAAATATGTGGATGCCATGCAGTATACGCAGGACGAGAGGGTAGTTCTGAATGTGGGAGGCCAGAGGTTTGAGACGAGTCGCGTGTCATTGGCCACTGACCTGTCCTCGCTCTTGGCGGTTATTACCAGTAAGGTGGCTGGGGTTCGACCCATGAAAGAAGGCGGTTCTGTCACCTATTTCATCGATCGTGACCCAGTTCACTTTCGCCACATTCCGAACTACCTAAGGAACGGTGGCTTAATCATAATGTCCACCCTCCCAAAGGAGAGACGATTTTTAGATGAAGTAAAGCAGGAAGCTGAATATTATTGGCTGAAAGATTTGGTAATTTTGGTTGAGAAACGAATAGCACAGCTTTCAGAGGAGTAATTACTCATAAAATTTAAAAACAAAACAAATTTCAAAATTCTAGTCTCTCCTTTTCCAGTCCTGTGGATTTGCATAAATTTACTTTTTCCTGTAAAAAAAAAAATAAATAAAAATATACCGGTATCTATATATAAAAAAAATGGCCCTCACATCATTTTGATCAAGTAATCTCAAGAAGAAATCTCCATCGGAATGCAGTGAGGCACATTTCAATCACAGACTAATTTTTTTAAAATTTCTTATAAATTTGCAGTAATACAAAAATCTACAGGAGGGAGTTATTCATACATACAGGTTGAAAAAAAAAAAAAATCAGCCTGATTTCCTACTCATATTGAGAAAATTTTCTTGTGTTGCAACGATTCATCACAAATTCAATGCCTAACATGCTTATCTGGTGGAGTGGATCATGATACAAATTACCTCATACACGTAAAATAGACCAAACCGATTATAGCCCAGAGCCTAGGATTTTTTTTTGCCTTTCTCTAACATATTCTGGACCAGGGTCAAATCTGCGGCACACAATTTAAAACTAAGTTACTAACCCATCTCTGCACTATAAATATGCATGCACTGGAGTTTAAAAAAAAAAAAAAAAAAAAAAAAAAAAATCCCAGCCGAATATGGCCCTCATGTATCATTATACATATCATTATCATGTGTATCGTTGCAACCCTGAAATACTTAATCTCCATGAGATTAGTCACCATTACCAAATGGAATTATTTTTATTCCAAACAAGCCAATCAATTTTCCCGGATGAATGGTGAATTGCAGTCCGAATTCCGAACCTTTAGAGATTCAGTTGAACCCAGATAATAATAAAAGTATGGCTTGAGCAATTTTATTTCTGGGGACATAACTCATGCCTTCAGAGTAATGTTGCCCAGGTAGTACACAAAATATGACCAATCACATTACATGCCACCCAATTAATTTCATAAATAAACTTATATTTATTTCGTTTTTGTTAGTCAACTGTAATTCCTAAAATCATTAAATTAAAAATAATAATAATAAATTTGGAGACCAAATTCTTTTGAGGCGGGGGCAGTGCTGCGACGACCTTTTTTGTCGCAACTGTAGGCCTACAGCCTACAGTACATAAAAAATCGGCTCGGCAACTCACCACACGAAATTAAGAAACAACAACTTATAAATTCAAATCGCCGAAATTAATGAATTACCTACAACATTTTACTGTCATTTCCAAAATCAACGTATCATCATTTCCTCATTTGTATATATGCGTAAACATTAGAACGAACAGTTCACCTGTATCAATCTATTTTCTTTCGTTGGGAATTGCAAACTCGTCCATTCTGGTCGAATTTTGCGGTCACCGTCACCCACTTCAACTGCTTCGTTCCAACAATTATCACATTTTTCTAGCCCAATTCAAAGATATTTTCAATCATCGAATACCAGTATTCTATGGCTGATAACCCTCCAGTGTTGTCATCCATCGAATATGTTTATATTTTGATTCATTCGCAACTCGCAAGCATCACAAATTTTTTGTCTCCATGTTAAACATTTTTCGAAATGTTTTCAAGGCTATGTGATGTAATGTAATACTGGAATCTGATTGGTCAATCCAGACTCCAGAGGGTATAAAAGCCAGCGGGGCCCGCTATGGTGTGCTGTCTCTGAGCCAATGATACGCAGACGTCAGAACGTTACGCTAAAAACATTCTGTCAATATTAAACATAATAAAACCATAACTCCAGATCTGGTGATTGCAAAAACTAAATAATGAGTACTGCATCACTTAAATCACAAGTTGGAATGGTAGGTTCACCAGAAGTGTGACCAAAGTATTGTGTTTGTCAAATAGATGCATCAGATCTGTCGCTGAGTGCACCTTCCGGTAGCCTCACTATTTATTTCTGTGTGCCTTCAGATTGTTTTCATTTCTTCCGTGTCTTGATAGGGAGTTTTCCCCTGTCAAAACACTTAAGCAATTAAAGCACTTTTAAACATTAATCTAATTAAACCCAAATCAATTTGTCATGAGCTATTAGCATTATAAAGCTGATTGCGACAGATCTGTTGGTGTTGACGAAATTAGAACTGCTTAATTTAAACTCCAGATCTGGAAGCGTCACTGTCAGTCCGTCGCCCCAGATCTGGGGGAGCTTTCCAATAACGTCCAAACGTATTCGCCGACTCCAGATCTGGGAGCTCAACTATTTCTCCAGATCTGGTGTTAACTCTCTTTGGGGATATTCTGTTTGACATTGTTTTATGGCCAGTCACCCAAATGCACGACAGTTGTGAAAATGATGAATTACATAGCCACAATACACCTGACAATCGGTAGAAGGCCAACTTGGTGAATTATAAACCAAGTTCTGAATCATCCTGAGCGATATCAACTCTCCATTATTTGTACAATATTTGTATCCAGAAAATCTAGCTATTATTATAGCTGCACAATATTAAATTACTGTGTTATGGAAATGTTATAAATAAATTATTTTGTGGAACTTTATACAAGTATTATTGTTCAATTCCAATTACCTGACAAACCTATAAGTCAAACCTAAATCTCACACCAGGCGAACCCAATCACATGTTGCTGGAAAGAGAAAATTCATTAAAATTCCAAATGCCACCAGCTCTTGCGAAATAAGGGTCTGTGCTGTTTTGAACAAGTCTTGTATGCACACCAGGGTGTGAAAAGTGAAATAAGTTCATATTTCAGACACTCGTCTTTCAAGGGTTGTTAACCCCCTCATTGTGGGGGTGGCACGCAACAGAGGGTACTTGAAGGTTGGGGTGACGGGCTCAACAAAAATGTGCAAACGCCAAGTTTTCAGGATGAGAGCTCGTCGCTCTCAATTATAACAACGATGAAGCGCAAAGCTGATTGAAACCCAATGTTTGAACTACGAACGGTCATTAGGAGCCTTTTATAATCGCATTTTATTGCTGTATGTTTCAGCCTTTACGCGAGAGACCAACGCACCCATTGAGCGTCTGGAGATGTGTGATATGGCGGGGGCTGCGGGGTGGGGGGTGGAGGGGTTAAATCTGATTTGGCACGACCGTGATGACTCAAGTGGTTGGAATACTTGTTAATTGGAACCACAGTTAAAAAAACTTGAGTCTCCTTAGACTTCTTGGAAATTTATTTGCGTTCAAATACGATAAGCATGCATTAGTCATGACGCAACGTCATCTATTTAATTAAGACGTACCGTGCTCCAAATTGGTCATGCATCCCCCCCCCCCTCCCCCAACCCGAATCGGGTATTACAGCCCTTCATTTCTATGACCAATTGTATGTGTGATTTTATGTCAAGCATCAAATCCAGTCTTGTGAGGAAGTACACGATTACTAGCAAGAGAGAGCCGGCAGGAAAAAATATTGAGTAACACCCTAAATCATGTTCGTTGCGCCATCAATTAACCTTACGTCATTAGGAACTTTTTTAAATTTTATTCTTCGTTTTAATGGGTATTTTGCTTTAGCTATTTGAAGCAGTAAAAGGCATCTAAAAACAAAGCCAGCGACGTAAATGGTTTTTAAAAATATTTTACATGAGTTGAACAAATAGACAATTTCTCCCGATCTTCCACCCAAATCAACCCGAAAAAATTCCCATCACACAGACACACGCCACAGTTACTCGGCACAACCTGAGAAATTAAAAAAAGGATATCTGCGACCATTTTTCGATGGATGTTGTCGTGTCCCAAAAATAGAATATATATAAAAACAAGGTACACAACTCGTTTTCGAAAACCATTGCACTCATCTTCATAATACCCCATTCAAATTTGATTCACCCAACGTGACCAACAGTAACCGGTGTCAATAGAAAGGGGAAAAATCTTTGCAATGGTGTATTACACGACATGTGGGCGCTGTCTTGGTTTGTTCATAATAACTGGGAGAACTCGCGAAAAAGGCCGAAATTTGGGTTTCGAGCGACAATTCTCTGATTTATTATAAAAAATCGAGGTCCCATTGTCTATGTAGGGAAGGCATGTTCAAATATTATCCGTGTGCCATTCTCAATTTTTAATCTTGGATCGACATTTATTCATTTCTGGTGATCACATTTACCATTTACATATGTTTTACCCTTCACCTAAAAACTCATCAAGTTACTGGCGACCATCGAAACAAGATTCGCACAAAAATATCGCCAATCTCCCATTGGCTACTGTTCATGCCGAGAAAAGAATCAAAGCTCAATGTATTGAAGCTATATTTAGAATGATTGCACGCGTATGTTTAACTTTATTGCGAAAAATTCAAACAAAACAAACAGCGAAGAGACAAAATATCGTATGTAGCTCTCAAGATCATTTACAAAATTTTTAATAATGCAAATCGTGATATGGTATGTCCATTGTGTTGTCACTTGCCACATCAAGCAATGCTTTATACACCAGGTTAGCATATTTATATTAATATTTGTGTAAAAAATGCAACCATACACACAACACGTTCCAAAATGAAAGTATCGTGCACGGGCCAGTTTGCTATGGATTGTGCATTCACTCTATTTCCAGACATCGATACATAATTAACTTTACAATATTTCTTATCAAAAAACCGGATCGCTTGAGAACAGGATAACTGGAACAAGGATGGGTGCCAACAGGGCCACCAGAAGCAATACGGTGCGTGGAGGACAACCTTCAGAAAGGCACTTTTTCCAAGGCAAATACATGCATTTGTACAGGTGCTGACCGAAGGCAGAGCCCCCACGCTCCCCTCCCTCTGCTCCCCCTGCTCAATGGGTATCGAAGAGAAGTGCTTGTTTTCCAGTGGTGGATCTAGAAATTTAGAAAAGAGGGGGTGGCACGATGTATCACTCGACGTATAGCATCACCCAAACCCTAAGTTGCGAGTGGAGAGAACAAGTGTGGGATGTCGTCGGTGGGTGTCTTGTGAGATCCCACGGGGAAATTTTGCTTTGGTTGCATCTAAATCGACGTTATGTCCTCAATCTTGAGTCCCTTGGACGCGTTCAGACATTGGAACTAAAATTGATCCCAAAAATGGAGCAATCGGCACAACAATTCTTGTGAAAATGGAATGGGGGTTAGGATGCGAGAACACCGGTTACTAGATCAGACTTTCTCTGGTGGCTTTTAGGATGGAAATTCACTTGATTGTTTAAACGTCAAAATGACAGCACAATTCTTGAATCATTTGAAGTGACAACTTTATTACGCCAAAAGTTCGGGCTCTGGGGCTACGACCCCGGCCCCCTTCCTCTCCCTGGCCCGTTGAGCTTATAATCCTCGTTGGAACGAGTTCGTAGAAACTTAGAGTTCATTTCAACGAGGGGGTCAGAAGCCTTGCTTTTGAAGCCAAAAATGTAAATATTTAGTTTTAAAAGAAAATTTTGGTGAGTATCGTTTGCTCTTTATGTTAGGTGAGAGGTAAAGAAATTGCTGGTATGGAATAGTTTCATATCTTTGAGTAGAATGTAAAAAAGGTCTAATGTTGTGAAAGCCTTATATATCTTTGAATGTGGGGTATACCCATCATTAGAAAAAAATAATGGTGGGGATTGGCGATGTACCCCGTGTGCACCCCGCACAACCACTACTGAGTGTGTGCGTCGGACGATCATTCCCGTACCAACAGGGTCAATGGAAGCATCGGGGGCAGGCAGGCTCAATCAAAAAGTACATCCCGAATGCTGAGGGTATACGCCTCTAGCGCGAATATTTTTTATTGAAAGTTCCCATTTCTTTACCCCAGGCTCGGTCAGCACCTGCACAAATGCATGTATTTGCCTTTGGGAAAAGTGGCTTTCTGAAGGTTGTCCCCCGCCCCCCTCACGCTCATTATTGCTTCCTGGGGCCCTGTCGACACCCCTCCCTGTCCCAGTGACCCTTTTCTCGAGAGACCCTGTTCTCCGATAAGAAACGTTGTAAAGTTATTCATGTATATGTAACGGACCACACTTGGGCATAACTAAACTGGGTATAATGTCCAGCAGGACCGTGCCACAACTAACTCAGGCAGGTAGCATCATTATATTTATTGCAACACCATATCAAAGCAAACCAGACGGGAGTCTGAAAAATACCCAATACATTATACTATTCGTTTACAATTACTCTCTGTGCTGCAATATAAACTGATTAAATAATATGACAATAATTTCAACTACACCTCATAATAATAATACTAACAACAACAATAATAATTAGATTTCATTGATACTATAGCCCTGTATTCAATACATTTTACCTCTGTCACCTGATATGAGCTGATAAGCAGCAGCCAACACATACCAACCACAAATAATGAATGCATATCAGTCAATTTCCAAGCAACAAGGCCAAATACAGAACTGCCAATGGCAGTAAAATAAAATACTGATATGTACACATTACCATGGGCCCACACATATTTACACTTTTTACACATATGTGATTCTTACCCGATTGTGGATCAAATTCCCTCATTCTCTCACTACATCACATCCTCCAGCATATACTACCGGCAATACAACGAAATAAGGCAACACGAATCACGACAACTGAAGATCAGAGCAAACTGACAAACGAGTAAAAACAACGAGCCACTATATAAGATTCGAGATAATAAACCTGATCTGATAAATACTAACCAAATCAACGAAGGAAGCATATATGAAAATATAAGCAGCAAATTATTATTATTATTGATCAAGTCTGTCAGCCAACAATTTCAAGGAAAAAAGTGCTTTTGTTTGTGTCATGTGACAAGAAACCCGCGAAATCGAATACCCTTTGAATTGCCTGTTAACAAAAGTATGGCTGCCTAAATGAGCAACCATTAAACTGGATTCTTGAGATACATCTATCCATTAACAATCGAAGTGGACCTGGTAATTTAAAAAGATAAATAAATTATTATCTAAATTAAAAATATGCAAAATCACATCTGCCACATATATGTGGGTGGAAATAACTGGTAGAGTAAATGAACAATGCACAGCAAACTGATCCCTGCACGATACTTCCATTTTTAGCGGTTTTGGCAATCTTCTCTAATTCATTATTGCGTGTTGGAATTTTATTGTCATTCAACGATGCTCCTTTTACATGTAAAAATGAAACACTTAGCCTTGTCCTTAATAGTAACCGCGTTGTGTCCTTGGGAAAGACACTTCACCCCCATTGCCCATGTGGGGGCACGATGACCCCGTGTACTAAGGCGTACTGCACGTCGATGGTACGCATGTCTTCAACCAATCTAACCCTGCCTGTGCTGCAGGGCGGAGTTACGATGTTGGGGAGCTGGCAGCTACATGTACTCGTCGTTGCTCGGTGGTTCTCTCCAGGTACTCCGGCTTCCTCCACCCGTAAAACTGTCACTGTCACTGTCATGATTAGCCATTGTTCATAAATATGTGACCTTAAACATCAATAAATATAAATAAATAAATAATAAAATAGTAATTTTATTTTTTATACGAAATATATAGATATTTCTAAATAAAATATTTCTTTTTCATAATTTATTTCCATGTTTTCAGACGTTATTTTATTGTTTTACTCTTGCTCTACGTCATAGCACTCAAAGACAGGAGTGATGTTAACAGTAATAAGTGATGATACAAGCAAAGTGACTCCCTTAAATCAACCTGATGGTTTGAGACTTGAAGAATCAAGGTTAAATGAATAAAAACAACTTTAAAGTGTACTAAAAAGGTTGATTACTTTCAGAAATGCGAGAATTTTGTGCGGACTTCAATGATAGAATAGATGTCTTAGAGATGCGACAGTGACATAATGCCCTCTGGCATGATTAAAAATCAGTACATGTAAAAGAATGTGTACGACTGTCAACACCTGTTGGCACGGAACACATTCTGTATGGTCGTATAGTATCCTTTAACAAAAAGGAATGTGTAAGTCTTGTTTGACCAATATGACATCGTGTCAGAGCTTATTTGTCGCCTCCATCCCATTCCGCCTGCCACACAGATTTGATGTACTTATTGATATATTGTTTAAAATCACTGGAAGGAATTTTAAAATCAGCGAGAGGCTTGTTTAAAGCCTGGTTTGCTGCACTGCCCGCCCTCGTGTTACCCACATGCCACCACCAAAACACGATATCATACTGATCAGCCATGAGAGTATTCAACTTCTTATGAAGTTCCAAAATGAGAGGGTTCTTCAACTTGGGGTTGAGTAAAGCTAGCAAAGAGGAAAGAGAGTCGTTAAAAATAATCAACTTCCTTTCTTGTACATTCTCGATGTATTCAAGCGCAAGCTGTAAAGCCGTAACTTCAGCTGAGAAAATAGAACTTTCATTTGTTATTCTGATGACCTGATCTGATCACCAGCAACAACGTCTGATGATACTTTGTCACCTTCTTTAGATCCAGTTTTATAGATCATTGTATATGCACTATACTTAGATTTTATTTCTGCTCAATCCGACACGGGGTGACTCTGCTGTCGATAGTGTCGTTAAACCCCAATAAAAAAAATAATAATTTCTGCTTAAACTGCAAAGAATTTTTTTCACACTTCTTGGTAGAAGAAAAGTCCAAAATAATTGTATTTTTTTTTTTAAGATGACAAGGAGGAATAAGTGGTTCACGGCTTATAATTATGTAATCAAGTCGTATGTCTGTGAAAAATTATGTGCCCCAACCCAACCCCCTCCATCCCTCGTTACCACAGTATCTGAATGGTTTGGTATAGCGGATAGAATCACACGCAGACATGACTAATTTAAACAAAATATCTGGGATCGCCAGTTTTATAATATCCTCTTCTATTTATCAAAAAGAATATTTCTTCTTCGTCGTTTTATTTCATTTATATAAGGTTCTTGCTTCCATTCCATAGAACATACCAATACATTTATTAAATTAAATATGTAAATGTAAATATTTCTGGTAATGACTCAAAACCGTTTATTCGTTAAATTTTCAGGAAACGTTCTCTGTTTTTCCTCCAACATTTGACTAACGCAGCGGAGAAATCCCGTCCAACCCTTTTCACTAAAATCTTCATACACATTTGTATAACCCCCTCCCCCACCCACTCGCTATTAGTTGTAGATGGTGGGACCGGAATCACCATGTCCGTCTGTCTCCGTCAGGTCTGTCCGTCCGTAGACCTAATTTTGTCCAGAGATTTTCTCAAACGTTCATGGACCCATCTGCTCGAAACTTGGTATGAATGTTTGCAATCATGGGAACCTGTGCACCTGCGATTGTAGTTCCCGTCGGATTATGCCAGAATTATGCCTACTTTCGACTTGAAAAGCAGGCCTATAATTTTGTCTGGAGATTTTCTCAGATGTTTATGTGTCGATTCCTTTGAAACTTTTTATGGATGTTTACTATCATTGGAACCTGTGCATCTGCGACCAAAGTTTCGATCGGACCTTTTTGTCGGAGTTATGCCCCTTTTCGTTTTAGAATGCTTGAATTACCTAGAATTTTGTCCGCAAATTTTTTCAGATGTTTATGGGTCGATTCCTTTGAAACTCAGTATGGATGTTCACTACCATGGAAGCCTGTGCACCTGCAATTATAGTTTCGATCAGACATTTTTGCCAGACCTATGCCCCTTTTCGTCTTAGAATAATCATGGAGGTAGGAGTTATGAATAGGCCCATCTGGGGCAGTTATTCCTCCAGTGGTTTCTTACTTCTTTTGTCATTGTTTCCTAAAAAAAATACAGCTTAAAGGCCGTAGCTGAAACGAATTCACTGAGCTCGTTCTAATGAGGGGGTCATAAGATACATTTTTAAGGAAACAAATCTAAGCATTTTGTTATATACGAAAGAAGTTACAAGTCTCGTTTTCTAGTCGTATTAGGTAAAAGGTTAAAAATGCTGTTTGTTCATGAAGTGTCAGTAAGAAAAATCAGTTACCTCTTCTGATAAGACTGGCTTTGGTATCGAGTTCTTTTGAGTATTCCATTATAATACCAATATCAGTTCTCTGTCTGAAAAGGAAGATATGATTTAGTCACTCTCTCGTCGAAGAAAAATACCACAATAGCTGATAAGAAATGAAGCGATTTTAACATTGGCGCATATCTCTGAGTTAAAAATAGCGAAAACTGGATTTTGGATGAGTACTTGGACAATGTACTTTACTTTGTATTAAAATACGGTCAGCTGACAAAATGATCAACCAAATCGGTACCAAAAGCCAACATATGTGATTTATTTTACAGTACAAATAGGACAAGTAGTGTAGAAATTTGGGGCTCTCATTGTTATCCTGTTTACTAAATCCCCCACACGAGTAGCAGACGAAACTTGGCCACCCCCCCCCCCCCCTCAAAAAAAAAAAAAAACGCAGACGACACTTGAAAAGGAGATTCCTGAAGAACTAAAACTTTTCATTTCTTGATTTGAAAACATGGCTTATCGTCCCTCATTGAAACGATCTCAAAGCGCTCAATGGGTGTATGCGTTGGGTGGGGGGGGGGGGGGGAGATTAATTAACTATATATTTTTGGCAAAAATGGAAACACAATAAACTTTGAAAAGCCATTTTAGTAAATGGCGGTGGCCAGTTGTAACACTTACGCTAAGTAAAGGATTAACTGAACATGATTTTTTAGCCACAGTAAGTATTTTGTTTTGTTTTTGTCTGTCTGATTGATGTGAAATATCCTAAATACAAACACTTTGATTTTGAAGTGCCTGAGTTGCATCCCTCAGATATCAGGTTGGTTGATACCCTATTGTTCATTAGGTTTGATGTCTTCAGATTTATTTGGACAACACTAGCTGTCTGTCTATTTTATATGTAGTGAGAATTTCTGAAATCAACTCCGTTGAAAGGTGTGCTGGCAGGGTGTGTATCGGGGTGCTGCCTTCCTCTCAGGGGCTTAAATCAGAATAGATAGAAATTCGACAGTCAAGTAATTGCACAACAATGGTCCGAATTGCATTTCTATCTGAATAATACGGAATCCCGGTCGACATTTTTTACTAAAATAAAGTAAACGCATGTCCCTATAGTTTTAAAATAAATTGTGCTGTTCTTTATTGTAATTTGTCCATTATAGTCATTTGTAATACTAAGACCAGGTTAGGGCTCTCTCTAGTGGATCAGTCCTACGAGGTCCCCAAGGGTCGGTTCGTGCTATATTTCTTACCAACTCCCCTTTCCTTCAGAAGATACGAACACGCCTCCAACCTATCCCTGTTGGTGTTCCACGTATCAGCAACACGCTATGCACGTCGAAAAAGGTTTCATTTATTTCAATTAAGCGGAATGTCAGTTTACCTTGCTCTGTAATCCACCCCCAGTCAGTGGTTCAACACTCTTAGGAAATCTAAACGCTCTTCGTGATCTCAGTGCTTTCAATTATGTTTCGCTTCACGTGTGTAATCCTGTCACCAGTTCGACTGTATGTAAAGGGGAGCAAGGGACCGGAACTGATAAGGTTTTAGGGGGTAGTTGCCCCGTGGCTTAACTGTGCTGGGATAAGCCGACACCCCACACTAATATATTCCGTAATGTTTCGTGCCATCCGATTCCATTCCGTCTTTGGTGACTCGTTTGTGAATATTCGGGAAGTGAAAAACGAGAAAATGAAACAAGATACCTGATAACATTCAGAAAAATGGACTAAGTGATAGATTTATAGGATTAACGCGACCGGGGTGCAAAGCCTTATATGGTAAAAACAGTTAAGGGTAAACAGAAGGTCCTCGTGACATAAAGAAGACAAGTCAATATATACCAGATATACCAAATCGTTACACCAGCTTATATCTTCACCTCAAGAATCGGCCACACCCGTCCACATAATTTACAAACTGAGCAGTTCAGAAAATATTTTAAAAAAATGTACGACGAAGGCAGATCGTGTGACCCCTCATTGAAACAAACTCGTTTTGTCGAAATGTTTTGAAATATTTTTTTTGAAAAGAAATGTAATTAAAATAATTTGATATCATTTGCGTTGGGTGAAGGTTTGTACACTAAGTTCTCGACAGCTCCATTTAAAAGTACTTGAGAATAACACGAATATAAACAACTATTGTATCATGTCTTTCTCACTGACGTTAAGTTATATTTGTTGATTTTAGGCGCATTTTTCGCAGTAAAGACTTCGTGTTCATTCGGTGGCGTTTTGTTCTAATCATAATGTTTAATTGCCTAAATTTCCCCTTTTTGTAACAATAATTTCTTCATGTAACTCCATTTAATTGTACTTAACTACTTTCGGGGGATTCCGATGTTTAGGAGTATCACGAAATTACATTCACTGATTCAGTCTGTATACTATAACTCCTTAAATCAGTCACTCGTAGTAAATGGGGTACGCCTAATGTGACATCACGGTACTCATATGGAATTCTAGGGGTTCTTTTTTATGTATTTAAATATACGCGGACTATAGCTTTTAATAAGTTATCACTTCGCTAGACCCGTGAATATGAACTCACCCTGTTTTATTGTTTACATCTGGATCGATTTCAGCGCCGTAGTGCGCTTTGTCATTGATTTGACAAACGAAACTGACCATAATTAACCCACATATTCGGTAATTAGTTCACATTTGAACCTACAATCTAAACTGTTCATATTTAAGTGCTATTTATCCACTTTGTCCTTCGATGGCGGTTTGTTTTTCTTTCGGCCTTGAGACAATTCTCGGTCTCCGAGTCAGCGCGTGCCTAGGTACGGAGATTGCCGAGAGGCGACCCGCTCACGAAAGGCAACCCACTGGGTCATGTCCCGTGGAGGTATAAATAGCCCGACCTGACCCAGTTCTAGGGGAAGTGACCCACCCGCCGAGGAAAGCAGACGCTCAAACCAAACGCTAGACAAAATAAGCAACCATACAAATATTACTTCTAAGATATCGCCGACCATTATAATTCTTTGAAAGGTACTACCGATGAACGTTTTCACGTCGATGTTTCATAAACTGGGTTAATTCCACCGGAGTTGGTTCAGGAATCCCAACAGTTTATTTTTAGCGAGGGGTTTCCGCATTTGTTGTGTACATTGTAAACAAACGTGTTCGATGTTCACAGGCATACCGTTCCTAAAGTTAAAGCGAGTTGAGCTCGATTAGTCTGTAAAGTCTTCATGGCTTTCAAAGAATTTCACGAGTATAGTTACTTAACGTGCTGAGACCAGGCACATTTTAATATCTCACCCCCAGTTGTTTTTAGTGCGCCTTCAAGCCAGGGACATACTGTCAAAACCAACCTGTAATAAAAGCGTAACGCATGGGGTCAGCAGCATACCTGAGTCGGTATGAATATTTAGCGTACGTCCGTTCGTCCATCAAGCGATTAACGATTCAACCCCTTTGAAAGCTATAGTCCAGATAACAACAAGTTGTCATTTAGCCATTAATATTTTATCAATGTTGATGTAAGTGTCTGGGATGAGGAAACTAACTATTTTGGGGGAAAATAAATTCATCATTTAATTTTAGGTACTCTTTATATGACTTATCTGTTTCCCATTGTCTTCCTTATTTGATAATATGCCTCATGATTGCCCGATCTGCCCACTCTAGATCCCTACAGTGACCTGGACCAAGAGATTATACCAACCAGATTCAGCCCGCCACCAGGGGTAAATGAAACCAGGTGAAAGACTGTAGTGACCATACAGTCAGAGAGAGACAGAACCTGAACCAGGTGATTTGTGTGACCCTCCAGTGAACAGAACTCACTCTACCACTCACAGAATTACTTGCCCTTCTCTTAAATCCCTCATGATTCAGTCTTAGAATTTGTGTCTGGGGAAAGAGGGGCACCTTTCGTTTACTGGAGAAAGCTCGGCCACGCTACACATTTTGGTGGCAATCAGGTGGGATAAATTTTAAAAACCGGCACTGATACTTGAGTGATTAAATGATTTAATTACTAAAAATAACACAGATAAATAAAATGAATACAATGTTAGATGAAGAAAATCAGTGCAAATAAATGAACAAAGAACTATATTAACGGAGTAAATAAATAACTAAAAAAAAATAAAAATGCCTAAAAATAAAAGCAGTAGGTGATTTGAGAACAACAACCAATTAGAGATGGGGACTGATAACCCTGGCAGTGAATGTCATTCAGACCAGACAGAAACCTCTCATAACCCCTCCCCAAGTTCTAGTGCACCGGTCATGTCTGCAGATAGAATAAACACTAATAACACTGAAATTGCTGTGAAACACAATAAGGATAAAATAAATGATTTAAAATCTGAAGTTGGGGCTTTAAATAATAAAATTGACCTATTGAGTAATATGTTAGAAAAAGTTGTTCAGCAAAACAGCAATTTTATGAACCAAAATAGAGATTTTGAGAATAGAGACACAGATAAGACCTATGTGCATGTACCTCCTGGAAGGCCGGATAGGGGAAACGATAGAGTAGGCCCAAACATGGCCTGTGGTGACCTCACAAGCGGGTGGTGGGATTATAACCAACATAATAGCGTGAGCAATACCCACTGCATTCACGATAACAGAGGCATGATTGACCAAACCAAGGCCCATATATGATCCCTAGTGTAGGAGTGACCAGACCGGACACATATGATGGCAAGTCAAGCTGGAGTGATTACCTTACACATTTTGAGATGGTCAGCAAACTTAATGGGTGGAACGATAGGATAAAGGCCATGCAGTTAATAGTGTGTATGTGGGGCCCAGCCAGAAGCGTTTTAGCAGACATAAACCAAGGCCAGCTGAATAACTATCCCCATCTGGTGGGCATGTTGCGTTCATGATTTGAATCACAAAACCAATGCGAAATGTACAGAGCACAACTCAATGTTAGAGAAAGGCGAAAAGATGAGTCACTTCCTGAGTTGGTTCAGGACATCAAGAGACTAGCCAGGATGGCATATCCTTCAGCAAGCAGCGAGCTCAGAGATAGCCTGTCCTACAAAAGTTTTTGTGATGCCCTAAATGATACAGAGATGGAGTGGGCTATTTGCAAGGGGAGCTCAGAGAATGTAAACCAGGCCTTAAACCAAGCTCTCAAGTATGAAGCATTCTGCATCAGTAGAAATCGGAGAAATCAGAATCGCTTCAATGTGAGAGCACAGACTGAGATACCCACCGTGGAGAGGCAAGTAGAACATAGCCCAACCGTAACAATGTCCCAAAATGATTTGACGAACTTGGTTCAAAAAGTTGCAGGCCAACCACAGGAAGACTCACCTAATCGAAAATCAGCCAGGTGTCATTACTGCGATAAGCCGGGCCATTATATAAAAGACTGCAGAAAACGACAATGGGACCTAAAAAACCATAATAACAAAGCAAGAGCAAACAACCCATCTAGTACCAGAAAGAATGCTGAAACACAAACTCATCAGGAAAACTGTTAGATGCCGAGACTGCGGGTCGAGACTGGGCAGAAAATTCTGATAGACCCAAACGTATTTTTGATATTAGAGAGTTAGCGAATGATGGCATAATTGTTAAGGCTGAACTGTATGGAGACACTGTAAATTGTTTGGTCGACACAGGGTCGTCTATATCCGTTTTGCATACTCAAAAGTATATGGACCTTCCAGTAGATAGACGGCCATCCCTGAAACAGGCTTGCGGTGAATTGCGTCTTGCTGATGGGAGTGTCATGAAGCCTAATGGTGTAGTAAGCCTACCTAAAGAGATAGAAGGATTCACTTTCAGACACCACTGGATAATAGCGAATATAGAGACGCATACCATTTTGGGGTGTGATTTCCTACGTGAGTATGAGTGTGAAATAAATGTGAAAAGAAATGGTCTCTCATTTAAAGGGAAAACCGTGAAGGGAGAACTGGAGAGTAAAGAAACCTCCATCTTCAGAATCTCCCTCTCCGAGAATGTAGTCGTTTCTCCTTGCAGTGAGATGGTAATCCCCACAAAAATTAAAAGCGGTATACCACAAAGGGTTGATGCTGTTGTTGAACGACCCAGTGATATGATGACGAGAAAAGGCATATTGGTTGCCAAGTGCTTAGTTAATACAGATCAGGCTGTATTACCTTTGCGAGTCATTAACCTGCTGGATAAACCACAAATGCTCTACAAAGACACACATGTCACAGAATGCCAAATGGTTTCTCCAGCAGAAATTGTACCAGGTCCAGTTCAAGAACAAACCGAAAAGCACCAGGTCCTCAAAATGCAAGAAGTTAAGCAGAAAACTGCAGAGGTTCTGCCAGATTACGTAATAGATCTATTAGAGTCCTGTCAAGACAGGTTAACCCCTAACCAATGCAGGCAACTAGAAGTGCTGCTGACCAAGCACAAAAATATATTTGCCAAATCAAAGGATGATCTAGGGTTAACCGATGTTATTGAACATCATATTGACACTGGAGGTGCCCGACCCAGCAAAGAACCACCTTGCAGGATACCATTAACACTCAGAGAAGAAGCTGGCGATGAAATCCAGCGCATGCTATGTGCAGGGGTAATTGAGCCTTCAAAATCACCATGGGCTGCACCCATAGTGCTCGTAAGGAAAAAGACAGGTCAATTCCGTGTCAGCATAGATTACAGGAAATTGAACAGTGTCACGATAAAGAACTCATATCCGCTCCCAAGAATTGATGATTCCCTGGATGCACTACTGGGGTCAACACTGTTTTCCACACTAGATTTATGTTCCGGCTACTGGCAGGTTCCAGTTCAAGAGGCTGATCGCCCAAAGACTGCCTTTACCACGACTAATGTGCTGTTCCAGTTCAACACAATGCCTTTTGGTGTTTGTACTGCTGGCGCGACATTTCAAAGGCTGATGGAGACCGTTCTGGCAGGACTCCAGTGGCAAACTTGTCTTCTGTACATAGATGACGTCATTTGTTTCTCTAAAACATTTGACCAACACTTGGAGAGGCTTGATGAAATATTTACCAGACTAGCCAAAGCAGGATTAAAAGTATCACCGAAGAAATGCAGTTTGTTTAAAAAAAAAGTCACATTTCTAGGGCACTTGGTTTCTGGAAAAGGTATCGAGCCAGACCATGAAAAATGTGCAGCAATAAAAACATGGCCACAGCCCAAATGCGTAAAAGACGTAAGAAGTTTCTTAGGAACCGCTTCATACTACCGCAGATTTGTCCGCGATTTTGCCAAGACTGCAAAACGGCTCCACAAGCTGACAGAAAAACAGTCAAAGTTTGAGTGGACCTCTGAGTGCTCGGAGGCATTTGATAAACTCAAGTCCCTTCTGATGTCATCACCCATACAAGTATATCCTGATATGACATGCCCATTTATCTTAGACACTGATGCGAGTGGTCTTGGATTAGGGTCAGTGTTATCTCAAAAATATGATGATGGTGAACATGTGGTGGCCTACTACAGTAGAACAATGAGCAAACTGGAAAGGCAATATTGTATAACGCGTCGGGAGCTTCTAGCAGTGGTCGAATCTGTTAAACATTTTCACCATTACCTTTATGGGACAAACTTCCTCATCAGGACCGATCATGGAGCCTTAAATTTGATTCGGCGGTTCAAAAATCCCGAAGGTCAGTTAGCACGCTGGCTTCAAGTCCTGGATACGTATAATTTCAGTATCGAGCACACAGCTGGACGGTTGCATAGTAATGCTGATGGTCTGTCACGAAGACCATGTGTCTCCTGTAATTTCTGTTCCAGGAGAGAGTTGAATGAGCATACTCAAAACACACAGGAAGCAGACAAACCAGAAGCTGTATTTGCCATCTGCAATAAAGTTGACTAAAGCAAAACCGCTGCTGAAACGGAGGAAAATGAGCAATCTTCGTCTTGGGTCAAATCCAAATCTAAGGTAGAGATAAGGGAGGCCCAAGGCAACAACATCGTCTTAAAACATGTTATCAAATGGAAACGGAATGGCAACCGACCCGAGTGGAAAGATATATCAGATATTCCATCGGTGGCGAAGGCTTATTGGAGTCAGTGGAACCACATCGAACTCATTGATGGGATTCTAAACAGAAAATGGTTTCGTGAGGCAGATAAATATATCTGTTGACAAATAATACTGCCAAGTTGCTGGAAACCAGAAGTTTTAAAAATGCTGCATTCAGACCCAGCTGCTGGACACATGGGAATCACTAGGACAGTAGCAAGAATCAGGTCTCGATTCTATTGGGTTGGATTTCACAAGGATGTGAGGCGATACATCACAAAGTGTGAAGAATGCCAAGGAAGAGGCCCCAAAAAGCCCTCCCTTAGAGGAACCATGAAACAATATATTGTAGGTGCACCCCTGGAACGAGTTGCACTAGATATAATTGGACCACTCACACAGACAAACAGTGGGAACAAGTGCATCTTAGTGGTGACTGATTATTTCACCCGCTGGACCGAGGCCTACCCAATGCCAAATCAGGAGGCCGAAACAGTTGCGGATAACTTTCTCAAGAATTTTATTTATCGATTTGGCATACCAAAGCATGTTCACACTGATCAGGGGAGACAATTTGAGTCAAAGCTATTTCAAAGCCTCTGTAAAGTGCTAAAAATTGACAAAATCAGAACAACTGCATACCATCCCCAAAGTGATGGACTTGTAGAAAGATTAAATCGGACGATTGAAGATATGCTCAGTAAGATTATCACGAAGTCACAGAAGGACTGGGACGAAAAATTGCCCATTGTCATGTACGCATATAGATCGTCAATCCAGGAAAGTCTTGGTGAATCCCCAGGTAAAATGATGCTTGGACGTGAAGTCGATTTGCCAGTTGATTTATTATATGGTAGGCCACCGGAAGTTCAGAAATCAGAACCAGTAGATTACGTGGAGGCCCTAGAAGAATCAATGTGGACCATACATGAGGCAGCAAGACAGAAGATGCTGGATGCTAGTGACCGTCAAAAGAAATCATATGACATTAAGTCAAAAATGTCAGCTTATGAAGTTGGAAGTTCGGTCTGGTTACATGTGTCAAAACGACTTAAGGGTCATTCATACAAACTCCAAAAACGATGGGAGGGGCCTTATGTCATAGTTGAACGTGTGACAGGTCTTTTGTACCGAATAAAAAGTAAACCCAGCTCACAGGCATCAATAATACATTACAACCGTCTGAAACCATATTATGGCAAAACGCAAAAATGGTTCTCTACACATAAGGTCACTACCAGGGACAAGAGAAGCAAACGGCCCAACATTAACCAACCCCCCCCCCCCAAAAAAAAAAACCCAAAAAACCAACAAATTCTCAAGGCAGAACATTATTCCAGAGGCAACCAAGCATCTGACCGACTAACATAGGTTGCGGTAATACTGAGATGAAACTTATATTTAAGGCATATGTAGTCGAGCTTCATCCAAAACTTAGGTGGTTCCTTTCCTTCTAGGTGAAAGTAGACAATTTCTATAATGTTGGGTTCAATGTTTTTTCAGATGTCAAGGTACTACTACAACCAGACCATGTACAAGGATACCGATGATATGTTTCAGTGCGAGGTCTGTGGAAGAAGATTTTTTGTACTGGCAAAGAAGGCAAGACATCTGAGAGAGGCACATGGTTCAGTCATAAATTGCCCCTACAGACAGGAAGCATAATGTGGTTACCAAGTGAAGTCATGTCGAAAGTACAAACTTGCCGAGCATGTTGCCCGTATTCACGAAAGGCCCTAGATCAATCCGTAAACCAGCAAAAACTCAACTCAAATCAACTGTTTGCAAGAAAACCGACACTAACCACCCACAAACAACTGGACCAGATCAACTGAAACCAAACACAAAACCAAACACCAGACCAGAGACACCAAAAAAAACCTCCAGACCTGAACCTGCCAGCTGAACTTTGGGGAGACATATCACCTTTGTACCTGGGCCATGGCAATGCAACTCCAATTACAGCAGATAATGATTATTCAACACTCATCACAAAAAAAAAATCAAGAAAATTGAAACCACCTCCAAGGAAGCAACTAATGTCCATAATTCTACAGAAGAAAACCAACTCATAAAACCGTTCAACGAGACCATGCCTGAGTACTTACCAACAGAAGTTTCTGAAGCCGAACTTACAGAAGCTGTACAATCACTTTTGGAAGAACCTTGCTCAGTGACGGGAGAAGACCACATACCATCTGAAAATCCTGTGGCATCTAACCCCCACATGGAAGTCGACAGCTGTAATAGTGAAACCGCCAACACTACTACCCGAGGCAACTCACCAAAAGGGATTACAGTGCAGGACACCCTTGATTCAGAACCCATTTCAGTAGTGGTTACTTCTATACCTCATACTACTTCACCATCAGAGAAATATCAACCAGTGAATCCCCAAGAACAACGTATGAATGAATCAACCTTCCCAGATAAGAATATCTTACTGCCACCGCCGTTTACAAAGTTCAGTCAACTAGCTAGTGATCCCAGGTTCTTCTTTTGGGAGCGCCAAGCGCGTATATGGGAGGGAACACGGCTCAACTGCTCCATGCTACAAGGACGTCTGCGTCTGAACATTACAAAAACTATAAACGCCGATTCTTACCTTATGGCTACTTGGCGATAAAAAAGGAAGAAACAATTACGTTACCTGATGATTCAACCTATGTTCTTACAGATTTCTGGGTGCGCGATCCAGCAGTGACGAAGAAAATCGATGTTGCTATCAACACTGAAGTCATAACCCAGTGCGCGTCAACGGAAACTGAAGTCATAACCCAGTGCGCGTCAACCGAAACTGAAGTCATAACCCAGTGCGCGTCAACAGAAACCAAAAACTCGACCAAGTGTGTGTCTACTGAAACCGAAAACCTAACCCAGTGTAGATGTGGTGCCTTCCTTAAAAACCCGGTGTTTCAAGGATCTATACAAGAAGAACCCCTTGACCTGACCTTTCCGAGAGGTGGTTTGAAGAGAAAACAGAGAGAAGAGTAAAAGAATTGAATTATAAAATTATGGTTGAAACTCAAATTAGGTGTAGGGCATTTTGGGTGGGTCCAGTTGGTCTAAATCTATGCCTTTTCCAAATTTAAAAAAAATATATATAAATAAACAGGTGTTTAAGTAACAAGGTTAAACTGTGTTTTAACGTAATTAAGTTAACTTTCTTGCTGCAGCTTCAAGCACACATTGTTGCAAATAGACAGGAGTTACACCTCCTACTATTCGCAACAAAATGTGTTTGGGAAGAATACTACTCTGCTAGTATCTATTTTTGTAAGATTAAAAATTTAGACTTATATCGCAACATTGCATTTTTATCTTAATACTAGTAGTAGTATGTAAAAAAAATGTTAAGTGTGAGTTTTCGGTTGCGCACATTCCAAAAAAAAAAGGAATTTGCAATGTAGCCTACAAATTTTGCAAAGTGTCGCGAACTCAAATAGAAAATGGGTAAATTCGCGAAATTTCGAAGTTAAAGTTATCAGTCCCCATCGGTACACATTGCTAAAGATTATAAGTTAGTTTTCTCAAATATAGTAATTAAAAATGTTTCATTAAATGTTTCTTTTCCGTTACTACAAAACAGCACCTCCCGCTTTTAGTTCGGGGCGAACTTCTGAAAGCGAGGGGGTGATGTGGCGTTTTGCTCTAATCATAATGTTTAATTGCCTAAATTTCCCCTTTTTGTAACAATAATTTCTTCATGTAACTCCATTTAATTGCACTTAACTACTTTCGGGGGATTCCGATGTTTAGGAGTATCACGAAATTACATTCACTGATTCACTCTGTATACTATAACTCCTTAAATCAGTCACTCGTAGTAAATGGGGTACGCCTAATGTGACATCACGGTACTCATATGGAATTCTAGGGGTTCTTTTTATGTATTTAAATATACGCGGACTATAGCTTTTGATAAGTTATCACTTCGCTAGACCCGTTTTATTCTCCATCGCCAGTAGACGCCACAATGAAAACCTCGAAGATAACACGTGAATATGAACTCACCCTGTTTTATCGTTTATATCTGGATCGACTTCAGCGCCGTAGTGCGCTTTGTCATTGATTTGACAAACGAAACTGACCATAATTAACCCACATATTCGGTAATTAGTTCACATTTGAACCTACAATCTAAACTGTTCATATTTAAGTGCTATTTATCCAATTTGTCCTTCGATGGCGGTTTGGTTTTCTTTCGGCCTTGAGACAATTCTCGGTCTCCGTGTCAGCGCGTGCCTAGGTGCGTGCATAGGTACGGAGATTGCCGAGAGGCGACCCGCTCACGAAAGGCAACCCACTGGGTCATGTCCCGTGGAGGTATAAATAGCCCGACCTGACCCAGTTCTAGGGGAAGTGACCCAACCGCCGAGGAAAGCAGACGCTCAAACCAAACGCTAGACAAAATAAGCAACCATACAAATATTACTTCTAAGATATCGCCGACCATTATAATTCTTTGAAAGGTACTACCGATGAACGTTTTCACGTCGATGTTTCATAAACTGGGTTAATTCCACCGGAGTTGGTTCAGGAATCCCAACAGTTTATTTTTAGCGAGGGGTTTCCGCATTTGTTGTGTACATTGTAAACAAACGTGTTCGATGTTCACAGGCATACCGTTCCTAAAGTTAAAGCGAGTTGAGCTCGATTAGTCTGTAAAGTCTTCATGGCTTTCAAAGAATTTCACGAGTATAGTTTACTTAACGTGCTGAGACCAGGCACATTTTAATATCTCACCCCCAGTTGTTTTTAGTGCGCCTTCAAGCCAGGGACATACTGTCAAAACCAACCTGTAATAAAAGCGTAACGCATGGGGTCAGCAGCATACCTGAGTCGGTATGAATATTTAGCGTACGTCCGTTCGTCCATCAAGCGATTAACGATTCAACCCCTTTGAAAGCTATAGTCCAGATAACAACAAGTTGTCATTTAGCCATTAATATTTTATCAATGTTGATGTAAGTGTCTGGGATGAGGAAACTAACTATTTTGGGGGAAAATAAATTCATCATTTAATTTTAGGTACTCTTTATATGACTTATCTGTTTCCCATTGTCTTCCTTATTTGATAATATGCCTCATGATTGCCCGATCTGCCCACTCTAGATCCCTACAGTGACCTGGACCAAGAGATTATACCAACCAGATTCAGCCCGCCACCAGGGGTAAATGAAACCAGGTGAAAGACTGTAGTGACCATACAGTCAGAGAGAGACAGAACCTGAACCAGGTGATTTGTGTGACCCTCCATTGAACAGAACTCACTCTACCACTCACAGAATTACTTGCCCTTCTCTTAAATCCCTCATGATTCAGTCTTAGAATTTGTGTCTGGGGAAAGAGGGGCACCTTTCGTATACTGGAGAAAGCTCGGCCACGCTACAATTCATTATGTTACGGGTCACTATGCAATCTGGTCACATGAACTTCAAGTTTAAAGAAGGGAAATCCTCCACGCCCGAAAAATATTCCCACCCACCCCCCCCCCCCCCTTACGTAATATAAACAAACATTGGTGTCTTTGTCAGTATATACCAATGGAATGAATGCAACAGACTGACTACAATGTACCAGTAACCAGAATCTCTTTGTGTATCGTGTAATCGTCATCCAAGATCGAATTCATAATGAATTATGGGTCTTTGAGTGAGTGGAGAGGGCTGATCTAGGATGTGTGTACCATGAGTACCAGTTTAGATGCTAAAGGTTTTCGAGATTTTTTGTGAACCCGGGCGGGTGGTGGGGAAGAGGGGCGTTGTTGTGGTTGGACTTGTTGACATAAATACTTTTTAAAATTCATTTGTAGAAGAAGTTTATTTTTTGTCCTTCAAGTTACATCCCAAAGCGGAGACTGTTTTTAAGCCCGTGAAGATACACTGCGCACAGACTGAATCGATGCTACCCCTCTTGAGAATGTAGTCTCATCTGATGAGTCTGACTATAGGATTTTTCACAGTTTGCCATTTAAGAATTTCACAAGCAAAGCAAAAGATGCGTTTTTACTTGATTCAGCAGAAGACTGCAGTGAATGAAAAAATATTATGTCAACCATATACCCAATTTAACGGCCAACACTCTTCACAAAAATCACCAATTAATTTTCTTTTTTTTTCACTTTTTGTCTCAAATACATAGGTTATGACCCCTCGTCGAGCTCGTTCCAATGAGGAGTCATAACCTATTTTTATAAGACAAAAAAATGAAAAAAAAAGTTATTCAAGAATTTTGTTTGCAAGCGTCATATGCTTTTCATGTTAGGCAAAGGGTTAAAAGATGTTTAGTTAGGAAATGAATCAAACGATGAAGCTATTGGAGAATGCCTCTTTTCCATTGTTGAAGGAAAGCGGATATCTCGGGTGGGGGGGGGGGGGGGAGGGGGGAATTCTTGAGTGTATGATTGATGTAAATATTGACGGTTGGATAAATCCCTGACAATTAATTTATATCGAAACAATGATTTGAACTTAAATTCGTTTTGGGGTAGTTTTTTCTCTATCAAAATATCATAGACACAGTAAGTGACAAATTAAATAGGTGAAAGATAATTCGACTACCTTGAGATCAAAGAGTTCTGGTTGCAGCCATGAACAATCCAACCTTTTTGAAAGGGTATTTAAAAAAAAGAAAAAAAGTCCCTCCCCCCCCCCCCCCCCCCCCCGCATACACACAAAGATTCCTGTCTCTTTGCATCATTCTGAGGGATAGGCGTCATCAGTAGCCTAGATAGCGTGTTAACAATTACAGTTATCAATGAGGGGTTTTGGAGAGAAGAACGGTGAACCTGTTGGTGAGTGTCTCGTATTCTTTGTTGAAGGAAAGCAGAATATGGATGGACGACTCTTGGATCGTATGTGTGATGTGTTGAAAAAATCTCAGGCAATTAATTATGATCGAAACAATGATTTGAACATGAATCCACACACTTTGGTTACCTCAGGAGAAAGGTTCGGGTTCTGAGCCTAAAACGCTTAGATATACACCGCTCAGCTCTCAGTAGCTTCACCACTAGATCCCAATGTGGCCATAAAACCCCATCGTATCCAGATGTATACTAAATCTTTCAAATTTTCACATTTTGCTCTAATTTGAGACAAATATACCCTAGGGAAGCTTACAAAACTGCAAGTCAACTCAGTTGTTTCCTTTGAAAGAAAAGTAGTCTCCGATCTCCAGTCCTCCAAATAGCTTTTCTGGATTCAAACCAAAGGACATTACGATATGATTTATGCTTTGTTACTTTAAACCTTTACCTGACGTAGCGGCAAAACCGACCAGCGTTACTCACAAAAAATACCATTCAATTTTCATTATTTTTGCCTCAAAATCATAGCTTATGACCTCCATTGTAACGCGCTCGTTGAGCTCGTTCCATGAGAGGACATAAGATATGTTTTGAAGCAAAAACAGGAAAAAAAAATAGTTATTCAATAATATTGGTTGCACGTGCCGTCTGATCTTCATGTTAGGTAAAGGGTTAAAAGATCGTTGTTCCCGGGGCATTCGCGAAGATGATCAAATTAGGATGTTGGGGTGATGGTGTAAACCTGATTTGTCCCGATTCTAATGGCTCAAGTCTCACTGATAAAATATTCCAACTACATCATCATGGCATGCTTTCACCGACTCTAGTTCAAGAAAGCCATAGTAGTAGTACTTCGAAACTTATTCGTGAACAAATACACGAAGTATCCGTGGCACATGGCTGAAGTCCAGTTTGAGAAAATATTCCAATTACATCATCAAGGCATGACTTCATAGATGGCGTGTCTTCATGTACAGACGTAGGTGGAAGATTAGTAAGCCAGGATTATAGTTCGAAACAAAGATTTCTTGACAAGTTATATCTGGATAAATAAATGTAGTTGTGTAACACGTGTGAGCCCCAACTTATCCTTTAAGTTGCACGTACCGTACATCAGACTGGCGCCAATCAACATCGCGAATCTGTTATACTCTAAAACCAACTGGGTGTTAAAAATCAACTGGGTTAAGTGAATATGAACTCAATTGGGTTCATAAACCATTTAATCCAATCGGGTTGATTTTTTTACCCAACTGATTTTAGAGTGTTTTACAGGCCTCCATTTGTATGACTGACTTGTGTGCGTAACGTTCAAGCATTAAATCTAGTGTAATCTGTTTGTTTGTTATTGGGAATTAACGATACTTTCAACATCCAGGGTCAAATCGTGCTGGCATTTTTACGGACGGATGAAGCCGGAGTACCCGGACAGGATAACAGAGAACGGCAAGTAATTGTCGGACAACCCCAGTTTAAATCTCAGCACAAGCTGGTTACTGGTTTGCATCGGTTAAAGGCAGGCCAGGAAGGATAACCGCCACTGATGTACCGCCATCGTGTCAAGCGACTCAGTAGAGGTACACTGCGCACCCGTGCTCCCAAATAGACAACCGGATTGAAGTGTCTTGTACACGAGTACAACAAAAATGACGCGGATCTTTTTCGAATTCTCGACCTTTCGATCCAAGTCCAATGCTCGAATCAATTGGCCGCCGCGCTCTAAATCCAGCCTAGTAATAAAAGTATATGATTACTTGCAAGATCGATTACGCAGGATTTTTTAAAAACACTGGTCTCATTTTCTTTCTATTGATTTCACTACCATTCTCATTCCTCAGGTTCTTTCTAGATTTCACCTACTCGCTTTATTTCATACAAGATAGTGACCTCCTCTTTCATGACACATACTTTACATCGCTGCGAAATAGCCTTAGATGCTGATGTGACGTAAAATACCAGTAAATAAGTACTAGCAAGAGCGCATCGACATTTCAGACCCTAAGTCTGTTCTGGACGAAAGTGACTAGAAAAAGTACTGGGGGTTTCACTCACACCCCCATTATGTTGCCATTAGATGTACCAAACTTTCTCACTCATAAAGAGTGACTGAGGACGTGTTTTTAGAAATTCACGTGGAAGATAATATATCATTACCTGTGAGTATTAAGCAAATGTTCTTCTTCTCGTCTTTGTGGAGCTAATGTGATATCTGCTTTCTCGCCGATTTTTGCAATGTCTGTCTTTTGATCCGGCGTCATCTGGCAATTATGACGTCTTTGTCAAGGCGACGTTTCGACATTTGCTCTATTCACGTCTGGAACTTCTCAGTTGTGGTTTTTCAACATACTGAATATTAATATTAGTTTATCCAATTTAATGAAACTTCGGTAACAAGCGGAATGAAAAGGCAATAGCACAACATTTAAAACTGTTGTAATAATGACAATCATAGGACACTCGATACGCAGTAGCCACCCCCCCCCCCCCCCTTCTCCCTATTTAAAAACATTTTATTTTCCCCTTGCGAAAATTACTCAATTGTGTTTGATAACAATTTGTGCCCAGGAATAATAAAACTGATTGGACAACATTAACAAATTGAATCCAGTGTCCATCAGTGGTGTGATTATAAGGTGGGCCTCTCAGATTCCAGCTCCCCTCCACACACATCAAGGATTTAGTTGGAATTTTGATTTTGATGTTCATTATGGACCGCCGCTTTTAAATTAGTTTTCAAGTGTCGTCTGCTATTGGGTGGGAGGGGTTATAAGCAGTGTTTTGAGGCATTTTTTTGTGAATAGGATATACCTATTTGGACAGTTACGTTGGGGAAAGAGGTTAAAGAGATCACTCCGTGTAGATATCTATTTTTAAAAATTGTCTCAGAAAACCTCTCTTAATATGGTGGATTGAGATTTTTTAAAAATCCGACAGATATTAGCGTAATATTTGGGCTATCTGTTGGAGTCCAAAATTTTACTCAGTGTAATATGAGGAAATTTCTTTAAAAATCTTGAGATCCACCAATAAGAATGCTTTTATATTCGGTGTACATCTCTAGGGGTGGGGGGGGGGGGGGGGGGGGAGTCATTTTCAAAGTTGTTCAAATCGGATCCCTGGGTTAATAATTGGGCTCTCATTCTCCCGAATTTTAACAATGCAATATGAGGAAATTTCCTTAAATATCCTTTTCTTCAGATTCACCAGTCAGAATGTTTTCATATTTTGTATATCGCATCTCTGATCTCTAGGGGGGGGGGGGGGGGGGGGGGGGGCAGATTCAAGTTTGTTCAACTCGAGCTCCTGGGTTAATGTTTAGGCCTCTCTATAAAGTTAACGTTAAACTTGGAGCAATATGAGGAAAGTTCTTTAAAATCTTGTTCAGATCCACCAGACAGAATCCTTTCATTTTTGGTATACAACATCTCTGGGGTGGGGAGAAGATTTAAGATTTTTCAAATCGGGCCCCAGGGTTAATATTTGGGCTTCCTTTTGGAGCCCAAAGTTTAACTTAGCGCAATATGAGGAAATGTCTTTAAAACTATTCTCTTCAGCCCCACCCAGTCAGAATGCTTTCATATTGGTATACAACATCTCTAGGGAGATCAAATTCAAGGATTGTTCAAATCGGGTCCCTGAATTAATATATGGGATCTCTATTGAAGCCTGAATTTTAACTTAGTGCATATGAGGAAATTTTCTTTAAAAATTGAATTCTTCAAATCCATCAGTCAGAATGCTGTCATACTTATAATACAACATATCTAGGATGGGGTGGGGGGGGGGGGGGGTGGGAGGATTCAGGTTTGTTGAAGTCGAGTCCTTGGGTTAATATTTGGGCTTCCTGTGGGAGCCGAATTTTAACTTTGTGCAATATGAGGAAACTTCTTTGGAAATCTTCTTCACGTCCACCCGTCAGAATGCTTTCATATTTGGTACATAGCATCTCTAGGGGGGCAGATTCACCCGGGCGGTTAATATATGGACTCTCTCTCTCTCTCTCTCTCTCTCTGTCTCTCTATGAATGCATTCGTAGTTGGTATACAACATCTCGGGGGGGGGGGGGCAGATTCAAGTTTGTTCAAATCGGGTCCCTGGGTTAATATTTGGGACCTCTGTTGGAGTCCGAATTTTATCTTTGTGCAATATGAGATTTCTTTAAAATCTTATTCTTCAGTTCCACCAGTAAGAATCATTTCATATTTGGTATATAACATCTCTAGGGGTATGAGTTTCAAGATTCGAGTGCCCTGCTTAATATCGGGGAGGGGACAGGGAGAGGGAGATTAGGTTCTGGGTTGTTCAGATCCATTCCTTAGTTGTTTACCATAACATTTGCCTTTCAAGCTGCAGTGACATAGCCATTGGAAGTTTGGGAGTGCTTGTCTACAGCTGATAGAATTAGAAGCAGTCAGGAGGACTTATCATAATAATCATCTGATATGTACAATAGAGTTATGAATAAATTCATGACTTCAGTCCTCTGTAGTGCTGCTGAACCATGACTAACTGAATGTGACCCAACATACTCCTTTGAACCACTTTGCCATGGGGATTGATTACCGTGTAAAATTAGGGAGCATTTTCCACCACCCCACCCAGAACATGTTGATTTCAACAAAGTCAAAATGCGTTGTCAGAACAAACAAGCATCCCAAATTTAACTGGAATCGGGCCAGCATTTTTTGGAGAAGACGCAAACACCATGTTCACGTTTGACGGACCACGAAGTGATCACTATAGCTCACCCTGACTTTCAGACAGGTGAGCTTAAAAGTTCTGGAATAATTGATGTTGTTTGCATGCGTCCAATACATATCATACGAGCTCGTGGCAATGAGAGCGTATGATATGTATTTGGAGTCAAAAAGTGTAAAAAAAAAATTGGACTGCGGTTTCTGTTAATAACTCAGGTTGGATGTGGCCAAAGTTGTTTACAAAAATCGCTATCCAATTTAAAAAAAAACAAAATTCGCCATGACGACTTTTCTTGTTCCAGCTTGAAGCAGAACCTAGCAACTGATATATTACTTAGCTTCATTAAGTCTGAAGCTTATTCAGTAGTCATGAGGCGAAAATTATTTTAAAAAATTAGACTAAAAATATTAAATATTAATTGGTTGAAAACATTAATTGATCAACTTTAAGAATGGACTCTTCAAGACAGGTCATAGTTCGACATGGCCTACAAGATATTGGTGACAGGTTGAAAATATTAATTGGTCTACCTTAACCCTTTAATTAACGTAACTTTGAAAACCGGCCAGCGCTATTCACAAAAATCGCTAATTAATTTTCATTATTGTTTGCATTTTTTGTCTCACAAACATTGGTTAAGATCCCCCTTTGGAACGAGCTCGTCGAGCTCGTTCCAAAGAGGGTCATAACCTATGTTTTTTGACACAAAAAATTAAAAACATTATTTTTTCAAGAATTTTGTTAGCAAGTGTCGTCTGCTTTTCATATTAGGTAAAGGGTTAAGAATGGAATCTTCCAATGGAAGTTAAATGCAAGAATTAAAAAATTAAACGCTTTCGAACTGGAAAAAAACCCGCTCCACTAAATGTGAGCAGTTCCTGTGTTATTATTCATTATGATTTACTCAACCCACACGACATCAACATTTATTTCTTCAACTTGTTCACAAAGTTTCAACAAAAGCAAATGACGTGAACCCTCAGTAGGACGAGCTCGTTCCAATGAGGGGGTCACTTGATATGGACGTGTTGAAAACCTTTTGAAATTGTTTTTTTTTTCAACTGCTTAATTTGTAAATTACACAGTCAGATGCAGCCGATTTCTAAGCAAAAGAGTTAAGTTTTTAAAAAAGTGACAAATTCTTCGTGTGAAAATTGACAGTGAAAGGAGTCGCATTCGAACTATAGTAGGCCTAATGGGTTTCAATGGAACTTATAATTGACCTTAGCAGATGGCGAACAACCGTCTTATCACCACATTTTGTCTAGTAGCAATCTTGGCCTATAAACACAACGGTGCTCATATAGTCGTAGTACCGTTGAACGCCTTACCCTTTATTTATTTATTTATTTATTTATTTATTTATTTATTTATTTATTTACTGGGTTTAACGACACTTTCGACAACCAGGGTCACCTCGTGTTGGACAATTTTACAGGTGGAGGAAGTCGGAGTACTCGGAGAGAACCACCAGACTCGATAACGTACTAACTCCACACATGCAGGTCAAGCATTGGTTGAAGACAAGTGCAACATCGATGTGCAGTACGCCCTAGTATACAGCATCACCATGACCACCCCCCCCCCCCCCCCCACGTTTGATATCGGGTTTAAGTGTCTTACCCAAGGATATAACACAATTGCCCCCAGCGGGGATCGAACCGTAGACCTTTCGGTGTGAAGTCCAATGTCGTAACCACCGAGACACCGAGCTCCCTCCTTACCTTTATGCCTTTTGTGATCAGGTAAGGTAATGTTGCACCAAGAGATATTTGGAAGACTTCACTATAATAAAATATCCGAAAGAAAATATTGATGATCCACTCTGAAATATTATTGGACACATCCAACTTAAATTACTTGATCGGTATTGTTACATACAGGTGCAGTGGGTGTTTTTCTACCAGCTGCTCGACGTAGAATATATCGTAATTCCATGTTGGAGCGTGTGGGGTTAATGCGAAAGCAGTTAATGCATTTGTTCCCATTTTCACTGTTATGGAATCTTTTGTGTCCAAAATGTCACCAGTTGATCATAAAAGCCTTTTTGGAAGCCTTTTAACAAAAATAACCCCCTTAATATTAAAAATAGTGGAGAATTTCATCCAAAACTGACTTATGGATGGTGGCGGGTGCCCAATATTGAGCAGAACAAACTGCCCGACAACTTTCTCCTAACGTCTGGTTGGAGACCGACAATGTATTAAAATTCATATTACTTCTTTGACGCTTTTGCTTGCCTGGCGTCACACAAGTTTGCAATCCTTATCATAAGTACTTATAACAGCAAAGATTTGTTGTATATTAGCCATATAAAATTCCATACTCTTTCGGCAAAGGAAGGCACCTGTGATTGTGAAGAAAAATTGGAAAATTTGTAAGAAACAAAATTAACTTAAGTAAAATGTGTGTGATAAAGAAATTTAACAATAGTCCTTAAAAGAAAAATCACAATTGTGCTGGCCAGTAGTTTTTAAAATTTTGTAAATAAGTTTTATACGCAAACGGCTACCCAATTGGCAGATAGAATTAGAAGTTAATAAATAATTCTATTTCATATTTAACCCTTTAAACACTGGTGGTATCTTCCATGTCAGTACAATGGCAGTCCCCATTCATTATTTGGGGGTAGTCCAATTAATATTTTCATCGTGCAGCCGCGAGGCTGCACGTTGAAAATATTAATTGGGCTACCCAACACATTCACTCAGCAGCCATCCCACTTGAGGAAATTGTGCCGAATCATGCTTCTGGGCCAAGAAAGCGGCCGCTAGGGTTCAAAGGGTTAATTTCAAATTGCAGTGTTTTTGTCGAGCCTCCAATGCTCAGTAATAATAGAGCAAGTTCAGTATTGATATTATTAGGTATCATCCGACTCAGGATATTTATGGATATTCCAGTGTTTATAGGGAGCGGACTTGCAGCTAAGTCTTGTTATTTAATGTTGGCGTATTATTTCTCATAATAACCTTTCTCTGTTTAAAAACCTATCTTACTGTTAAAAAATTGTTTGTAGGGAATTTGTTTACAAATTTAGATGTTCCCTTGGTGGAGTCATTTCAGTAATCTCGAGCGTGCTATCAGAAACAATAATTCATTTTGAAATCAAATAATTTCACATTTCTTATGTGTGGAAACAATTATTTGATCAGCTTGTATTCATTTTAGTGATTAATTATCACGACTAATTTACCGATCTCTAATTATTTTCCCGTTGTATACTGTTTCAGAGCAGTTGTTTTCAACCGCATTACGTCTCCACCTCGACATTTTTTTTACTTAATCACTCATGCCATTACTTTTTGCTGTGTTCTACTTCTATAGCGTTCACAAATATGTTCCAGTAATACTTCTTTAATCAAATTTATTTCCTAAGATTTAACGACACTTTAACAGCCAAGGTCATATCGTGCCGGTGACAGTTTTACGGGTGGAGGGAGCTGGACTACCCAGATAGAACCTCGGAGCAACGACCAGCAGCTGCCAGCTCCCCAACATCGTAACTCCGCACTGCAGCACAGGCAGGGATAGATTGGTTCAAGACACGCGCACCATCGTCGTGCAGTACGCCTTAGTGCACGGCGTCATCGTGCACCCATGTGAGCAATCGAGGTTAAGTGCCTTTCCCAAGGACACAACGCGGGAGTTCGAATCGATCACTCAGACGGTCACCCGCCCAAGGACTGACCGGGTTCCACGTTGCTTAACCAGTGATCTGACGAGAAAAGGTCACCGCCACGCCCCCACTTCTTCAATAACTATTCTTTTTATTTTGACAGTAATCGTAATCAATTTAAACAGGAATAAAAATACTACTATATAAACTGCTCGGAGGCAGGTATTGCTGGGGGTTACAAGAATGTAATTGTGACATGATTCGTCCCACTTTCCTTATTTGGTCGTATGGTCGATCAAAAAGACCTAGAAGGGTCTTATTTGTGCGTTTGCTTGGCCTCTATTTGGTCTTGGTTTAGTGGTAGATAAAGCCCCGTTGATCGGGAGTCTTCCGTTCCCGAAAGACTGTGACAGAGCAAGTCAGAGAATTTCGGCAAAATCAGAATAAACAATCATTGAATCAACCAATAAAGGTGCGAGACCAAATATTGGAAAAGTTGACCTACCATAGCTGAATGATTGTTTGTGACCCAATAACCATTTGGGATTTTTCGAACGCCCTGTCTCACAAAATATTGACCTTCTTTTAGACATGACCTTGCACATCAGTTATCACTTTTGCATCATCGCTGTACACACTCAGTACATCACACGATGGCTTGCAACCCCAGAAGTGATAGCTAGTCATAGTTAATTGGGTTTCTAGGATACAACACACGGGGGTTGATACACTTGAATCTTTGGGAAGGGCTGGACAAAATAAAATAATGAACTCACTCGGAGGAGCAGTCTAGTTTTAACACCTCAATTGTAATTTAATCATTCATCTTGTTATCATATTCCATCATTGTTATCAGAATAAACGTTATTGTTTTCCTCTTTAACCCCTTCTGTTTTGTGCATACACTCCCTAATCCTTTCCCCCTTATGGTTATAGTCTGGGATAATTCGGTTTTATCTAGTAAAGCATAGGCCTGTGGTGTTGTGACCTCCCCATTCATCAAATTAATTTTTGACCTGCCAAGATCAAATATTTCCACTGAGCCAATGACAGTTGTACAGACGTAACCAATAACCATTCTACAGAAACAGCCAAATGTATTAGCCCACCGCTATCAGCTTGGGTTAGAGGGATTCTAGCAGCCAGAGATAAAACCATTATCACTTTTCTATTATTAACCCTACCAGTGGCAACCATCCACCAATCGGTAATTTAAACCATTTAAGCGCTGGCCAGCAGCTCACTACCACTGCCAACAGTAACTACCTTGTAACCATTTACCAGTGGTAGTTCGAACCAATAGTGCATAACCAGCTCATTAACTCATTACATAACCAATTACAAAATACAGAATTACCTGACCTGGAATGCCTTGGAGGTTAACCATGTCAGACACACCAGTTTTGTTCACTCTATCACATGTTATGGGCTTATGGGTTTACACTAGGCTTTAGCTGTATCCCTGCTCCAGAAAGACTACACAGTCTGGGGTGATCCGATGTATTGATCTTAAGGGGCCCAGCCCTGGAGTAATTAGCAATAAATGTTGTGTTTTCAAGCTTTTATGCCCAATCCCAATCCTCGTTACGACACACGCATCTGTCAATGGGTTCATAAACTGTTGTATCTCTCAGGTGATGTTGAAGTGAAGCACTGCGCAAATAGTCAAACTTACTCAAAATGGTCAACGGATTTATCTGGCGCTTTATATTTTAAAGGCATACGCATGTTACGCTTGAATGTCGAGAGCTTGAAACCCAAAATAGATATCCTGAGATGTGAAGTACCGGAGTCGACATTTGTGTTTTTATCGAATCATGGCTGAACGAAAATGTAAATAATCTCGATAACTAAATTCCTGGTTATCATTTGTCGATGAGGAAAGATCTTTCAACCAGAACTTAAAAAGTATCTGGCACCAAATGTACTCCAACAACGAAGCATGACTACAGCAGGGGGGTAACTTTATCACGGGAAGAGTGCTCGATGGTTGAAATCGGAACTTTTGAGCTGAAAACAGGTCCAAGAGGTCTTCAGACGGGTTTTATAAAAAAGGTGCTCCAGCGTTCGAGGAGTACATAGATGGATTGTTTCTAGGGGGGGGGGGGGGTGGGGGGGGAGTAATTGTTGTTCAAGGTGAATCCAAGTCACTGGGGTTTAAGGGAGTTTAAGGAAAATGCGATGGAAGAACGTGCCAAACGCGTAACTGAGAAGTAACGGAGACCCTGGGACATTACATTCTAGAATGCTCCAAATTTTTGCCCAGCAGAACAAGACTCTTTGGGAAACTTGTGGAAAAATGGGATGAAAATATGGAGTATAAGTGGATGAGTATAAGTGGATGAGGGACAGTGTCAATTTATAGTTGGGGAGATTGAGGTGGCGCTAATGGGTGGAAAGATAAAACAGTTTTTGAATTAATGCTGGGAGACTAGGAGGGAGAGTGGCAATGCTGTTACAAAGTGGCAAATTGTGTTACAAAGAAAGATTGATTAAAGAAGTATTAAAGTGGCAACAATAAAAACACAAGTTGGAAGGGCAGATGAAAATTTCACGCACTTTTAATTTCCTCAAAGGACTCGAGTTCACAAATTTACAAATAGAACTTTTACTGGTAGAAATCATTAGACTGCTGTGAGGAATTTCACTCGATTGCTGGGAGAAATCCGCCCATTGGCTGGGGGGGGGGGGGGGGTGGATAGCTACTTGTTGCTGGGAGAAATCACCTATCTGCTGGACGTGTGAGAAACTCCACCAAATTACTGGAATAAGCCCACCCACTGAATTCCACCAGCCATCATTTCGCTTGAGTAGCTATGCAAATACAGAAACTGTCCAATTGGACTGGTAGCTTGGCAAATTATGTATTGTTAACAAAATTACACTATTGTATACTCATTGCTGTTTTAGTGTCACTGGGTAAGGACTCCACTAACCTGGGTGCATGTGACAGACTTGGAAATCTATTCGTATGGAACTTTCATTAATCTCGCCGCCCCATACCAACAATATATTCAGCCACATAAAAGCAAAGTTAAATTGCAAAAAATATTAAGTACCCTGTATAACTCTTTCTGTCTGTTGTGTACGCTTAAGAAACCTTTTAATGATGGAATAAATTGACAAAACGTAATTTACTCCTGGTCATTCAGAGTTTTGCATGCAGCCTTAACCAATCTTTCTGCATAGCCATTTGATGCGGTGATCCTGGAGAAGTTCACTTGCTCAGCCATGCTTACATTGTTTTCTACTGAAGGGTGACCCTACACTGATCCACGAACACTATTCTACATCTGTAGCATATTGCATAATACGTTGCTTCCCCGACCACTCGAGTACTTCCAAACTTACAAACCACTGACACAGACTGGTGTCATCCTGACGATTTATTTAGCACTTGTTAAGTAACCCAGTTGAGGAGAACGACTACAAACGTAATATTTGGTGTCAAAAGTAGGATCGATTAATAAAATAAATAAATAAATAAATAAATTAATTAATTAATTAATTAATTAATTAATTAAATAAATTATAAACTGGATTAGTGTTATAGAGCAGAATAAATAGTTAACTTTCCGATGGATAATTCAAACAAGATAATGCTGGGAGCCAGGTCATGTATTTAGTCTAATACTACCTATAGTACCATCAGCTGTGATAGGGTATTTCAGGCAAAGACATTCTGTGTCTCACGAGTCCATACGTTCTCTAAAATGGACCAACAGTTTGATGAAGTTGATATATGTCTTGAGAGACAAATGAAACAATATGCAGATGAAAGATAAGTTTAGTACATTTTGTGAACAAACTGCTAAGAGTATTATGAGATTACAGCAAAAACTGGCTGAGCAGCTGGCTTATCAATCTCCCTTATACTACAGAGGTGAATGATGCAGCAGTACACTCTTATCCACCCAACGCTAAGCCTGGGACTTATCCCGTGGAAGTTAAACCACAGCAAAATGACGGGACAGAGTATCTCGAAGAGTACCTTTCCCAATTTGAAATGTTTTAATGTGATTCAAGAACAAAATGCTTGTATTTGGCTGGGAGTTTGAAGGGAGGTGCATGGGCACTTCCAAACGAATTGAGTGAACGATACAAAAGAGATTATGAGTGTCTTGTGCATTCTTTGATTACTTCAGTGGTTCAATAAACAGTGCTGGGATGTTCTGTGTCTATCTGCATACTAGGGTAAGGAGAAACAGGCGCCTCCTTCTCTTACTGGTGTCTTTGCCTTGGACGACCTCATAGATGCATTACCTAATGGTGACATGCATCTTAGATTTCGACAACCCAGGCCGAGCAATGTGAATGAAGCAGAGATGCTGGCAGTCCAGCTGGAAAAACACCGCACCTAGAGGTCAAATAGCCAGATCTGCTCAACAAGATGAGACCAATTCGCTTACAAAAACTATGAAACAGAGATTTAGGGGGTTCAAAGGAGAGCTCGAAAATTTTAAGGGGAGAATTGAGAATTTAAGGAATGAGCTCAGAAATCTCCAATCGAGGAGCAGCTTTCGATCCAATCATCCGCAATTTAGATCAAATAATATAATGTTATAATAGGAACCCTGGGAGGAACAATAGTCAAAACAAGAGTCAGTCCCTCAGTGACAGAGGACCTGCATATTCAAATAAGTGGGAATCTCGGTCTCTGAATGAAGGAAGTAGTCAAATAAGGAGCTCAAACACTTCAGTAACTCTGCTAACAATAATAAGGTAAATGGACAGAAGCTAAGTTGGAGAGCTACGACTTGTAGCAACTAAAAGGAATGTGGAACTGATGAAATTTGAAGAAGGTAATCTCGTATGGTGTGTGAATGAGAACTGGCAGATAGGTGTTTGTCCTAAACTACAAGCCCCATATAGAGGACCAGGAGAGATAATCAAAACAATATCAGACTTGAAATACCTAATTAAATTGAATAAAGGCGGACAATTTAATGTTGTAAATCATAATAAACTGAAACTGTATAGAGGTGAATGTGCTGCCACACGGATAAAGATGTTTAAAAGAGGTACATATAAAACCAAATAAATTCGTACTGAAGCCTAAAAGATGTCAATAAAGCCAACAAAAGACGAACAGAGTCTTACAAGTAGTATATGTCATCAGTATTTCGTATATGTTGTACGTAAATGGAAACTCAAAAGTGATAAATAACAATTTTACTGATGACAACTTTTGTTTTCAGAGTTCAACATCGAGGCAGAAACAATTAATAGGAGACGTAGTTACAAATGACAGAGAATGAGAGATGTCCAAATGTACGTTAAAAAGACAAAACTGTTGAAGCATTTTGTATCCAAAGACTTGATAGTGGAAGAGGCGCCATATAATTGTAGATTATTCGGATTCACGACCCTCAATGAAAAAGGTTTTAACAAGCACAATACAACATTTACCATACAGAAAGAAAAAACAAAAAAATCAGGAGCATGGGTCGCCTCACACTAAATGAAGACTCTTACGATGGGGAGGGTGGGGGGGGGGGGGACTATGAATTCATCGAAGACCTGATAAGACCAGCTGATAAAACTGACAAAATAAGTACAGACATTGGTGATGATGCAAATCCTTAAAACTTTAAATGATCAACGATCTTAAAAATGAAGACATCAACGAGATGAATCTCGAGATTGACAGTATGAAAACTCAAATGTTATCACTGAAAACTGCTTTTATATCACAAATGAGTTTAACGGCATCAGCACTTGCGAATGCAACTAATGTTATGTGAAATCAAGAAACCAAGCTAAAAGAACTGTTAAGACATAAAGACTGTGAAACCTGGGTTACCTCATCACCAAACGAGGGAAAAGACACCATTTCTAATGTACATGGTGATATCAGTAGTGAGAAAAAAGAAAGAAAATAAACTTTAAAGATTCAAAGAGATGCAAGAAGAGCAGAGATATTTCAAGGTTTGGTCCAGCTTTTCTCAGAGCCATTGAAACTTAAAAGTGTGTGTACAAAAGAGGAGTAAACTTTGATTTGTGGAAAGAAATTAACATTTTGATTTCCAAGTTATTGTAAATGCCTTTGATTTTTTTTATGTTTCTGTTTCAGATTTTTCAATGATGACTCTCTGAAGTGGTACTGATATTTGAGCTTGTGTTATTACCATCACAGAGACCCACACTTGCGCTCCCTGTGTAAATACATCCCACTTGTAAAAAAAAATTGTGTGAGTTGATTGAGCTAAGTATTGTAAAAGTCAGTTGGATTATGATTCATGTCATTGATAAAACTTGAGAACCTATCTTATGACCCTACCACCCCCCCCCCCCACCCCCACCCCTTTTCATTCCAGGCGTAAATCGTATTTTACATAAATAACCCTAAAAGTGTACTGCTATTAAAGCTATTTGTTTTTAAAACACCTATTTATTTATTTATTTTCATTTTTATTTATTTATTTATTTATTTATTTATTTATTTATTTATTTATTTATTTATTGGAGTTTAACGACACTTTTGACAGCGAGGGTCACCTCGAGTCGGACAGTGTTACTGGTGGAGGAAGCCGGTGTACCGGAAAGAACCACCGATCAACTGTCAGTCTAGGCTTACTTGCGCGTAGGAATTGCCATATCTAATGGCATACAAAGTACGGCAGGTTCTCCTGGTTACTCATAACAAACACAGGCCATGTTTCCCCGGAGGTCCATTGGCTGAAACATTGCTTGTGCACAGCACAGACCATATGTACAGAATTTGACAGCCTTACTCTGGTAATAACGCGTAGATTAACGCGCAGATCGACGTGCTATTTGTGCGCATTTCATGACAGGACTTCTAGTTTTAACTGTATCTATCTACTGAGACACCGCGCTCCCAAGCACACCTATAACATCTCATGATTTGCCACACAGGGTTTTCTGGAGTGATTCCAACAGGTCTCATTACAGAGAGTTATAGTGTCATAAATGTTTTATGACAAGGCACATACATTTCTTTGTAAATAGATCTGGTAAAAATATAGCGACCTGTAATTAATTATAACCCTTGCCCATAATATTTTATACTGTTTCCTTTGCTTTCTCATTCTAGTGCAATAATAGTACCTTCAAGTACTATTCATGGTGAGGGTGGTGGGAAAGAGCTTGCATATTTAGCTATTTCTGACTGGCTGCACCATGAATAATCAATGAGATAATATTATTAGTTATCTTATGTAGGATATGGAACCATCCTCAGAAGTTAATAGTTAAATATTCTCCACAGACCCCAAAAGGTTTAAATAACTTATATATCTGAGTAGCAGCAGAACCTGAAGGGGCCAGAATATGTCAGATATCTTAATGACATCAGAGCCTGAAGGAGCCAGAATGTTTAGTATGTACATCAGAGCCAGAAGGGGCCAGAATTTCCTATATGAGAACACAAATAGTTTTCATACACAGGTGATAAAAAATATCACCACAGTTTGTTTAATTAACTGGTAGAGTGCTGGAAGCCCATATTTGGGCTTTATTATCAAGTACAGGTTCTTCAGCTTGAAGACTCATATTCAGTGGATGTGCTTTGTATCATCTTTCAAGTGATATTATTTAGTCTGTAAAGGTTTGCCTTGTTACAATTTATGGGAGAGTGCCCATAGGCACTCTCCCATAAATTGTAACAAGGCAAATACATGTGTACAAGATTTGATGGTCAAACATAATTTAGCACTCTACCAGTTAAGACAGGTGTAAAATATGTGTCATGGCAATTTTGAGCCAAAGTGACTTAAAATTTGCGATATGCCTTGAATGAATGTGTATCGAATTTCCATAATTTGTACAAACAACCGTTACTTAGTAAGCATAGTCGAGAAGCATAGTCAGCAGCGGTGCTTTTTATGTTTTGTGCCGTTCCTGAGCACCAACCTTTGTCCCTCGTGAAAGTGAACCTGGGACCATTGTCATACATTTTGAGATCTCTCCGGCCACCTGAGAATAAATATGTAAAAACATTTGTATTCATCTCAGTTGTCTGTGGATCTTTTCAGCTACATACAACACCTCAAACTCCACTTCGTGTACATGTTGGTAAAACATGTACCTGTCGAGTGAATTTACCCTAGTTTGGTGTGCTGTGTGCTTGAAAGGATTTCATGCTGTGTCTCTTTCCAGCTGCATAAAGCATCAAATGACATTTTTAGCCCATGTGTTTCCAAAACACATATCAGAAATGAAACCGTGTTTTACTATGCGTGTAAATCACATATTTCCTGTTGCGTAAACCATTACCCCATAGATTCTTTCCACCCATTAGTCCAGCAACTCATATAATAGAATTCTACCCTACTTTAAATCTACAGGAAATTGGAGTCAGAATTATTTGCAAACTGGTGTCTCTTTGGACACCTCCTTTTGTCAGCCTGTGCAGTTATGGAGAGAGCATAGAAAAATACTCTCCCCAGCTCTCTACAGGGTGATTGTAAAGATATTGTACTGATGTTTCAGCATATTATTCAACAAATTGTTATGCAGTATACTCAACAGCCGTTTTGGGAGATAAACTTAAGTGTTTTTGCTTCAGTTGTATCTAGTAGAACCACTTTATATTCATTTCTAGGCATATATGCCATAGCATAGATTACGAGCGCTATGCGCGGATAATGCATTCGCCAACTATATGCAATTATCTGGTGTAATCCGGGATTACACAATATCTGCAGTTGGACTGCACGTAGTCTGGGACTGCAGGGATTGGTAGAAATTATCCTGATGATGAGACTTCTCTAATTAGCTCATCCTTGGGTTAATACCTACTAATCATCATCAATCAAAAATTATTCGTTGTGCAATATCCATTTGCACTTCATCTACATATTCATTCTAACGTTATCGTTGTCTGTATTTGTCCTGTGGTGTCTGTATTTGTCCGCTTTGAATGAGTGCGTGAGGTTCCCCAAGTTGTACATACTGTAAATAACATTCCCAATCCTTGAAATTAATAAATTATAAAATCGACGTACTCTGTTTTTATATAACTTAACTGTAGACTTAATCTACTGGTGTCGGAATCCTGACAGGAGTTATTATTGATTTATTTGACATTAGGCATGTGGGGTAATTTTCTCAACTTTAGCTTGGCCGTCATTTTTGGATTGTGCGATACAGTGCGCCAGTATCTGATTTTTCAAGAGTGAATGCTAACCTATATGGAAGTATCAAAACATTAATACAAGCTTTTTAGTAGTCACAGATAAAAGAGATGGCTTGTCCCAAAGTTACTTCCTTTCTTCCCATCAGGTTCCACGTCCAAATCAAATCCATTCCTCACCCCAGTTATCTCCCTTAATATGCTTGCATATTCAACCTTCTCATTGACATTGCCCCAATCCCTTCCCTTTCCATTGTAACCGTTTGCACATTAAAGTTAGCTTTATTCATGTGGGTGGTTGGTAACTAGTATATTGGTGGCGCAATCACGAGGATGTATGACAAGAGAGAGATGACAGGTGGAATGTCATGGTCGTCTGCGTCAAGACCATAGCTTTAAAGTTACATATATTTTTAACCCATTGCCGTTCCCAGCCACTCGGTTTCTATAGACTTAATGTTCTTTAAGGTGTCTGTTCCTCAGAATATACCCTCACACAGACTGGCACCATCCTGACAAAACCTACTTCTTAAAAATTGGGGAAAAGCACCACCGATGAAACAAGACTACCAAAATGGTGATTCTCACTGCAAAAACCGTGCAATAATAATTCTTTGGCCATTCGCTGATTCGTCGCGGGCCACTTACGACGAGGCCTACATCGACCCAGTCCCCGCCAGATTATTCCTTTCCCACTCACTCTACTAATCTCATCATCAAAACCTGTTACATAATTCCACTCACTGGCACTTTCTCGATATCCCCAAATATAAAATTGGTCCTTTTTCTTATGCCATTCCGCATCCTTTTATTCTTCATATTTTCATCCCATTTTTTCCTTAGTTTCCAAAGGAGTCTTGTTCTACTAGGCAAAATATTTGGGGCACTCTAGAATGAAATGTTCCAGGGTCACCGTTACTACCAAGTTACATATTTGGCACGCTCTTCTCTCGCCTTTACCGATTCTCCCCCTCAACCCTAGTGACTTGAATTTCATTTGAACAACAATGACCCCCCCCCCCCCTCCCACCCCCACCCATCCATCCATTTAGGTACTCCTCGAACGCTGGCGCATATTTTTGTATAACCCGTCTAATTCAAGTTCGAAAGTTTCTATTGCCATATTCGAACAACCCCCATATGATACAGCTACTCCCTGTTTAAGCCACCCTCCCCACCCCCCCCCCCCACACTCCTCTCTAGATCTTCATTCTTTATAGAGTAATTTTCCATTACCTCCCTCGCCTGCCTTATCCATCCTGTCTGAATGTTAGAGTGCCATACGTGGTTACGTATCGTTTTACACCATCAGGTCTTTGGGAGATTTACCAGGTAATTCAGGTAGCATAATATTCCTATATCTATTCTCTCTTTTTAATCGGCATCCATCCGAGTGCCCCTCTGACCGCTTCCAGTGAGGCTTCGTTACTAGATCCGGTTACCCAGCGACCCGCATCATTTTGTATGACCTCCAAGTTCCCCAGTACCGATTGGTTTTGAGGGATCACAACCGTTCCATAAGTTATGTTTGGTAATCCCATCCACTCCCAAATAGTTTCTCCCACTAAGATCTTGTTAAAGCTATTTCTTCCAACCAGTTTTAAAGGACGGAGTATTCTTTTCCCTTAAGTTTAATTGTGTGGTTTCTATATATGCCACTACCTGTGACACATTAAATAGCTCCCAAGTATTCGTATTCCCCGTTTCCTCCACCGATATGTCATTGCTTTCCTCTTCACCAATAGAGAATTTACCAACCATCCACCTTCGCGACGCAATTACCCTACGGCCTACGTGTATTACTTTTGTTTTCATTCAGTTCAAATTGCCATTTATATCAGTACTTAATAGCTTTTATGGCCCATCTTCACTCTCGGCGAATAAAAACATGTCATCAGCAAAGACTAGCACTTGGATTTCTGTCTCTCGAACGTTGACTCTTTGCGCTTGCAATCGAGGCTTCTAAATCTTGTATGTACAATGCAAACAGTGTCGGTGATGGAATGCACCCCTGCGTACGGCCAATCTCCAATGGAACCCTTTTTGTTGAGATGTTTCCCAGGTTGAGTACACTCTGCACATCTCTGTACAGTGCTCTCATGATTCCGACAAAACTTCATCCGAATCCAAGGCCCTCAAATTTCTGCAACCCCCCCCCCCCCCCCCCCTCCAAACTCACATGCTTTCCACGCCAAGGAAGGCCATAAACAACTTTCTCTTATTGACTTTTGTTGATTCTTTCAGTTGGGCGATAGTAAGCAAGTGGTCAGTGACTCATCTCTCTCTCAGGAAACCCATTCTCATTTCCCTCAATCCTCTTTCTTCGACATTTTTCACAAGCAGGTCATCGAGAACCTTGCAAATATCCATCTGCAATTATCTAAAACATCTCTGTCCTTTTTAATGTATGAAGATTATCCCGCTTTCCTTCCACTTAGTCGGGGCCCCTTGCTTTGAGATTGCCATGTTGAATAGCGCTGTAAGATGCTCATGTAATGGATAACCTCCTCTGTTTAAAACCTCGTTAGGAATTTCGTCAGTACCCATTCCTTTGGCTTTCTTTAACTTGGTGATTACATTTGGTACTTCCCTCACCTCAATTTCCCTGCATACTAAGTCTGATAAATTTTATGCCCATCTTTGTGTGTGTGATGGGAGTTGTGCGTCCTGGGTCCAGGGCGAGGATCTGGGAACTTTCCATGTACGCGCGATCTCAGGTTAAAACAATAACATCTAGTTATTTGTTTAAAATATTTAGTTTTAAAGAGAATCAGATGGAGGTGTATGGGATCTCTTGGTGCAACCTGGTTGTTTGCTTCTGAAAAGACGATGGAAAAGATCAAGTTGCTCCACAGTACGAAACCAATAGCACAACCCACAATTCTAAATATTTTCCGTAAAAATGGAAAATAAGTAAATGAACGAAGACGTTACATCGCGTAAAATAAGGAATTTATTTAACAGTTTATATACACGTGATCATAACATCATTGTTGCAAACAGAGGATGCAAAATATCATCTCAATAAAAGGTTATTCATCAAAATCGTCTCAACTGAATGAATGCCGACTTCAGCCAGGCAGTCATTTATTGTACCTAAGAAGTTGGGCTAGTCGAGATAATCTCATAAAGTTTGTCAGCTGCAGGGATTACTATATCGCCTTTGACCTGTCGATGTGAGCGATTCACTGTAAAATTTAACCCTTTACCTAATCTGAAAAGCAGACGACACTTACAAACAAAATTCTTGAATAACTATTTTTTTTCATTTTTTGTCTCAAAAACATAGGTTATAACTACTCATTGGAACGAGCTCGGCCAGCTCGTTCCAAAGAAGGGTCATAACCTATGTTTTTGAGACAAAAAATGAAAACATATTAAAAATTAATTTGCGATTAATGTGAATAGCGCTGGGCGGTTTTGGCAGTTACATTGGGTAAAGGGTTAAAGTTGGTCGGGTTTTTAATTTGCAAAAGTAATCATCTATATGTAAACGTACGTATGTTTTCAAAATATTATTTTGGCTCAAACTGCCCATCATAATTTAGCCCTAAAGCAAAGCAATTGGGATACCCCACCAGCGCTATTTCCAAAAATCGCCATTCAGATTTTTTTTTTCCCGCTTACTCCTTCAAAACAAGGCTTTTATCCATTTGCACACTGATATAGAAATATCAAGAACCCGAGAAGGTTTCCAATAATGCAACTAGGAGTTTAATTAAATTTTGTTTAACAGCGTCCATTGATCTCTGTCATACAAGATGGAACTGGTTAAATTCCTAGTTGTATAACGGGGAAACATTGTTGCTCGAAATCACGGTACAGTGAGGACAGTTTTTCGATGATTAACGCCCTTGTTCCAATGAGGGGGTTATAAGATTTGTGTTTAAGGAAGAAATGACAATGTTTAACTATTCAAGATTTCTTCTCCAGTTCCCATCCTCTACTTGTGTTATGAAAAGAGTTGTTGAAACTTGAAATGACAATTTTCCATAAATGTAACTTTTAGATAAACTATCGTAAAAATCCGAAACATAAATGAAACATAGGGATTTATTAATTGGGGTTTAACAACACATTCGACTGCCAGAGTCACCTCGCGTCGGGCAGTTTTACGGGTGGGGGAAGCCGGAGTACCCGTAGAGAATCACCGAGCAACTGTCAGGCTACCCAACGTACTAACTCCACACCTGCAGGGTTAACATTGGTTGAAGACAAGTGCACCATCGATGTGCAGTACGCTTTAGTACACTACGTCACCGTGCCCCCAAGAGGGCAACTGGGATTAAGCGTCTTGCCCAAGGACACAACGCGGTTGCTGCAGGTGGGATTCGAACCTACGACGTCTCGGCTTGCAGCCTGCATCTCTACCTACGGAGCCACTGCGCTCCCAAAAACTTAGGGATACTGTTGCATCTAGAATTTACAAATATTGTTCGAAAATATTATTCGAATTGCTTAATCAATTTAAAATATATAGATATTGAAACCTGTATACAAATGGTTCTACGACAGTTTTATTCTAATAATATATGTTATTTTCGTTTGGATAATTACACGTGCAGAAAGAGGAGAAAATGGAAACAACCATCAAAAAGCTGCATGTAACTGTACGACTCGCCACAGAATACCCAGGCACTATGGTGAATAAACAAGTAACAGAAGGTATGGGCACCAACAGCGAATAACGTCTCAGAAAGTTTATCCCCATGTCTTCATTTACATAGGAGGATTTAAGCCTAATTTTCTTTTTCATCTTGGAACTTCACCCAGCCCCATTTTATCCCCAAAACAAGAGATGCAATTCGATTCGCTTTTTCTTTTACAGTTCAACAACTCAAATCATGTTTTTTGACAATTCAACGCCCAGCGCTATCAAATGAATGTACAAAAAGTATGATTTATGTGTAGCTGTAAAAGAAATTGAGCAAAGAAAAAAATGGCCAAAAATCAAATCTGATACTTCCTCAACATTTAGAAAAATACCACAAGAATATTCAACGGCCTGCGCTATCAAATGAATATTCGAGAGATATTATACGTTTGCTAAATATTGCAGAAACATCGAAAAGACTGTGGGAATAAAAAAACATGGGAAATGACTTTAGTTTCTGTTAATGATTTAAAATACGGAAAGCAAATCAAACAATTAAGAAAATCCACTCAAAGGTTGCTTCAGTTATACGTGAACCATATCTTAGAAACATTAAACGACCAGCGCTCTAAAATGAATATTCAAAAGATAAGATTCAAGGACAAGAAAAAGGAAAAATTAAATAACCGACAGTTAAACCAAATCACATGAGTATTCAACGTCCAGCGCGATCAAATGAACGCTCAGATGATAGGCTAACAAATCAGTACGAATAGAAAATAATGGAAATAATGTTAGAAAACAACAACATCTAAACATCAGTTGCTATTATTAACTAACACAGTGGGGCAGCTTCTCAAAATTTATCTTGAAAGTAAGTAACTGGAATTCGCGGGCTCGATAATCGATATATGCGTATGTAATTACCTTGAAGATATTTTCTAACAAATATCTCGAGTCGTCGAAAAGTTTCGAACCAAGCAGATAAAGTGAGTCCCCTAAAAAACGCCCCCGAATCGAGAATTCTGTTGAAAAGAATACCATATTTGCGGACGGTTAGAGCACGGACCAAGTTCAGAAATGCAAGGATAAAGAGCTATATTGAAAATGGGAACCAAGATGACAAAGGGCATCAGGACAGACATTTGGTTGATGGAACACAACCATTGCTCCGGTGATTATTTCATTTCCATTTGTGACTCTGTATTAATCTATAAAGCCTTACAGTTAAGTACTGCTGAACTGGAATTATTGTCCGGTTCTTTGTCATCCTTTGTCATCCTTCATTCATTTAACTTTACGACGCGATCGATATAATTATGGTAGCAATAAAGACCCACAAACTTAATACCCGATTGCCCAAGCGGCACGGTGTAATAAGATGTACTGCACGTCGACGATGCACTTGATTTCAGCCCACAATGTACTAACCATGCTTGTGTGAAATTAGTATGTTTGGAAGTTTGCCCGTTGCTCGGTTCTCACAGGCTTCCTCCGGCCGTAAAACTATCCGACACGCGGTGACCCTGACTGTCAAAAGTGTCGTTAAACCCAAATAATTGAAAAAGAAGGCCCCCACATATCAATAAATACTTAATGGCCTTGAAGAATATCGAATTTACCTACAGTAACTTGTATCAGATTCCAGTGGGGTCCAGAAAGTTATTAGCGAAATCGCAAACGAGTTATTGTATCCATTTGAATATTTCGCGAGATTGATAATTCCGTAGCAAATATAGTAACAGAGAACTTCTATTATATAACACGGTCTACTCGTAGTTTTGTGAACATAAATTCATAATGATCACATTTAGTCTTGAGCATCAGGTATACATGTACAGTCTCAGACTGGGTAGATGATTGTTGATGCACTGTGCGTTCAATTTGGCAAAAGTAATCCTTACACTAAACTTCAAGCGTTAAACCTCCTTGCAGGGAGGGGTACCCAACGAAGGTTTCTTGTTAGGTTTGGAGTCCGCAAATTATAGTTGTGCGATAAATCTGTCCTTACTCACCAGGAGCCAATACTATAAAACTTTTACAATTGTATTTTCTAGAATTGTGTTTTCTACCTATTAATATAACTGACTAAAATGAATCATTAGCATTTTAAAAGATATGGCAATTTGCCAACTGGCAAATTGCCAGATCTTTGAAAACGCCAATGGTTCATTTCAACCCATTTAAAGTCATAACTAGAAAATGCAATTCTAGAAAATACACTTGTAAAAGTTGTATAGTATAGGCCCCTCGACAAACTCATACATGTCTGGGAAATTAATTTCAAAAGTTATTAATACTTCTTTCAAGCAGTGTTTTCAGACAAGCATCGTCTGCATGAACACACGGTTGACACACTTGACCAGAAACATTTGCGCTATTTATACGACATTTCCTTCTGTGCTATTCTTGGAACAGTCAGTGTTGGAGTACTTTCTGTGTTCGGGCTTAAAGGCGAGTAGATTCAACTTCAGGCTCCCGACGTGTTAATGAACTAGTTCGCGAAATGTCACCACAAACAGTGGGTTCAAAGCACACAGCTAGGAATAAAAAAGAGTGACATCGGCAAGAAGATCTAGGCACAGGATTAGTGCACCCATGCAAATGCTTCCTAACTTCGAGAAATATATGAAGCAATTAAGCGGCCAAATGATGGACATAACACTTTCTGAGATTTTAGATTAGTTCATAGTAGTTTCTTGACATCTATCAGAAAATTTGGACTCAAAGGTTGAAATGTGGTAAAAAATGTATACGGGGAAGTAATTATTATTTTTGTTTCTTTTTTCTATAAATTGATTTTCACCTGGCGCGATTTAAGAGTTGGCTTTCGAAACATGTCTTACTTTAAATATGCCGCAGGACAAAAAAAAAAATGCGGCGAAAATAAGAGTAATTAATCACATTCATTTTCATTAGGGCGGATTCCAAACAGATATTCTCACTGTACAAGAGAGCTGCATTTTAATAATTAAGAGACAAAAGTTCTTACCAAATGCTGAGGATGGAATTCAGCGAAAGGACTAGGAACATCTTTGAGAGTCATATCATTCCGAATGTGAAAAAAAAGTCTCCCATTGGAATATGTTTTAACCTTTTAACCTAACACGATATTTTAAAAAAATAAATCAAATTTAAATTTTTCGAAAAGAAATTTCAAATTTTTTTCATAAAAACATACAAATATAGATACCATTAGAACCGGCTCGACGAGCTGTTTCTTATGATATCCATATGTATGATTTTATGGAGAAATTGAAGATATATTTCAGGCTGTTGTAGGCTTGTTCTGGTCAATTTTCTGGGTGTTTTGGTCACTATGTTAGGTGAAGGGTTAAGTTTAAATTTCAAGGAAAACCATGTGCTTTGGAAGCATATTCAGTTTATAATATTAAGAGGCCCTCATACCAAATTCGACACCGGCAATGACCATCGGGCTCCTGGTGGTCTTCCCTGTACTCTTGGTTTGTTGTGTTCATTTATTGTACAGCCCATCCCTTACCCATAGTAATTTACCCGTATAGTTGCTATGTTGTGTGCATTTACCACCTGGCCTCACAAAAGCGTGTAGAATTTTTAAAAAAATATACTTGTTGATACGTCACGGACACGAACTTGTCACTATCCTTGCCATCAGTCATGAGCTTCAGAAAAATAATCTATCGTTAGAAAAGGTATCGAATCTAAAATGTTTTGCTTTTTCGGCGATTATGATGAATAAACCTTTGATGCCTCCCTTAGTTTTTATGCTTTAGGTAATCTGTAATATGTACATGGATGATATTATTTTCTGGGACGCCGGAAGGAAATTTATACTGCAGGGCACATTAGATTAAGAGGGAACATTGATATTTTTCAAGGTCAGCTCTCTGTCTTAACAAATCGTCGAATTCGCCCAGGGTCGTACCTAAATTTCGACTCACAAGTTTAGCTACTTTTCCACCGAGATACAGATTATGGTCCCTCATTGGAACGAACTCGACGAGCTCGCCCCAGTGATAGATGATGAGTTGTTTTAGTGAAAAAATAAATGAAACTTTTCGATCAAAACCATTCATTCGCATTGTTGCCTGTTTTCAAACTGAGATGTGCAAAGAGTGGAAGAATAGAATTTACTGTTAAGCCATGTTTACACGAGCGTCTAAAAAATATTTTTAAAAAAGACAAAAGAATTATAAAATCTATTTTAGGAGAATCCAGCAGTATATCAGGATGCTCTACTCTAAGATATAATACTCCACGGGACAGCACCTGAATTGCCCTTTTTGTCCACGTCCCCGACACGCAACTAGAGCCACTTCCCTGCGCTTCCCCACACATACGGCACCTTTAAGATTGTCTAGTAAACATGATACTGCATGCCCCGTTACGTGGGTCCATTGCATGGCGGGCTGAAACCCCAAAGGCTCATGATTCCGGCGCCCCTGAAGAGCATATAAATCAGTTTGGTATAAAATAAAATGTATTCCACGTGACGTTCTCTAAAATTTCATGTCACAGTGTATCATGCACTTAAACCTGCAATTAACATGCCTCGTCCAGGAAAAAACTGAAATAACTATGCGAGTCAACGTTGGACTCCTCTGGAATGTTATCTTTGGAGATGTCAGCCTTCTCACAAACCACCGGTTCTTCGTGTACAAAATTTATATTTATCGCTTTATGGAGTTCAGCAATCCTCTCGTCCGCAATGTGCTTGCAAATGCTATGCTGTCTGCCTGAAGTATTCTGATCCATCGAAAGACTATTGAAGTATCGAATTAGGACCCTCACCTTCGACAGTCCACATTGCTGTAGAGCTGAACTAACTGTAAAGAAATATGGAAAGACAATTTTATGAGTATTTGACAAGATAGTAATACTCAGTGAGCGATTGAAATACCATGGATTTAAAAGATTTTTGTGTGATTTGTTGAAACTCTCTCAGTGAAAAGAAAAACAAGTCAAGTCAGAGGAATCGTTTTCTACCCCCGCCACACCCAGAAGGGATTCCCATATCCGCACCTCACTACTTTAAGAGACATGGCTCTAAAATCTATACGTATTATTTTATTTTGATACGGCAATTAAGTCGAAAACGTGATATAGATTTCGCATTGAATAATGAATGGCGAACTTAATCGTGAGAACACTGATGTTAAAATAACGAAATTTCAAGCAGCCAAGTTTTCGCACAATACATTTTGGGAATTTAACTAATTCAATCTTGACAAAGCTCAATGAGGGTTAACAATCTCGATTAGAGAGGGTACTTGAAGGTTGGGGTGACGGGCTCAACAAAAATGTGCAAACGCCAAGTTTTCAAGGTGAGAGCTCGTCGCTCTCAATTATAACAACGACGAAGCGCAAAGCTGATTGAAACCCAATGTTTGAACTACGAACGGTCATTGGGAGCCTTTTATGATCGCATTTTATTGCTGTATGTTTCAGCTTTTACGCGAGAGACCAACGCGCCCATTGAGCGCCTGGAGATGTGCGATATGGCGGGGGATGCAGGGGGGGGGGGAGAGGGGTTAAATCTGATTTGGCACGACCGTGATGACTCAAGTGGTTGGAATACTTGTTAATTGGAACTTCAGTTGAAAAACTTGAGTCTCCTTAGACTTCTAGGAAATTTATTTGCGTTCAAATACGATAAGCATGCACTAGTCATGACGCAACGTCATCTATTTAATTAAGCCGTACCGTGCTCCAAATTGGCCATCCACCCCCCCCCTCCCCCAACCGAATCGGGTATTACAGACCTTCATTTCTATGACCAATTGTGTGTGTGATTTTATGTCAAGCATCAAATCCAGTCTTGTGAGGAAGTACACGATTACTTGCAAGAGAAAGCCGGCAGGAAAAAATATTGAGTCACACCCTAAACCATGTTCGTTACGTCACCAAGTAACCTTACGTCATTAGGAACTTTTTTAAAGTTTAGTCTTCGTTTTAATGGATATTTTGCTTTAGCTATTTGAAGCAGTAAATGGCATCTAAAAACAAAACCATCGACGTAAATGGTTTTTAAAAATATTTTACATGAGTTGAACAAATAGACAATTTCCCCCGATCTACTACCCAAATCAACCGGAAAAAAATTCCCACCACACACAGACACACGCCACAGGTACTCGGCATAACCTGAGAAATTAAAACAAATGATATCTGCGAGCATTTTTCGATGGATGTTGTCGTGCCCCAAAAATAGAATATATATAAAAACAAGGTACACAACTCGTTTTTCGAAAACCATTGCACTCATCTTCATAACACCTCATTCAAATTTGATTCACCCAACGTAACCAGTAGTAACCGGTGTCAATAGAAAGGGGGAAGAAAAATCGTTGCAATGGTGTATTACACGACCGTTGGGTGCTGTCTTGGTTTGTTCATAATAACTGGGAGAACTCGCGAAAAAGGCCGAAAAACTTTCAGTGAAATTTGGGTTTCGAGCGACATTTCTCTGATTTATTATAAAAAATCGAGGTCCCATTGTCTATGTAGGGAAGGCAGGTTCAAATATTATCCGTGTGCCATTCTCAATTTTTAATCTTGGATCGACATTTATTAATTTCTGGTGATCACATTTACCATTTACATATGTTTTACCCTTCACCTAAAAACTCATCAAGTTCCTGGCGACCATCGAAACAAGATTCGCACAAAAACATCGCCAATCTCCCATTGGCTACTGTTCATGCCGAGAAAAGAATCAAAGCTCAATGTATTGAAGCTATATTTAGAATAATTGCACGTGTATGTTTAACTTTATTGCGCGAAATTCAAACAAAACAAACAGCGATGAGACAAAATATCGTATGTAGCTCTCAAGATCATTTACAAAATTTGTAATAATGCAAATCGTGATATGGTATGTCCATTTTGTTGTCACTTGCCACAGCAAGCAATGCTTTATACACCAGGTTAGCATATTTATATTAATATTTGTGTAAAAAATGCAACCATACACACAACACGTTCCAAAATGAAAGTATCGTGCACGGGCCAGTTTGCTGTGGATTGTGCATTCACTCTATTTCCAGACATCGATACATAATTAACTTTACAATATTTCTTATCGAAAAACCGGGTCGCTCGAGAACAGGATAACTGGAACAAGGATGGGTTTCAACAGGGCCATCAGAAGCAATACGGGGCGAGGAGGACAACCTTCAGAAAGGCACTTTTTCCAAGGCAAATACATGCATTTGTACAGGTGCTGACCGAAGGCAGAGCCCCCACGCTCCCCTCCCCCTGCTTCCCCAGCTCAATGGGTATCGAAGAGAAGTGCTTGTTTTCCAGTGGTGGATCTAGAAATTTAGAAAAGAGGGGGTGGCACGATGTATCACACGACGTATAGCATCACCCAAACCCGAAGTTGCGAGTGGAGAGAACAAGTGTGGGATGTCGTCGGTGGGTGTCCAGTGAGGTCCCACGGGAAAATTTTGCTTTGGTTGCATCTAAATCGACGTTATGTCCTCAATCTTGAGTCTCTTGGACGCGTTCAGACATTGGAACTAAAATTGATCCCAAAAATGGAGCAATCGGCAAAACAATTCTTGTGAAAATGGAATGGGGGTTAGGATGCGAGAACACCGGTTACTAGATCAGACTTTCTCTGGTGGCTTTTAGGATGGAAATTCACTTGATTGTTTGAACGTCAAAATGACAGCACAATTCTTGAATCATTTGAAGTGACAACTTTATTACGCCAAAAGTTCGGGCTCTGGGGCTACGACCTCGGCCCCCTTCCTCTCCCTGGTCCGTTGAGCTTATAATCCTCGTTGGAACGAGTTCGTAGAAACTGAGAGTTCATTTCAACGAGGGGGTCAGAAGGCATGCCTTTGAAGCTAAAAATGTAAATATTTAGTTTTAAGAGAAAATTTTGGTGAGTATCGTCTGCTCTTTATGTTAGGTGAGAGGTAAAGAAATTGCTGGTACGGAATAGTTTCATATCTTTGAGTAGAATGTAAAAAAGGTCTAATGTTGTGAAAGCCTTATATATCTTTGAATGTGGGGTATACCCATTATTAGAAAAAAATAATGGTGGGGCATGGCGATGTACCCCGTGTGCACCCCGCACAATCACTACTGAGTGTGTGCGTCGGACGATCATTCCCGTACCAACAGGGTCAATGGAAGGCTCAATCAAAAAGTACATCCCGAATGCTGAGGGTATACGCCTCTAGCGCGAATATTTTTTTATTCAAAGTTCCCATTTCTTTACCCCAGGCTCGGTCAGCACCTGCACAAATGCATGTATTTGCCTTTGGGAAAAGTGGCTTTCTGAAGGTTGTCCCCCCGCCCCCTCACGCTCATTATTGCTTCCTGGGGCCCTGTCAACACCCCTCCCTGTCCCAGTGACCCTTTTCTCGAGAGACCCTGTTCTCCGACAAGAAACGTTGTAAAGTTATTCATGAAAATGTGGGTGGAAAGAACTGGTAGAGTAAATGAACAATGCACAGCAAACTGATCCCTGCACGATACTTCCATTTTTAGCGGTTTTGGCAATCTTCTCTAATTCATTATTGCGTGTTGGAATTTTATTGTCATTCAGCGATGCTCCTTTTACATGTAAAAATGAAACACTTAGCCTTGTCCTTAATAGTAACCGCGTTGTGTCCTTGGGAAAGACACTTCACCCCCATTGCCCATGTGGGGGCACGATGACCCCGTGTACTAAGGCGTACTGCACGTCGATGGTACGCATGTCTTCAACCAATCTAACCCTGCCTGTGCTGCAGTGCGGAGTTACTATGTTGGGGAGCTGGCAGCTGCTCGTCGTTGCTCGGTGGTTCTCTCCGGGTACTCCGGCTTCCTCCACCCGTAAAACTGTCACTGTCATGATTAGCCATTGTGCATAAATATGTGACCTTAAACATCAATAAATATAAATAAATAAATAATAAAAATAAAATAGTAATTTTATTTTTTATACGAAATATATAGATATTTCTAAATAAAATTTTATCTTTTTCATAATTTATTTCCATGTTTTCAGACGTTATTTTATTGTTTTACTCGTGCTCTACGTCATAGCACCCAAAGACAGGAGTGATGTTAACAGTAATAAGTGATGATACAAGCAAAGTGACTTCCTTATAAATCAACCTGATGGTTTGAGACTTGATGAATCTAGGTTAAATGAATAAAAACAACTTTAAAATGTACTAAAAAGGTTGATTACTTTCAGAAAAGCGAGAATTTTGTGCGGACTTCAATGATAGAATAGATGTCTTAGAGATGCGACAGTGGCATAATACCCTCTGGCATGATTAAAATCAGTACATGTAAAAGAATGTGTACGACTGTCAACACCTGTTGGCACGGAACACACTCTGTATGGTCGTATAGTATCCTTTAACAAAAAGGAATGTGTAAGTCTTGTTTGACCAATATGACATCGTGTCAGAGCTTATTTGTCGCCTCCATCCCATTCCGCCTGCCACACAGATTTGATGTACTTATTGATATATTGTTTAAAATCACTGGAAGGAATTTTAAAATCAGCGAGAGGCTTGTTTAAAGCCTGTTTTGCTGCACAGACCGCCCTCGTGTTACCCACATGCCACCACCAAAACACGATATCATATTGATCAGCCATGAGAGTATTCAACTTCTTATGAAGTTTTAAAATGAGAGGGTTCTTCAACTTGGGGTTGAGTAAAGCCAGCAAAGAGGAAAGAGAGTCGTTAAAAATAATCAACTTCCTTTCTTGTACATTCTCGATGTATTCAAGCGCAAGCTGTAAAGCCTTAACTTCAGCTGAGAAAATAGAACTTTTATTTGTTATTCTGACTGAGCTGATCTGATCACCAGCAACAACGTCTGATGATACTTTGTCACCTTCTTTAGATCCAGTTGTATAGATCATTGTATATGCACTATACTTAGATTTTATTTCTGTTCAATCCGACACGGGGTGACCCTGCTGTCGATAATGTCGTTAAACCCCAATAAAAAAAATAATAATTTCTGCTTAAACTGCAAAGAATTTTTTTCAGACTTTTTGGTAGAAGAAAAGTCCAAAATAATTGTAGTGTTTTTAAGATGACAAGGAGGAATAAGTGGTTCACGGCTTATAATTATGTAATAATGTCGTATGTCTGTCAAAAATGATGTGCCCCAACCCAACCCCATCCACCCTCGTTACCACAGTATCTGAATGGTTTGGTATAGCGGATAGAATCACACGCAGACATGATTAATTGAAACAAAATATCTGGGATCGCCAGTTTTATAATATCCTCTTGTATTTATAGAAAAGAATATTTCTTCTTCGTCGTTTTATTTCATTTATATAAGGTCCTTGCTTCCATTCCATAGAACATACCAATACATTTATTAAATTAAATATGTAAATGTAAATATTTCTGGTAATGACTCAAAACCGTTTATTCGTTAAATTTTCAGAAACGTTCTCTGTTTTTTCTCCAACATTTGACTAACGCAGCAGAAAAATCCCGTCCAACCCTTTTCACTAAAATCTTCATACACATTTTTATAACCCCCTCCCCCACCCACTCACAAGTAGTTGTAGATGGTAGGACCAGAATCGCCATGTCCGTCTGTCTCCGTCAGTTCTCTCCGTCCGTAGACCTAATTTTGTCCAGAGATTTTCTCAAACGTTCATGGACCCATCTGCTCGAAACTTGGTATGAATGTTTGCAATCATGGGAACCTGTACACCTGCGATTGTAGTTCCCGTCGGATTATGCCAGAATTATGCCCCCTTTCGACTTGAAAAGCAGGCCTATAATTTTTGTCTGGAGATTTTCTCAGATGTTTATGTGAGGATTCCTTTGAAACTTTTTATGGATGTTTACTATCATTGGAACCTGTGCATCGGCGACAAAAGTTTTTTTGTCGGAGTTATGCTCCTTTTCGTTTTAGAATGCTTGAATTACCTAGAATTTTGTCCGCAATTTTTTTCAGATGTTTATGGGTCGATTCCTTTGAAACTCGGTATGGATGTTCACTACCATGGAAACCTGTGCACCTGCAATTATAGTTTCGATCAGACATTTTTGCCAGAGCTATGACCCTTTTCGCCTTAGAATAATCATGGAGGTAGGAGTTATGAATAGGCCCATCTGGGGCAGTCATTCCTCCAGTGGTTTCTTCCTTCTTTTGTCATTGTTTCCTAAAAAATACAGCTTAAAGGCCGTAGCTGAAACGAATTCACTGAGCTCGTTCTAATGAGGGGGTCATAAGATACATTTTTAAGGAAACAAATTTAAGCATTTTGTTATATACGAAAGAATTACAAGTCTCGTCTTCTAGTCGTATTAGGTAAAAAGTTAAAAATGCTGCTTGTTCATGAAGTGTCAGTAAGAAAAATCAGTTACCTCTTCTGATAAGACTGACTTTGGTATCGAGTTCTTTTGAGTATTCCCATTATAATACTAATATCAGTTCTCTGTCTGAAAAAGAAGATATGATTTAGTCACTCTCATGTCGAAGAAAAATACCGCAATAGCGTGATAAGAAATGAAGCGATTTTAACATTGGCGCATATCTCTGAGT